>JAQMCW010000005.1:16835974-16846068 GCA_030068335.1 Chrysichthys cranchii
CGCCCCCCCCCCACAGAACGTGATACGCGGGGTTTCACTGTATTATTAATTTTTTAAATTATGATCCTGGTTATTATTATATTCAACTTTAATTACTTGCCAGGTACATTCTATACCACCAAGGTTCATTTTTTTTTTATTTAACAAAAATAGCGCAAATGAAAATCATCTTAAGACCTGCCTTTAGTCCAGACACCGACTGTAAGATCAATTAGCCACAGACAATTGTAACCTTAAGCATTAAATGTCAGCAGTTTATCAGTTGCTGGTGTGGTTACTTATTTTATGTGTTTATGTATGTACACTATGTGGCCAAAAGTATGTGGACACCTGCCCATCACACCCATAAATGGTTCTTCCCCAAACTGTTGGCACAAAGTTGGAAGCACACAATTGTCTCGGGATGTCTTTGTATGCTGTAGCCTTATAATTTCCTTTCACTGGAATCAAGAGGCCCACATCATGTTCCAGCATGACGATGCCCCTGTCCCCAAAGCCAGCTCCATGAAGACTCCACAGTTTGCCAAGGTTGGAGTGGAAGAACTTGAATGATCTGCACAGAGCCCTGACCTCAACCCCAATGAACACCTTTGGGATGAACTGGAACACCGACTGCTCCCCAGACCTCCTCATTCAACATCAGTGCCTGACAACACTAATACTCTTGAAAACCTTCCGAGAAGGGTGGAGGTTATCATCACGGCAAAGGTGGAACTGAATCTGGAGTGGGATGTTGAACAAGGACGTGCTGTGGTCAGGTGTCCACAAACCTTTGACCATATTATGCATGTAGGTATGTATGTATGTATGTACAGTGGCACCTCAGTACTCGAACCCATTAGAACTCGAATTTCTTAAGAGTCGAACCAACCAGTTCGAAAGAAAATGACCTAGAACTCGATCTGAATCTCAGAGGTTGAACCGTGGACCTAAAATAACTTGTCTGTGTCATGAATCTGCCCACGCGGAGCCCTCTTTTAACACACCTGTTTTGGGTATCCACAATAGCGGTGCAGTCCAGACGACACACAACGCTCCAAGAACACTCCGCCGCAGCGCCACTGGCGCATGCACTAGGACTCACGCCATGCTTGAGCGTCATGTGGGATGCTACAGGTGTTGCGCATTTGGTAACTAATGACACAGACTTTAAAGAGACTCGCTCAGTCACACCAAGGTGCGAAGCTTTAGACTGCATTCCCCGCGCTATTGCCGAGCCTTGATTGTCTGTTTATGTTCCCTGGTTTTGACCCTTTTTCTATCCATTTGGTTTTTGTGATTTTAGCCTTTGCCCTTGCTGTTTTGTTTGCCGTTCGAATATTCCTTTTGGGTGTTTTGACCACGACCTTGCCTGCCGTCTGCCTGTACCTCTGCTGTGATTGCTATTAAAACCAGTATGTATCTTACCTCGGTCTCCCACCTGCGCATGTGTGCGCTCACACCCTACATTCCTGACAGTACACACGGTGAAATGAGTCACGCGGCACGTCTCTCAGCAGAAACAAAGGGTAACGCTTCAGTCTCAGCCTCGCATTCGCTGTGATAGCATCGTTTGTTGGTGATAGTGCTTTTTTTATTGAAAATATCAGGTAATACACTGTACTTTATATCATTTTGGTAGCCACTGCTCACCAAGAAGTTACGCAATAGTTGTACAAATGTTGTGAAAATTGTAATGAATGTAATTGTTGTCATTGTCAAATGTACTAAAAGATTGCGATTTATGAACAAATTATTGAATACAGAGTAATAATAAAAATAAACACATTACAAATTCCTGTTTTGATACATGTGCTTAGATGTGTTTAGTATGTGCTCTTCTTGTTTTATCCTGTTCATTTTGTGTTTAAATGCTAAAAAAACCCCACACATTTAGGTGTAATTTTTTGAGGTCGGAAACCAATTAACTGGTTTTCCATAATTTCTTATGGGGAAAATTCAATCAGAACTCGAACTTTTTAGGATTCGAACCCGAGCTCTGAACGGATTAAATTTGAGTTCTGAGGTACCACTGTACTTGGTTGGTTACTTATGGAAAAAAAAAAAGACTCTGTCAGTACTCTTCATAGGAAATCACAATACCTCAACAACACCTGGAAAAACAGCAAAATGTTGGGAAAAAAGTATAATCCAAGGGATTTGGATAATGCAGCTCTTGATTCAAGATTGAGTTTAGGCTTCATCAGGTCGTCTTCCTGCAGTGGACCCCTGTACCACTGAGTGGCACCAGATGCTCTAGATCAGGGGTGGCCAATCCGAGCCATGGAGGGCCGATGTGGGTGCAGGTTTTTGAGAACCTCTCAATCAGCCAATAATAAAGCAGTTTAGAGCTGTGGGAGGAGTCTTTTTTAATTGTTGACTGAAGGATCATCTCAAAAACCTGCACCCCCCCTGCTCTAGACGGTGTGCTTAGGGTTGCCATAATAGTTGATTTCTGGCAATATACTTTCCTCTTCATTTAATTACATCATTATGACAAATAATTTAATTTGAAACCCAGCTCTTCAGAACCCCTGATCATTACGTCGCATCTGTCTTGCAGGTGGGAAACAGAGATGACTCCAACCTGTACATCAGCATGAAGCTCAAAGCTGCTGCTGAGGTAAGTAACCTAATCTAGGCTCTAGCAGTTGAAAGTTTGCTCACGAAATAAGTTAGTCATGTTATGACAGCAGATATACATACATATATATAAAAAATTTGTATTTTAATTTTTTTCCATTGAATGTAATTTTAGATTGGGATCAATGCGACGCACATGCGACTTCCACAGACCGCGACGGAAGAAGAGGTGAGAGAAACCTCATGGATGTACAGGTGCTCCCTGAGTTACAGTGGGCCGATTTGCGATTTTTCGGCGTCACGATGACTATTGCGATATGTGAAAATATTTAAAATTCTCGCGCAGTGTAACAGCGTATGACGTATGATATGTTCAGACGATGTCCTGAAGTATGCGGACGATGCCTGGATGTATGTGGACGATGCCCAGATGAACTCATCACACACCTTGCGTGATGCCTTACTCTCTGCTCTCTGCCTTTTTATATACCATCCCCTCTCTGGGATTTAACTACAGGTGCTCCCTGAGTTACGATGGCCCGATTTATGATTTTTTTTAAGTTACGATGACAATTGTCATCCACTAAAAATCGTAAAATATTTAGAAAATATTTAAAATTTGTGGACAGGCATCACAGACAGGCCAGCGTAACAGTGTATGATGTACGTGGACGTTCAGACGACACCTATAAGTACGCGGCCGACACCCCGTACACGGACACGGTATACGGACGATGCCCAGATCACTCACCTTGCGTGATGCCTCACTCTCTCCTGTAACTTTACCCTGTGTATAGTGGTACCCCGCATGATGAATGCAATCCGTTCCAGCGGTGCATTCGTTGTGTGGGGAGATCGTTGTGCGAAAGCACAATTTCCCATAGTCTCCTATGGGAAATCGTGTAATCCTTTCCAGGTCGCTGCGAAAAGTCGAGAAAAGTGAAAGTGAAACTGGAACCATCTCCTGCTGATGCTTTGTCTTCATCTGAGACACATCTGGCCGGATTCAGCCATTTTTTTAAATGTAACACTCGATTTTTCACGTGCGAAGTGCGAAACGCATTCGTTCTGCGAGTCACGTGTGCGTTCGCAGCGGTGTTCGCTATGCGGAACCTTTGTTCTGCAGGACGTACGTTAAGCGGGGTACCACTGTACTATCCCCTCTCTGGGATTCAACTACAGGTACTCCCCGAGTTACGATGGCCCGACTTGCGATTTTTCGAAGTCACCTGCTGAAAATCGTAAAATATTTGGAAAATATTTAAAATTCACGGGCAGGCATCGCTGGCAGGCCAGCGTAACAGTGTATGATGTACGTGGACGTTCAGACGACGCCCAGAAGTACGCAGCCGACACCCAGTACACGTATGATGCCCGGATCACTCACCTTGTGTGATGCCTCACTCTCTCCCACAACTTTACCCTGTGTATCAGTGTCCTGTACAATGCATCACTGCATGTTTTTTGTGCGTGCTTCAAGAGCTAATTTTAATTCAACAGCATGTCTCCTACAGGAAAAGACTCCTCGGTAGGCTAGGCTAAGCAGTGGTTCCACATACGATATTTTCCACTTTTGATGGGCATCGTCCTCATCAACCTGAGGACTACCTGTATCTTGTGTCCATTGTCTTCAATTGCATGTAGAAGAAAATCAGGAAAAGTCAAAAAGTCAAATTTAAAAGGGAAACGTAAGCTCTTTAAAAAGAAGGAATTGATCGTTTTGGAAGCTTGAAATATTCCATGCGCCAGTAGTAATGCGCATTTAATCATAAAATAAGATCTTGGAAAGCATATGAAATCTTTGTCAACTTCTGTCTCAAACACACACACACACACGTGCTCAGGTCCTGCAGCGCGTCAGAGAGGTCAATGAGAACAGCAGTGTTCATGGGCTCATAGTGCAGCTGCCTCTGGACTCCGTTCACCGCATTGACACTGAGAAGGTCACCAACGCTGTGGCTCCACAGAAGGATGTAGATGGGTAAATAAAGAGACTCGACCTACCTTTCTCCCCTCTTTCACAAATTATGATTAAAGACCTTCCGTGCGGATGATTTTTTTTTTTTTTGGTTTTCCAGTCTGACTAGCGTTAACGCAGGGAAACTGGCCCGGGGTGACCTGGGAGACTGCTTCATTCCCTGCACTCCTAATGGCTGTATGGAGCTCATTAAACAGACAGGTTGGTGCCTGGCCTTCTGTTGTATAACTGTTAAGAGCATCAGGACTCATTTATCAATCTTTGCTGTCGTGGTGTGTAAATGTTTTCGTAACCCATACCGAAACTAAAAATTCCCACCAGGTTTTCAAAGGTTAAGGGAATGTGTATTTTCTTCCCATTCACATACATATGCTGATCAATTGCAATCACCCATCAATTACAGATAATTACTAAGTGCAAATGTTCATAAAAGGCAAAGCTCATGACAAACAGTTGGTGTGGTATGTGCTAACTCTTTTAATAATGCTGCTTGGTCGCTGCAGGGCGTCTCTATTACAGACACTAATAGGGCTGGGTTCAAAAAATCGATTCACCGATCAATATCGATTTTCGTTCGGAAAATACGATATCGATTCGACAATTCACAGATCAGTCTTTTCCTGTATGCACTAATTTATTCTCGCGACCGCGCAAGGAGAGCTATAAAAATGTGAGACCGGCGAAACTGAAACCAAACTGAGCCATGGCTGAAGCTGATCCGCCGATGTTTGGCGACACTGCAGATTTAAAACTTACGAGGATAGAGAGGAACTGGATAAAACAAGCAATCTGCACATTGTGCCATATCGAGATAAAAGATTGTGGAAATAATGTTGGATTAGATAAATTATACTGAATAACTACTTATTTGAAAAGTTTACAGTCCACAGATAACATTGCAGTACAGCCTATCAACATGGGGATATGCTCCACTCAAGTCAAGTCATTTTATAACCAAGCAAAACTAGTATCGACACAAAGAAATCTCTAAATAAATCGATATCGAATCGAATTGAGAATTGAATCTGATCATGACCGTGTGAATCGAAATTGGATCAATTCAGAAATCAGCAACGATACCCAGCCCTAGACACTAACTGTGTCTCCTTCTGTAGAGTGCAGTCTCTCTTGTCTTAATTGAAGAGCAAGTCTTATTTGGCTTAGTTTATAGATATGTTTTTTTCTTTTTTAAAGCTCATTAAATGGGTGAATGGGTGACACGGTGTCTTAGTGGATTGGGATTGGCTCCAGTTTCCTCCCACGACCCTGAACAGGATTAAGCGGCAGAAGACGAACAAAAGAGTGAATTTCACAAAATTGTCTTTAAATTTGTGCGCAATTTGAAACAAATAAGCAGTTTAATCTTTGCAGCTTAGTAGGCATATCATATACGGATAAAAGTAGAATACAAATAGATTTTTTTTTTCCCCCCAAATTGAGTGGACTTACTTTATTTATCACATGTATTGTGTAAATGCTCACGGGAATGATTGATTTACAAATAAAGTAATTTGAATCCGTTGTGATAAATGAGGCCTGGTGTTAAGACACTGCTTTCCTGCTTCTTTGACATTTATTTGTGTTGCTTATATCTCATAACCACATGTGACCAGCATATTGTTTTTAAAGGTGTCATTCCATGAGAACCTGTTTAATACTTGCTCTTTTTGAAATGCGATAGGTCACTCCGAGTTGCATATGCATGCTGCATGTGAAAACGTTCTTCTACCCCATATTGTCTGCATTAGCCATAGAAAGAGCATAGATGGAAAAACGAGCGAATCAGAAAAAGCCTGACAAACTTGCGTCACTTTTGAAAATTAGTATTCATGCCCTCGCCCACTTTGGCTTGCGATCGCCCACAGGAAGACAGTTTTGATTTTGTGGCCAGGAGAGAGCAGAGCCCGTCTCGGCAGGTAGAAGTCGAGGAGCAAACAGCAAGTTGAAAACATGGCGGAACATGTTCGTGTCTGTGCTATTTGTGGAAATAACACATCAACATTGCATGTTTTGTCCAAAGAAGAAGAACTGAGGAAGAACCACTAGCGAAGTATAAGGCTTCGTTAGTTCTGTGTTCTAATCATTTCGACCACAGTGACTTTTACAACTTCGGTGCCTACAGTAGTGGTTTTGCATCGAGGTTGTTTTTAAAAACTTGATCTGTACCGTCACGACGATTGCCCATGAGCACACAGGCTGTAAGCAAAAAATAAACTTTTCCACCCAAGGTTTCCCTCACTGGAGGGAGCGTCACAGTGCTGTTAGCCAATCAGAGGCGATACGTTTGCATGTCATGAATATTCATGAGTAAGAGCCGACATCCTGTCGTTCTCCCCTCACTCACTCCTCCACCAAACTAGAATAAAACAGGAGCGCCAGAGCATTTTTTTTTTCTCACCAAAACCGACTTACAGGACATTCACTCATACTAGAGACCACTGCAAAATTAATTAAAAAAACAATGCAGTGACACCTTTAAGAAATTCTCTGCTAAAATTCTGGCAACCTGTAAATGTCAGCGTGGTTGATGTCATATAATGCTTTCCCACAGGTGTATCCGTGGTTGGAAAGAGGGCGGTCGTGGTCGGCCGCAGTAAGATTGTTGGTGCACCAATGCATGACCTCCTGCTCTGGAATCACGCCACTGTTACCACCTGTCACTCAAAAACGGTTGACCTGGCAGCTGAGGTAAACATCCCAGCAAAACACGTGTACAGCGTATGTCTTTTGTAAGATATGACGTATGTCTTTTGTCCTAGGAATTCAGGCATTTGCTTCGAGGTGGGCATGCCATTCTCTCACAGAGGCTCCAGCAATGTTTGTGGTTGCAGTCAACCGTCCTGGGGCAGAATGATTATACATGTATACATCTTTACAAGGAAAACAAAAGAATTTGGTGCGCAAGTTTTGGGTTTTCTGAAATCAACAAAGGGTTAAAATTGTGTATATACAGGGCTAAAAATTGTTCCAAAATGTGCTGTCTTGCCGAGGTCAGAGCCTCTTGACTTCCTGTTAGATTGGCTAAAGCTGGGAGCTTGTCTGTGGACAAAATAAAAAGGGTTTGTTTGATATGCACTCATTGGACTGACCAACACACAGAACAATGGGAAAGTCCAAGGAGGATCAGAGATTCTGTTGATTTCAGAAAACCTACAATTATTTAAAACTTGTGCACCATTCCTATCTATCTATCTATCTGTCTGTCTGTCTGCAATTATTCTTTCCCAGTAAGAGAACAGTTCAAGAAATGACAAAGTTCAATATCCTCCTGTGTTCCAGGAAAGAAATGTCTCCAAATTATTTTCTAATTTTTTTTTTCCTGACACCCCCCCCCCCCAAATCATTGAAATGTCTTCATTCGTAAATGTCCTCTGTAATTGTTCGTGATCTAAAATCCTGAATGTGTTTGCTGCGGTTCATTTCCAGGAAGTGGCTCTTAATACTGCAGAGTTTACAAATCCTTCCAGAGACATGAGTCATATCTTCATATTCATATTGGTTCATTTCCACTTGTTTATTGGGGAAACTGCTCTTTTGGTTTATTTTTATTTCAATAATGACTCGTACAAATGCACTGGGGTGTTTTCGTGGAGCTCCCTTATAAGATATGGTGGATTGGAGTGCTAATGTAATATAATTGACAAATGTTGCTGGATATCGTATCAATGTAATAACGTGTGGGGGTGATCATATTGTAATATAGCACAAGCCTAATTTACACTGGTATTGATGCAGAAATGATGGGTCACTAAATTTATGGACAATCTCCCCCTTCCCCCCAGGTGGGAAAGGCAGACATCTTGGTGACCGGGATTGGGAAACCAGAGATGGTGAAGGGCGAATGGGTGAAGAAGGGTGCTGTAGTCATTGACTGTGGCATCAACCATGTTCCAGGTGGGTGAGGAGCAAGAAATGTGTGGCTGTTTAGTTTTGTTTTTTTTTTGCCCAGATTTTACGGAGCATGGTTCTTCCATTGCATGTTCACCATTTAGTAGAGTGAAGTGTTTGCCAGTGTCTGCTTACTTAAAAAAAAAATAAATAAAAAAAAAAATTTTGGGCACCGGAGTGGCGCAAAAGAGAATTGAGTTACAAGTGAGAATCCTGCCATCCGTGGCTGGCCGTCTCTCTGGATGGGAGGACTGTCACGCCTCTCCCCTGTCAATCACAGCGACACTAGACAGCAAATCATGTGCGTTCGTGAGCATTTTTATGAGGAAGAGGGAAGATGTGCTTGCTTCCCTGAGGCTATGTGTGTTTAAATCTTCTCACAGACAGCACCAAGGCAAGTGGGAAGCGGGTTGTAGGTGATGTTCACTTCGCCACTGCCAAGGAGCAGGCAGCCTTCATCACGCCTGTACCAGGTGGAGTCGGCCCCATGACCGTCGCCATGCTCATGCAGGTATATTTGATTGCGTCTCGTCTTCTTTTTCTTTCTACATCAGGACGATATTGTCCTTGTAAGATCTGTATGTCTGTCGTTTCCTTAGAATACCGTACTGAGTGCCAAACGCTTCCTTCAAACACACGAACCAGGCAAATGGAACATCTCTTATACCAAGCTCAACTTGCAGAGACCCGTTCCCAGGTTTGACCATTTCCCCCCATTTTAATTCATTCATTTATTGACTGAGTGTAGACTACTGAGCCGGTCAATGTGTTAGACAAAAGGTGTAAATATTAAATAATATGAATAATTAATTTTCTAGAACAGCATGCGTAATTCCAGCCTTTCATTGGGTTAAGATCCGTACTTGGTAACTTGAACGGACATCAGAATGGCTCACCCCATGCCTGTCTGTGAGAGCGTAGAACCATTTAAAAAAAAATTTTTTTTATTTGTTTTTTACACAATCGCACCCCACATGCACACGCAGTAGTCCTCCGCTATATTAATTTTTTTTTTTTTTTGTGCATTTCCCCATTATTTCACCACAACCTTTAGTGAATTGTTTTTATGGATTTTTCGACGGTGGAATTCCTCAAAGAGCTGTTTCTTGATCCAGTTGCTTATGTCAGTACAGTCCCGTCTGTTGTTTATGACAACTGTAGTGGTTCTGAAATCCAGTCAGTAGCAAGTGGTTGTTAATGACAGTATTATACAGCTAGGCTAGTGTACTACATACATACAGTACCTAAAATATAAGTCTACACTAGTATGGTATACGGCACATTACAGTACTCGCTATTAATGTGATGTTTCTACAAATTCTACACAAAATTTACCTTGCTATATGCTGGCAAATGATTTCTTTGTGTTTAATTGTATCTAGAATGTGTTTAAAGTGCGTGGAGGGATCATTTTGGGCTTAAACTATAAAAAAAAAAAAAAAAAAAGCATTTTGGGGTGGCGTGCATTTATTGTAGATTTTCGTCTTTTGCGGGAAGATTGTATGTGTATACAGGCGAGGTTGTGTGTGTGTGTGTGTGTGTGTGTGTGTGTGTGTATATATATATATATATACACATACATTATGTATGTACAGTGGGATGCGAAAGTTTGGGCAACCTTGTTAATCTTCATGATTTTCCTGTATAAATTGTTGGTTGTTACGAT
>JAQMCW010000005.1:16892282-16908877 GCA_030068335.1 Chrysichthys cranchii
GGCCTCTATACACCTATGTAGATATTGCACCAAACACCACACATTTGCAGCTAGAATAGTCATTTACCACATTAACAGTGTATAGCGTGTATTTCTGATTAGTTTAACGTTATCTTCATTGAAACAAACTGTGTTTTTATTTCAAAAATAAGGACATTTCGAAGTGACCCCAAACTTTTGAACGGTAGTGTATAAATAACTTTTGTATGTGTATTTCCTTGTAAGATCCTCATATGAGGACTGTTGCATATTACTCTTTTTCCAAAGTTCTTCATGTTTGGAGACAATGATCAAGATCAATAGTTATCAGTTCCTAACCAACAGAAACAATCCAGGGAAATGACAAGGCACACAACGTTATAGTTTGAGTTTCAGGAGGATATATATAAAACAAATCTGAGGTTGATTTTGAGGATGTATATTTTGTGCGCGTGTGTGTGTGTGTGTGTGTGTGTGTGTGTGTATGTTCTGTTGGATTTTTCTTGAGTAGTAGCTTCAGGATCATTCAGAAACATTTCCAGCATAACTTCAAATAGCAATAGACAACAGACCTCATTCGTCACCTTTTTAGGAAAGTTTTAGGCCAAACCAAACTAAAAATTTCCACCAGATTAACAAACATTTCTGTCAGTTTTCTTATACACATGTGCATATGTATGATAAACGGAAGTCGCTTGCCAATTACCAAACACATTCACGGCACAGCTGATTTGAATTTAGTGACGCTCACAAATCTCCATAAAAGGCAAAGCTCACAGAGAGCTGAAAAGGACAAGAAAAGGAGAAAATGGAAAAAAATGAAGATTAAAAGGCGAAAGAGTGCCTCCGAAGTGTGTGTGTGTAGTTATATTTCTCTTAGTTTATGTATTTCTGTTGGCTTGCTTACTTTTAAGTCATCAATATGAAATATCAGACATTCACAATCTTTTCATTAAATCAAATGAAATTTATTTCAGTTTGACAGTATAATCTATACATAATATTGCAGGTCAGTTTTAACTCTGTCAACTTACCCCCGCAATATCGCGGTTCACCTATCACGGGTTCAGTGCATCGTGGATTTTCAAATTTTGATTTGCGGAACTTTTTGGCTTTCTCAGGACTCTGGAATATAAAATATAAAATATATATATATTTTAAAAATGTTAATTCAAACATTAAAAGAACATTTAAATAGAAAAAAAAAATCCCAGCATGCACTGTATTTCATCAGCGGATTACACTTCCGCTTGAGCGAGTAAACGGGCTGTGAACAGGAAGTGACCTCACCGGCAGTAAGTACGCATGTAGAATTTTATATGTTGTTAAAATGGCGTATGTTTAAGAGTGTAGAAAGTGTTTAAGAGCATAGGACATGCTTATAAGAGTGTGGAAAAGGTTCATTGTATATGATTTGAATACAAACGGGTTTATTTGGGGTTTTTTTTTTTGTTGTTTTTTTAATGAAACAGTTACGATGGACCTAATTTAATTCTTCGTATCCATTTTTATACATGATGCTGGTGGTAAAATATATGTTTTACTTCCAGTTCATTACAGGTAGTCCTCAAGTTAAGATGGAGATACGTTCCGCTACTTATGTTGAATTTCGTAGGATACTGCTTAGCCTAGCATACCGAGGAGTCTTTTCCTGTAGGAGACATTCTGGGGTGTTTAGAAGACATGCTTTTGAATTAAAATTAGCTCTTGAAGCACATACAAAACAGGCGGTAATGCACTGGACAGTACACCGATACACAAGTTAACTCCGTGAATTGCGGGAGAGAGTGAGGCATCACGCAAGGCGAGTGACGCATACACCTGGGTGTCGTCCGTGTACTTCCGGGTGTCGTCCGAATGCATCGTACGTCATACGCTATTTTGCTGGCCTGCCAGCAATGCTTGCCCGCATATCTTGAAATATGTTACAATTTTTAGCGGATCACAATAGTCATCATAACTTCGAAAAATCGTAAGCCAAGCCATCGTAACTAGGGGAGCACTATGCATTATAGTTGTGATATTGAATTGGCATTACTAAAGAATCTTGCTTGGCTGCTTGAACATTGGTTATTTTTCCTCCTCTTTACTCTGTCAACTCAATGTTCTTTTTTTGTGCTTGAACATCTAATTCATTGTAGTGAAGAGAACATTAAAAAGAGAACATTATCCCTTTAAAGTACTTCCAGTCTTCATCAGTTCATGTACAAATATACTTTTTTTTTTTTACAGATGGGATGCTAAAGAGGAAGCAGAGCAATTACAGGTTAGTTTTGTACGGAGTACAAAAAAACAAACAAACCAAATATCTGACTTCCTTTTCCCAGGGAGCTTAATTAATAATGTTTTGATCTTCTAGACAATGGGTACAGCTGCTACAGTCTGTCTTCACTGTCATGGCTGATATGACATCACATAAGAGCTCCGTTGGCATGTTCGATTATTGCCAGTATTACTTTTGATGTAGTTCTATTATGAATCTAAATGCTTACTAAAAATACTGAACAATTGAACCCATACAACATCATTTGTTAATATTGCGCTACTTCAGATGTACCATGTATTCTGTAGACCTCTAAGGTGGGGGGAAAAAAAAGCAAAGTCTGCTTCATAGAAACCAAACACCCCCTTGATAAATTTCTGATTGTGCCATCTGGTAAAAATATGTATTGGAAATATCTTGCTGTGTTGTAAACCAAATCTGCAGGTGGGTCCAGACACCAGTTTGGAGGAGTTTTTGGAGGAGCTGGATGCTCTTTGTGATCCTGAGGTCAGCAGTAACAGTCCAGACACCGAGAACCAGGAAGCGGAATCCAATGCGTCCATGGAGACAGCCACACATACAAAACTAGAGAGTCAGCTTATTCCTACAGACTCGTCCATCAAGAACACCTCCATCCCCAGAGGAGCTGAGAAGAAGGTCCGTTTTTCTGAAGACCTCATTCAGGGAGCTTTTGAGAAGAACTCGAACACTGATACGGCAGAGATCAAAGCCAGTTCTTTAAAAAACACGCCACAGACCAAAACTGCACTTGGAGATCAGGATGCCCAACAGGACATGGGGCATGATCAGGAAGGAGTGAAAAACAACCAGGAACAAAAGGCCACAGGCGTTCTTCTCACAGATCCCCAAGCCAAAACACCAGGCCAGTCAGACTCCCAGGAGACAAGCATTGAAGAATTGAATCCAATACCCGAGAGCCTCCTAAATGAAGAATCTGAGGGCACATCTGAAGAATCACCTTGTGATAGCGTTGGTTCTCAAAACAGCACTGATGCCAAAGCTTCTACTGAGCAGAACCTGCTTCACATGGTGGAACCTCTGAAAAATAACACCTCCAGAAATACTGGTAGGAGAGAGTTGATCTTCATGAGGTTTCTGACTGCAGTAACTGCCTTTTCCTTAACATAATAGCTAAGAAACAAAAGTTTAGCTTAAAGAAATGAGCTAAAGTGTACACAAGGCTACTGAAATTGGAATAAACCACCATATGGGTATGAGAAGTTGAAAAAGTATGAGTCGCTAAAAGCGAAGCACTAAGCCGATCTTCTCATTATCAAAACAATACTGGTATCAAAACTCCATGCATCACCCAATAACACACAATCATTGCTAAGTATAGCTGTTTGAATCACAGACATATTCTCTAATCTGATTGGTCAGAAGGTGGTGGTTGGGGTGGGTTTTTTTTTTTTTTTTTTTTTTTTTTTTTTTTTTTAATACCAGCAGCTCTGACAGTATTTATGACTGAAAGTCAAATCACACATTTATGTTAATGTTATGTTGTTCAAATGGTTCATTCAGCTGCGCTACTCATCTGCACAGTTGAAGATTGGGGAAAAAACATCTCCTGGTCTTTTTTGCAGTCTTTAACTGAGGAGTTTCACTTAACCTGTGCCCACTGTAGGCTCAGGTTCTTGTTCTTACCTGACAGGAGTAGAACCTGACATGGCCGGGTACCTCAAAGTTTGGCGTGTTGGTGCTTTACGCGATGCTTTTCTGCTCACCACGGGTTCTAACGAGTGATTATGCAAACATTTTTCCATGTTCTGGGGTTTGATGTAAACATTAACTAAGTTACTTGAGGATGATACATAATGTATGAGGTTTAAAATGCATTTCATGATATGTCATTCATATATTCATTGCTTTCCCTTTAATAAATGCTTCATCCTGGACAGTGGATCTAGGGCCTAACCTGAGAACACTAGTCATGAGGTAGAAGTAGAACCTAGATGAAATGCAGAGTCCATCACAGGGCAGCATGCACACACGTTCACACAGTCATTCACACCTAGAGGCAGTTTAGTGTCACCATTTTACCAGCAGACATTGTTGGGATGTGGGAGGAAACCAGAGAACCCAGATGAAGCCCAAGTCCATATGGAGAGAAAATGGGCAGTATCCCAAAAGACAACGGAGCAATACCAGTTCAGTGTTTCAAGTCGATATTAGACTGATAGGAAATTCAATATCAATTTAGTGCTTCCTTATTACCTAAAGTTACCTACTTAAGGAATTTGACCTGATTTAAGGTACAGGTTCATGTTGAAATCTTGTGCTCGATCAGTTTAATAAGAAAACGAGCCTTTAGCATAATGCTCAGCATCGTAGTCTAGATTGTTGTTGCCGATCAGACTGCTGGAGTTGTGATTAGTTACAAGATGATTTATGCCCTCTCTTTACAGATGAGCTGATTGACTCCAGTCTCTCAGTGCTGAGCTTGGAATCTGGAGATCCTCTGCCAGTCCACAGCACCAGCACTGAAAAGGTACGAGTAAATGATTTAAAACCACATCCAATGTTGTAGGTGGACTCTTAGGCAATAGCATGACCTACGAGATGTCTCAGCCCTTCTGTTTTGGGGAGGGTTGAGCACATTTCAAATACAAATGAGTCATTTTCTTCTAGTGCGTCATGAAATGGCTGGGTTTAGTAATGCACTCGGTGCATGCTGACGAGAATTGTTCATTTGACTTGCAAATGTGAAGTATCTCTGCCTTCTGTGGCTACGCAGCTCACTGAAGCTACATTCGAGAGTTCAAGTGATTCATTATGGTTCCAGGTGGCACTGTTGGTCTTCAGTGGTACGCTTGTCTTAGCTCAGCCTGATTTATCACATTCAGGTTTTATGTGGGGCAGTGCCAGGAGAAATCTTAAGAGTGGCTTCACGAATGTTCAGATTTTATCCAACTTGAACAGGACTCGTGTTGCCTTAAAGTCTAAATCATTTGCTACAATGTTTTCTTTATTTGTGACCCGTGCTGGCATAATGAGTCGGAATGAGGACATTTTCAAAAGTGGGAAGTCTAAAGACCTTCAAAATGAGGCATGGTTTGTTGAAATCGGACAAAAATGACCGAGTTACATCCAACTGAAGTCGACCACGTCTAATGGGGTTTGGAAACTCGCATTCCATTGGTCCATAAAATCATCATCGGGAATTCCATGTGTATTATCAGGAAGTAGAGGAGCTACGCTTCACAACGATACCAAACATGGATAGAGGGATTCCCCCGTCTCACCGTGGGCGCGCAGTGAAAAACACGGATTTATCATGGAATATTACGACAAAGGACTAATTATTGAAGATATATGAATGAACATGATGAACAAAACCTTAAAATAAAAGTAGTTTGGGATGTTTTCTCACTGTCTTATCATGGGGATCAATAAATGAGGGTTTTATGGACTCATTTTTGAGAAAATCTCATTTCGACTGAAATCATGTTTTGCCTCTTAGCTCATAATTAGCCTATACGCATTCCAACTCATTTTGCCAGCACGGGTCACATTTACTACTTAGGTTAATTGTAAAGGCAATAAACCAAAGATAAGCAACAGATATTTCTTTATCCAGGCACCATTGCTTGCAATGGATCATTATTGTTTGTGGGTGGGGTGGGGTTAGGTTTCAGCAGCTGCCCGCGATTGTGACAACAGTATAATCTTTAGTTAGTGATGCACATGCACACATGGATACCACTAATCTGCTTTAAAAACCTAGAGATCCCTGAGGCTTGCCATGTAACTCTGAGCTGTATTATATAAATATGACTGTACATGTTTTTCAGCTCGCTCTAGGACTCTATTTATATTTATGCCTATTTTTTTTATGTTTATAAGTTTCTAAACATCTGAAAACTGATGATAAGAATGGGAAAATGTTTATTTTAGCTCATTAGCTACATTTAAGTAAGGATATCTGTGGTTCAGCAAGACTGGCATAAGTTCATATGACTTTGCAACTTTGCTTTGCAAACTGATGATGACTAAAAAAAAAAAAAAAAAAGCAAAACCCCAAAACATTATCTTTAATATTTTTCAAGCATTATAACATTATTATTCTAATCTGTGAACATCACACTAATGAATCTTATCCTAACCTGACAAGATGATACAACAAGATTAGGTGCCAAGACAAGTAACAAGAGTTCAAGTCTCAGCCATTTTAGTACTTGCTTAACCTTGAGTGGAGTTTTGATATATCTGGAGCCTATCATGGGAAAACTGAGCAAGAATATACCCCCTAGGTGCGACCCCAACCCATCACTTGACATTACACACACGTACACTATATAGGCAAATGTTTGTGGACACCTGACCATCACACTCCTATATGGTTCCTTCCCAAACTGTTGGAAGCACACAGTAGTCTAGAATGTCTTTGTGTGCTGTATCACAAAGTGATCTCCATGAAGCGATGGGTTACCAAGGGAGGAGTAGAAGAAGTGGCCTGTTCAGAGCCCTGACCTCATCCCCACTGGACGCTTTTTGGCGTAAATTGGAACACAAACTGCGCCCCAGGCCTCGTTGGGCGACATCATTGCCTGACCTCGCTAATGCTCTTGCACTGAATGAGCCCAAAGCCACATAGACACACTCCAAAATCTACTGGAAAGCCTTCCCGGAAGAGTGGAGGGCATTATAACAGCAAAGAGGTACTAGATCTGGAACGGGATGTTCCAAAAGCACATGAGTGTGATGGTTAAGTGTTCACATAGGACACATACATTTGGCTTTATTATGAACATGGCTGCATTGTGCACTTGCTCACACCAGGCGGTGATTTTAAAAAAGCGATTCCACCCGAGTGAAACCGGTGCAGCTGGGGAAACCCGTATGAAGATGTAGAATGCTAAACAGTGCTCCAGAGCTCCATCTGTACGTCCGAAGTGAAAAGAATCCTCCTGTTAGTATAATGCTAAACCGGCTATTATGAAACATCAGGTGTATTATTACTGCTGTGCAAAATAGATGCATATTGCACGGCATGATGTAGTGAGACTCTTCCTCTGATCATTTATGTTCATTCCATCATGAGGGACTAGTCCGAGAAAAGGCACATGACATGACGAAAATGAAAGATCTGAGATCTGGGAAAGAGCTGGGAAAGTTCGAGAGCAAGAAAGCATGGCTATTGAGCAGAACGTGCAGAATGTTCAGATGCTCTGTGAGCTTGTGCACTACCAGCAGAATTTCCTCATCCTCGCGCTTTCTTTTGTTGTTCATATTGCATCAGACGTACCCACCTATCCTTTATCCTATCGTACAACAGTACGACTCGGATATCATGTTATGTTCAGTCAAGGTTTTGGTGTCGTGCGTGCATGTGGGGGAAATTGCATTTGTGTAGCTGTAGTATGACGTGGGATTTCACACGCTGTGTGTCATTTAAAGTTTGCTTCTTTCTCCGTCTCCCATCCAGGCTAGAGAGAACGGCAAAGTAGTGTAGATGGCGCGCTCTCTCATGGTCACATCTGTTGAAGATGGAAGACGGAAGCCAAACGACGCAAAAGGCCGCGCTGCAATCTGCCGGTTTTAGTCTGTACCTACGTCGGGAATGGTTAGTATGAGAACTAATAGAAATTAGCACCATGATGTAGTAGTGGGCAGTATGGCAGATCATTAGTTTAAATACACACTTTTCTGTGATGCTCAGTGGCTGTTGTTATGCCCATATACATAAAGTAACAGCTAAGCGTCTGGATATTTAAAAATACACGATGGCTGCGTTGTGAGACGCGACACAGAGGGAGAATGTGCCGTCGGGGAGCAGCCCGCTCCGTTGATGGGAACGCTCGCTGGTCTTTCACGAGGAAAAACCCGAACAGGTTTGGATAAATTAAGGTGTGATTTTTGACTTGAGGATGCATGTCAGCATCCATCGTGAAGACACAAACTTTGTTTTTCAAATTCGTGTGCCATTTGTATCACGATGAACCTATTGATTCAGTGTTGACATGATTCGCTTAACAGCAAACTTCATTTTTCACTTGGTTAGTCTGCACACGTGATTCCGTGCTTGCGGTGCCATTTGAGTCTCAGTGATTTTACATTTACGAAGAGATATGAAAAGAAAAGCTGAAGATATTTTATACATGGGTAAAGTGTCCTTTACGACGAGCTATATGCATATCTCTGATCATTTTTGTTCTTTCCTTTTTAAAGGCACAACAATCAAAGTAGATTGTCTAAATTAAAGTGGAGGGGGGGAGATCTGCCATCAAATATTACTATTACATGCTTAGTTTTGGTTTGTCGTTTCTTTTCAGCAGGAGAGCAATAATACCAAAAATGATCAGTCAGTGATGACATCATTATACCATGAGATGATGCACAGAGCATTTTATTATACACTCCCTGACATGGGTTTTTGCTCATACTGCCCACTACATCCATGACTTTACTACCTACTGAGGTTAGCTTATGAGTAGGTCCTAATGATGATTTGAGTACTGTGTGTTTTGGATAAACGTTAAGTTGGGAAGGGGGGGTGCCTGAAAGCGCACATCTAGATTGGATCTAGATTAGATGTTATGAGGTAAATGTGTAGAGAATACAACGGTAATACTAATACCAGGGGTGGATGGTACAGCCTAAACTGGGGGCAACAATGATCGTAGTACACAATATTTTTTTTTTTTTTTCTGACCTTATTTAAAAAGAAAATTCGATCATGAGTTCAATTGAGAGTGTTTCTCACACATCAGGGGTTGGTATGAATTGTTTTTCCTTTTTTTGGGTGTCGTGGGAGGGGGAAAAAAAAGTCCTGGATGGGTAACTTGATATGTGAAACACTGATTCTCGGCGAAAAGTGCAAATGATCGTGATGGTGTGGACGTGTTAGGAAGATATGATGGGGCTAGGTGTAATTTCAAAGAAAATCTCAGATAGGGACGAATGAGTAACGCTTTCTCTTTGACCTTTAAATCCAACATATTGTGACGTTGCCCAAGTCGAGAGGAAAACGACGATCATGGCTGTTTTTCCAGCTCTGATTTTAAAGGCCCTTTTACGAGACCGAGTCAAAAGAAAACCTTAGAAGTGCAACGTAAATTAGGCCCTGTTTACACTTGGTTTTAAAACGTGTCTCGTGGTAGTTTCCTCCTGCGCCTGTTGTGCGTCTCCATGGTGTCCAGCTAATTACTTGTGTACAGATTTCATTACTGCCTACGTCACTTTTGCTAGTAGGTCAAAGGTCCCTACGCACAGTTATGATAAAAAAATAAAATAAATAAATTAAGCCTGCAACATACCTTTGTAGTTTTCTTACATTTCAACCATGTACATCAGTGCTCCTATGCTTTTTATTTATGTATTTATTTGTTTATTTATTTATTTATTCATTTTTGAGCATTGATATGTAGGCACTAACGAAACCCACCACGTCCTGCGTTAATGATGTATTTTCCTGTTACGTTCCCGTCAGGGGACGCGTCAGGAAGCATTAGCGCGTTCACACTACAAAAGACGTGGCCAAATGCATCCGAGACCACCTTGGCAAGTGATTTGAGTGGATGCATCTTAAATGCGTCTTTAGCGCTGTCTACTTGAGAGACGATCGATCACCCAGGACATATTTTTAAATACAAGTGTAAATAGGGTCTTGGGGAAACAAACAGGATTTTTTTGTTGATGAATCCAGACACTCATTAAGCACAGGAACACTTGCATTAAACACAGTGGAAATTAGATAGTAAAATGATGTGCTTTCGGGAAACCTATTCGCACTAACCAATGCAAAAAAAAAAAAAAAAAAAGGTATTTATTTCACTCACTCGTACATTTATAATTTATTTACACCTTATGTCAAGTGTTTGGCTAACAATCAGTAGCAGACAGCTAGATATCTTGTATGAATATTTAACCCTATTAAACCCTTGTTGATTCCCGTTTCTGTTTAGCTCAAGAATTTATTCTGTTATTACATTTTCCCTTCTTTGATACTCCTGCCTCCCTCTTTTTGACTGTATTACTGACATGAATTCAGACCAATCAAGTCTTTACCAACTAGGAAACAGACACACGATTGAGAAATGTCCACTTTTCTTGCACTGAAACTGCCCAATACTTGCTCCTGGTTACTGAAATGCCTGTCAGCCCAAGATATTTGAATGTGTTTTGAAGGAAGGTTATGCTGAAAAGCACTACGCATCGTACGCAGCATATCGAATGTCTAAATTAAGATTTTTAAAGGGTTATTTGAACCATTTTAATGCACAAAAATAAGCATACACACTCACCGGAAAGCACCCATGTGATCCAAGTTGCGGATACAACACACACACATATGGACATACTGTATACAGCAGACACATCAATCACATGCTACTGAGTTTTATTTTGTATTTTTGTATGCACATATTTTGGGAAGTGACATTTTGTGCAAAGACAGTTCAAGCGACGTTTACTGCTTTTAAAGTATGTTTATAAGCACTTTATTTTGTATAAATGCTCGCTGCGTTCAGAAATGTTGCCGTTAAATCTGAGAAACACTGTACATTGAGATACGAACCCCTTTAAGACTGAGCACTTCTGTCAGACGAGGGAATATCTGAAGTTTAGAATCGATTTGCTGAGGCAGAATCTTGTTCAGTTGTGAAGAATGATAAAATACATTCTGTATTTGCACTTATTGTAAAATAGGCCTGAAGCAATATGATTGGAATAAATATAATAACGCAATACTTTATTTTGACTTGCGTCTCTAATGCGAATATGAATAACTGGGTACGAAGAAGGAAAACTCAACCTGATTCAAAAGTCAAGTTGAAAATGCGTGCATCTCTTTTATAGTATTAAAATTGCCTAATCATTAAAAAAGATGTTAGTGTTTTCAGATGGGGAAAAATTACTACCATTATTGAGTGATTGAGTCGATGACTATGTATTGTTCCAGGCCTTTTTCTGAACATTTTATCTTCACTACATATAAGTACAGTGTTGCCTGTGGTTCACGAACACAATCCGTTACAGGAAAGTGATTGTAAACCGATTTGTACGCAAACCAAAACAATTTTTCCCATAAGAAAGCATTGAAATTCAATTAATTCGTTCACAAGCCTACCAAATAATATTTTTGTTAGTTAATTTTCTGGTTTTTATAGTAAAAACTTTAAAGAAAAACACAATATTCTGTAAACCCCGGTCTCTCGCGGGGGTCACGTTCCGAAACTTTCCGCGAAAGATGAAAATCCGCGATACACGAACGCTGTTTGGCTTTTGTGTCTATAAAGCGCTGAGAGCGCGTCTGAACACCGCTAATGTCTGCTAGAGACCGGTACATACGCATTGTCTCAGTGCGTGACTTGGGATGACGTAGTGTTAGGATGGCGCCAGTCAAGGAATCTGTTCGTCGACCAAATTTTATATGCGGACCAAAACATTTTTTTGGCGAAATTTTGGGTCGCGAACCAAATAGTTCGTAGGCCACAGCGTTCGTGAACCGCAGGCTCCACTGTAATGCTTATTGCTGACTTGGTTCTGAAATATTTCTGTTCACTTGAATGTTGCGATTTTCTGCTTTATTTAAGCATGGAATAAGTGACTAATTTAATATTTAATTTTGTACATCGTGCTGTAATTAATATATTGCCACTGTCACTTTGTGTCCAGCAGAATTTGAAATGACATTTTGTGTACTACAAACCATATTAAACAGATTTTGGCTCACATTTCTCTACATGATGGTGTTTATTAGCTCAAGTGTGATGTTTTAACATCTTTGTTTTTGTCACTGTTGAAACTGATGACTGTAAAAAATAAATAAATAAATAAATAAATAAATAAAATAAAATAAATAAAAACCACAGACAGCATAACATCTTTAAAAAGTGACGCAACCACAGGTCTAGTGCCCCGCCTGGCTGGCTGCAATAGGATATTTAACCCCGTCCATCCGCATGTGTTTTAATGACGAAACAGCCTATTATTTGTCACTTTTCTCCTCTAAACTGTCTTTCCATTTACAGTTAGCTTTCCCCATGCTGATATCTGCACATGAGGTTTTAAAGCTTTCTACTTTTTAGTAAGAAGATGTGGCTACACTTGGGAATGAGAAGATGGACAGCGTTGACTGGAAGAGACCATATGCAGCGTGTGCGCCATGTCCTGTCTGTTTATTACATGGAGGAGCTGAGTTTGTAGGACCCCACAAATGAAATATCCAGGAACAGTGGAAGTCTAGCCAATGACTAGGTGTACCTCACTTCAACTCTCGTCTTTACTGCGCAGATTGCAAATTCAACAACTTGGCAGAGGAATTTTGGCTTCGTCTCTATAGAACAGAAGCCCATGGTTCCATGTCATCCTTTTTTTTTTTTTTTTTTTTTTTTTTTTTTTTTTCCCTCCAAATTATTGGTTCTGATGGTGCCATTGGGTCCAGTCTTTTCTGCAAAGGGCCGGTGTGGGTGCAGGTTTTCAGTCCAATCAAGCAGGAGCCTCACCTGATTCCACCTGTTTAACCAGTTGAGCGTGGCTTTCAGTAGACTCAGGTGTGTTTTCTGCTTGGTTGGAACAAAAACCCATACGCACAGTGGCCCTTTCCAGATAATAATGGAAAACCTCTGGAATGGTGTAACATGCTCTGAGTAGTTTAACACAATCACATTATAGTATGAGGTTCATACAGTCAGAACTGTCCTAATAAAGTAGCGTGAGGTTAGGGAAAGTTTTAAGTCATCGAACTTAACTACCTTACTGTTTGTTTGAATCATCGCTCAAGTCGATTTGGATTAGAAGAAAACCCTTAAACTAGACTGTAGTGGTTTAAGGGGCAGTAGTAGCCTAGCAGTCAGGACATTGGCCCTTCAGTCGGAAGGTTGTGGGTTCAAGGCCCAGGACTAACAAAGTGCACTGAGGTACCCTGAACAAGGCACTGCTCCCCAGGCGCTGTGCTGTTCGGCTGCCCCCTGCTTCACCTGGTGAATGGGTTAAATCTTCCAGAGAAGTAATTTCACTGTATCACACTATGCTGTGCTGTGGTGTGATAATCACTTCAACTTCGGTTCTGTGCTGCTGACTGAAAGATTGCAAGTTAAACTCCATGGCTTTCAGAGACTCAATGTTCCGCTAATAAGCAGGATCCTTAACCAACAGCTACTCAACTTTACACTGGTACACTATGTGACTAAATGTTTGTGCACACCAGACCATCATATGCATATGTGCTTCTTGATCATCCCATTCCTTTCCTGTTATACAGGGTGGACCACGAAAAAGTAGCCCGCCTCCAGCGATAGGAGAATAAGATAAACGAGCAAATAAATATTCACTTAGACAAAAGTCACAACAGATGCTGACAGTGGTCCCTGTTCACGTCTATGCACCTTCACATGGGGCGACAGACGCAGAGAAAGGAGCTACGGCCTCCTCCAACAAGCGTGGACCGGTATTGGAGGCGGGCTATCATGGCCCACCCCACCCTATAATAACCTCCACTATTCTGGTAGGCCTTTACACCAAGTTTATGAACATGACCGTTCCAGTGAAGGGAAATGGTCATACTGTAGGATACAAAAACATCCTTTACAATAGTCTAATCTCAAATTGGTGCCAACATCAACAGTGGGAAGGCCCACTTTATGGCTGTGATGGTCAAGCGTCCAAAACCTTTGACCATATAGTCAAGCTTTGGATAAACGGCTCATGCAAGATCCGTAAATGTAAATAAAATCACGTGTGAGGAGACATCACCCTCAGTTCTCCTGAATCTATAGATTAAGAAGTGAAACATGAAGTAAAAAAGGGGCACAATAATGATGTCTCTGTTTCTTTTTAATATTTGTTACATTTTTTCCCCCCTTTATCGGAGGTGAATTATACTCGGACACCATTCGCTAAATGAAATGGGGACGTTTCCTATTTTCTCTCTCTCTCTGTTCTAATTTTTCTTCTTCCATACGACATTAAATGATGCTTAATAATGTGCTTGTTCTTTGAACACAAGCACAATGTTTCATTTGTAAGTTAATTAACGAGCAGCATTTGCTTTTAAACAGGAAAGCAACAGAGCGATCAAATGGCAGCTAATATTCAGGAAGAAAAGGAGCTAATATAACTCGTATGCGAGCTCCATTTGGCACTTCTCACAAGGTTTTTTTGTTTTGTTTTTTTTTTTTTGCAATTACCTGCTATTGTAACTGATGAATAATAATTTGTGTCCTCTTGGACACATTAAGAATTAATGAGAAGTATTTATTATAAATAACGGAGGTTTATTCAGATGCATCAGATGTCCTTTTTTTTTTTTTTTTTAAACCACCATTGGTGCCACATAATATGCCATGAAATAGATGATTAATGATAATGATCTATTCATGGATATGACTGCAATGGGCTGCTCTAGAATTATAGGCACCATTTATAAAGAAAATTATGAAATGTATATCTATTACTTAAGCTCAGTTTGAAATAGTTGTTATAAGTACGTGTCCAATGATTCGCACCCTTGGAAAATCGTAGGGCCAAAATATAACTGAGAACCTTTTTTTTTTTTTTTTTTTTTTTTAAAAAGGATACCTGGCTCATGTATGCCATTAAGTGCCAGAAGATTTTTAATTAAAAACAAAACAAATCTAGCTTCCTCTACCACAAACTGGGTAATGGTTGGCTCTCCCAGCAGGATAATGATCTAAAATGAACCAAACATTTGACATGGCCACCCCAGTTCCCTGACATAAGCCCCATTGTAAATCTAGAGGATGTGGAGCATGTCTACAATGAGGAGTGTCTCAGATTCCTCGCTCTGTATTCTCCAGTCTCATTAGGCTTTATAGGAGAAGACCATGCTGTACTCTTATGTTGGTTTGGGTGGTTACACAGAGTATCACATGCAGGGGTGCCAATAGTTGTGACGCATATGACGAGCATTTTCCCAGAATTAATATATTTCAGTGGTTAGATTTATCTTATGGTTTCATAGTGACATTAAGCTAATTAACCATATTAGCTAGCTAATTAAAAAGACATGTTTTTTTCCCCCATAAAGTTTTCATTTTTCACCGTTTCTCACCGTTTCTCACCGTTTCTGGAGCTGAATGGTATGTCAAACACCAGTGAAAAGATCACAGTATAACAATTCTATATTCCCAAAGAAAACACCGAACGCAAAGGTGTTTTGAAAACTGCTGCATGGTGCTGGATGTGTTCACAGGCCTGCGCTGGGGAATAGGCTCTTATTAATGTTGAATGATTCATCCCCAAGGCCTGTTGCTCTGGAAATGGCTCCCTGTGCTTCCCGAAAGGCGCTTTCCCTTCTGTTACTCTTTTAATTACATTTTCCAGCAGGCCCTCTCTGGGACAGCCTCATCCTCGGGGAGTCCGTGTTCCACACAAGGCCTACGCTTACATGGCTGCATGCACTGAACTCAGAGGGGCTGAAAAGTGGTTCCTGTCTTTGTGAGGATGCTAGGGCACAAGGGTTGTTTTGCCAGACTGTATCATTTTGAGCTATTTCCATAACATTCTCTCTCTCTCTCTCTCTCTTTCTCTCTGTCTATCTCTCTATCTCTGTGTGTGGGTGTGCGTGTGTGTGTGTTGCATGTAGAGTGATATCATCAGTCTGATATCGCAGCATTTTTCGGGAGACTGGAAAGGAAATAAAAATAGATCTACAGTGACAGAATTCTCTATAAGGACCAGGACTTTTCAAAAACAATGACTCTACTGCAAGTGAATGCTGACTTTTTTTTTCTTCTTCTTTTTCTTGTTAGTACGTAAATATACAAGAGGGTAAATCTCTTTTTCTCCTCAAACCAAACTTCTTGCTGTACCCTTAAACTCTCATTACATTAAGTTGCCTTTGGAAAAGTTCTTTTTTTGGTCATTTTCTCATGTTGGAAGCTTCTTTCAGACTTTTTATTAGTATAATGGATGCATAATATTAATATTATAACAGTATATAGGGTGTGTATGTGTGTCTGTATGAGCAGGTTTTTTGTTGTTGTTTTTTTTTTTTTTTATTTTGGTGTGGACCAGATGTCCCCACAAGGACAAATATGTGACCGTTTTGACCTTTTTCGGACATCGGCGGGTCCTTATAAGGAAAACTACGTTATTCCAAAAATACATTGAAAAAAGGAAGAAAGCTAAAAGAGCTAAAATGTTTTATCTTGCATGGTGAGGTTAAAGTTGGGTTAAGTTGTAGCGTAAGTGCTAATTATGTCAATGGAAGGTCCTCACAAGGACACAGGGATAATCAGAGGTGTGTGTGTGTGTGTGTAATTTACGGACTTGAGGGAGAAATTTATTAATATACAGTACCGTGCAAAAGTCTTAGGCACCCTATTTTTTTAGTACAAATTTTATTCTAGGTATTTATTTTTCCGATTTC
>JAQMCW010000005.1:16946887-16957781 GCA_030068335.1 Chrysichthys cranchii
GTTTATCAGTACATTACAGAAAATAATGAACTTTATCACAATATGCTAATTTTTTGAGAAGGACCAGTATATATATAATAAACAGGTCCTGTAGTATATTCTGAACTTTGATTAGACAACATGTGGATAGTGGTAGTCCATCTACATTCAGTTCCTCCTCTAGAAGCATTTTGGGGAAAGCAGCGATGGAGTAAATAATCCACTGTGTACGGGTTTATTGCACATTTCACATTACACATGGGACATGTATTTCACATGACATGATGTGTCAGCGTAGTGGGGTGGCAAGTATCAGTCCAAATGGAGCTCAAATCTAGGGGGCGTTTCACTCTGTAAATCAACTACCAGCACTAGCTGTCACTGATGGCTTCATGAATCTACAGAGTGAGCTACAAAGAAACCACCCTGAGCCTCGTTTCACCATAAAATTCTGGATCTTTTTCTCCACTGCGAGTGTTGTTGTGTTTGGTTTCACAAGTATAATATAATCCACTTCACAAAATGCCTCACCAGAAAAAAATCCAATGTGGGTCCTAAAAATAAAAGCTTATGGGTTTTGTAAGACAGGGGAGATCATTATAGCCAACACATCTATTGTAGCCTTTTCAGGTCTTCAAAGACATGATTATTGGTAAAACAAGTAAAATATGTTTCGTGTGTTCTGGCTTGATCAACCACCCATTCTACATCTTTATTACAACAGGAAAAACATGAGCCTCGCTCCAACTTCGGGGGGAAAAAATCAGCAAATATCAGCTACAGCACTCACACAAACATGACCTTCACCCACTCAAATTGCCAGCTCGACTGACTAGTGTGAAGACTGTCGAAAAAGCTGAAATACATCCATGTTTGGCATTTGCTCAAAAACCAAACAACACTGAAATGAGTAAGAGGCCATTAAATCACATGGAGTAATGTTGCCTTAGCATGTCCAAATGAAAAAATTCTGGTCTATTGAGCAGGACTAATCCAACAAACAAATAGCAATAGATAGTGTACTAAACATCAGTGTATGGTTTTGTCCTTACACAATTGCTGGACTTTCTAAAAAGGAATAAGTGTCTGATGGATCATTAGTAAAATATGGGTGAATGCTAAGATCAGCATGGATTGGAAGCTCGTGATGTTCGTTTTGCTCATTTATGTGATGTGTATTGGTTCTTGAGAAGCATGACTCATGTGTTTAGACCCTCGTCCTTTAACCGTGAGTGGATTCGATTTCATGGCAAATTCACTGAGTGGTAAATTCATGGTATATGTTTTCTTCATATTCACGATGAGGAAGCGTCCATTAGTCCTTGGCACAAAAACCCAAAAGTTTAAAGCACAGCGCAGTGATATGCTTCTCCCCTAAGTAATTGTGCCTTTCAAAACAGTGTATCTTTTGCCTTTCCTGCCTGAGAGGAGAGGATGAGATTCTGAATGGGTGCTAGAACAGCGCTTGGCCTCAAATGGCAGTTGCCGTAGCAACGTGGGGCGGGCGCACGGAGTGAGGGACGTATAAAACGGCTGACAGTCCCTGACAGAGGCACAGAAACTCTGAAGCCATCTGAGACAGTGCTGAGCCACACATACACACACACACACACACACACACACACACACACACACACACACACTTACACTCCAGCACCTGTGAGACTTCTCCCAGAGAAGAGGCGCTCCACTATGCTGAGGCCAAAGGATCTGTGCCAGGGCTCTGGCACCAAAACCTTCTTGGAGGCCATGAACAGTGGCAAGGTGCACCTGGCTCGTTTTGTGCTGGATGCACTGGACTGCCGCATCATCAACGCGAAGAACGAGAGCAGCCGGACGCCGCTTATGTGTGCCGTGTGCCTACAGGAGCCCGGCACCCGGTCCAAGTTCACGCAGCTGCTCCTGGAGAAAGGCGCCGATGTGAACAGCCGGGACGAGCATGGTCGCACAGCCCTGAGTCTGGCCTGTGAGCTTGGCCACCTAGATGCTGTCAAGCTCCTGGTGCAGTTCAACGCCAACCCTGAGCTCACTGACACCTGGGGCAATAGCGCGCTGACGTACGCTGCCTACGGAGGACACAGCCAGGTCCTGGATTTTCTCATTCGGGCTTTCAAGAGGCTCGGATTGAGACTGGATCACACCAATCACGCGGGCCACAGCGCCGTGCAAGTAGCCGAATACCTGGGACATGCCCATTGTGTTCAGGTGCTCAGCGCTGCTGGGAAGAAGGGCTTAAGCAGCGTTGAGCAAACTCACGAAATCAAAGGTGGATCGCATGAAGCGGTTCCCTGGCCTAATCGGCTCCCCAAGCAAATCCTGGAAAGATTCTCAAAGCAGGTTCACGGCAAGAACGAAGACGCGCTGCCATCTTTGTTTCAGAGGCAGGTGTGGATCAGTGACGGCAAAGACCTGAAGAGACGCTTCAGCCAGCAGCACTCGCCTGAGAGAACCAACTCGAGTGGCTACCAAAGTTTAACCAGGTTACCAGAGAGGCGCTTCACCGAGAAGGAGCAACACGTCCTGTTCAGCTCGAAACAGGTGCAAAACTCTCGAGAAGCTGGCTTTGTGAGGAAAACCACCTTCGTCCCAGAGCACTGTCAGAAAGTGGACCATGACGAGCTGAGGGACAACGCGGCCCTGTGGGGGAGCGACAAGCCGTTCAGCCGGGACCTGAAGGCGGGACGAAAACAGTCCTACCAGGGCGAGGCGCGTGACGTCACACAGCCTGTCAGCCAATTAAAGAGGGCGTCTCTTCCAGACGCGAGACCTCTCCTCCCGAAGTTCTACTGCCATGGCAACACTTCCGCGAAGAAGAGTGACGTGGACCGAGCGGCTTCACAACAAATGAATGGAGTCTCTCGGCTTACAGCTGACAACTCGGACAGGAAGAGAGGCTCGATAAAGCGCGGTGGCGTTGTCAAGAGCGAAAGACCAAACAAACTGCTCTTTAGTCGGGACTTCTTCGAGGTGCCACGGGAAAGGATGAAACTCCGGCCTCCGGGCTTGGACGGGCTCGGGACCAGGCTACTGCGGCGCTTCACCGCTCCTGAGTTCATGGGACTGGTCCGAGATCAGCAGTCCGGCGCCACACTGAACAAAGGCAGGATTGCTCGGTCCGAGACATTTCCCC
Source organism: Chrysichthys cranchii (assembly GCA_030068335.1). Lineage (NCBI taxonomy): Eukaryota > Metazoa > Chordata > Actinopteri > Siluriformes > Claroteidae > Chrysichthys > Chrysichthys cranchii. The sequence continues at coordinate 16,949,997 of JAQMCW010000005.1, forward strand.
TGTCACACACACACAAACTGGTCAACAGTCAGCCCAGCGTTGATAGCATAAGCGGCGTCAGGTGTGAATTTGAAGCCAGTCCTCCGGTCAGCCGAGCTTAATCCATATTTATTCATCGTTATTGTGATTCATGGAGTCGATTCCGAGATGGACTTGCGAGTCGATTCCGCACGGTAATGTTCTCGAGGCAGAAAGCATATTGGGAAAAGAAATTAATGTGTGAATTAATCGAGCGACTAAATCTCCTGTTGTTTTGTTACTTTTTTTCTTTTTCTTCTCTGAGCGAACTCGAGCCGAATCAATTTCATTGTGTGAACTTGACTACTAAACTTTGGAGTCGACTCTCAGGTCGCAGCGCTTAGTATCGCAGAGTCGACTCGCAGACCTAGATGGACTCCTCCAAAGCCATTAGCACTGTTTTGAATAACAGTGGGAGCTCATGCAGGGTGATCACTTGTTTCCAGCTGCTTTGAGTTGAAGAGTAATGCAGGTTGATTTTTTGTTGTTGTTGTTGTTACTGCTATTGGGTTTCTGCTAAAGGCAGTTTGGATCACCATGTGTTTGATTTCTCTCATAAATATTACAGACTTGGTGAAACACTCGTCACAGATCCACCACTGTAAATAAACAGAATGCTTAAAATGTGATTTATACAGCAAGTAAATGTGCTACATAATACATAAATGCACTGTCTTTGATTATGTACACATGCTTATGTGCACTTTAGGAGCCAGACAGGGTCACAGGTTTTTGTCAGATTGTCTTATTGTTCTTTATAATTAGTAAGTTTAAAATATTCCTCTGTATGTTGTCTTATATACAGCCACAAGCTATAGGCAGGTGAAAACATGTATGAAATCTGTTTATACTCATGTTTCAGACATTACGTGTGTGTGTGTGTGTGTGTGTGTGTGTGTGTGTGTATGAATGTGTATGTAAATGTGTGTGTGTGTGTGTGTGTGTGTGTGTATGTAAATGTATCTATGTATATGTGTGTGTGTGTGTGTGTGTTTGATTGCGTATGTTTTTGTGTGTGTGTGTGTGTGTGTGTGTGTGTGTGTGTGTATGTAAATGTATGTATGTATAAGTGTGTGTGTGTGTGTGTGTGTATTAAAGAGAGAAAGAGAGAGTGTATGTATGCTATTAAAGTGTAGTTTGTGTACAGATAAGAGATATATTAAATGCTTGCACCATAGCTGTGGTCTGGTGTCATTTTGAGTATTTAACTATGCATATTGTGAATGTCAATCATTTATATTCTTTAAATAAACTTAAAGAAGCTTAACTGAAAAATAAGTGTGTGTGTGTGTGTGTGTGTGTGTGTGTGTGTGAGAAAAAACTGCATCATCACTGAATATTCATTATGCATCCTTTATTCCTTTATTTGTTTAGAAAAAAAATTAAATTGGGTTTCCTTTCTCTCATCATGAACAACTGACATATAAACAAACCCACAATGAAATAAGCTGAATCGTTCAAGAAATTTAGAGATGATGTACAGAATGTACACAGCTGGTGCGAGGCCATTCAGCATGTACCGTCCAGTGTGCTTTACTTCTACAGACATAACCACGATCTCTTCAGATCCTTAGCAGCACACTCCTACGTTCACACACTCCCACTGAAAAGTCCACAAACCGTTTAGAAAATAAGTCACAGTACAACAGGTTGGATGCGAAAATGCCAACATGAACATCACATCCCAAGTGTAAACATACACTCTCGCTCAGTCTCTCTCTCACACACACTCTGTAAACACACCAAAGCCAGATGACTTATTTCATATGTACCTTTTTCATTAAGTAATAATGATCAGAATGGAAATACAGTATTGACTCAACGTAATTGTATGTACACATTATTCCTTCTTCAGTTACTTTTTTAAAAACCATGTGAAGCTGAGGAGCAGTATTTACAGTGTACACATTTTCCAAATGATCCAGAACCCCCCTTCTGAAAAGCAGATGGTTTAGTCCATTGAAAAAAAAAAATCAAATAAACATGCCTCCTCCCTTGCAAGGCAATAAACATAGCAATAAATAGCTAAATCAGTAGGATATACAGTCGGTTCCAATGGCTCATTAAAAACAGTCGCCACCACAGTAGCTGAACGACAGTCAACGACAATGTTCTAAGCTCTGCTTCAAGTCATTTCTGGCTTAAATTTGGCCTACAAATGCCACTGACATGCAAATCCGGGACAAGGTGCAGTAGTCTCACTGTGCTAAGAATACTGGCAAAATACTGACCTAATCTGGCCATTAAGCATCATGATAACATGAAACATTCTTTGCTTACACATAAGTGAGGAACTCATGAGAAATACATCAACACAGTCTTAGTGTTTAGGCTGCCAATCAAGCACCATTTGTCCCCAGTGTGAGGTCCTCTGGACAAAGGAAATTTGTCTTTAGCCTATGGTGCAATTTATTAACACTCCATCTACATTAGCCATGGCCATCCTGCTTGCATGAGGATAACAAGTGCTCTTTTTCCTAAGTCTGTAGAAGCTGCACTGGGTATCGGCTGACTTCTTTGCACCTGGGACGTTCATATGTGGGACGTCCAGACCTGAAGCCCTGGGAGCCTCTAGGCCAGAGCTTACAATGGCGTGTAGTGTAGAGGAGAGACAGAGAGGAAGAATAGGGCACTCAGCAACGAGACATGCGCTTGCGGTACTGCTCGACGAGGGGTACGAGGCACTGTGGAGAGCTGCTCTGCAGGAGGAACGGGTGCTCCAGGAGGTCCGTGGCACTAGCACGCTCCACCGGGTCTCGGGTCAGCATGCGGTCCAAAAAGTCTTTTAGCATTGGAGACACCTGAGAAGGGAAGAATCACGAGCAGGATTAGTAAACTCTAACAGTACATGCTGTTGAAGATATGGCACATTTTTAAGCCATGCTTGGAGGAGCTGAGTTGTTTTAGATATTGCTGTGCTCGAGTCGAACATAGGTACCTGCTGAAGGTTTCGTATAGTGGGTGGTGGCTCGTCTCTCAGCCGCTTCATGGCCACCACTGGGGTTTCGCTGAAGTAAGGAGGCTCTCCGTCCACCATCTCCACCACCATGATGCCCATAGACCACACATCCACCTGGGATCCAATTTCACACCACGGTCATTTTAAAACAAGGTATATTAAAGGTATACTCCCGATAAATTGTTTTAAAGTGTTTAACCACATGTAACAATTATAATAATAGACATTAAGTGTATTAAAGCCAGGCTAGGAAATTTTGGAGAAACCAAGAAGAGCATGCTAGATTTTGAAAGTTTACAACCAAAGAATCCTACCCTCTCCCTTTAGCCCTCGCTCCAAAGCCACTCCTCCAAACACATGAATACACACTGCCTGACTACTGCTGGAGAACTAAGTCCACGAGAGAGAGCATGGGGGGAAGTATAGCACGTTGTTGTCAGATCCAACTACCTCATGTCTCATTTACATGTAAGAAAACGCACGGATACAGGGAGTCCTTGTTACGGGGGAGTTCCGTTCCTACGGCTCGACGTAACACGATTTTCGCCGTTAGTCGGAACTCACACACTATACAACACTGTATAATGCTAAAACAGACCAATACAGCACCTAATACAGCACCCGGATCTCCAACTAGGTAAAGAAAGGAAAAAAGAAAAACAATTGCGCTGATTGGCTGACGTGGCGAAGGACTCGGTTATGATTGGTCCGTATGTTTGTGCTCAGGGTCTGTATGAACTCTGTCGGGTTTGGTTGAGAAGTCGATCCTGAGCGCCGCATTCATTTAAATATCAACTGCAAATGTAAACAAAGCCCCTTTCTAAGTCTTTCTTAATAAATTTATGGGAGATGGCGACCGACGTAACCACAAAAACGCCATAGGTCGATGATGCCGTAAACCAAGGACTCCCTGTATTATAATAAGGAACATAAATAAGGAGCATGGCTATGGTCAGTACTCACAGCTGTTGACAAGCTCACTAGCTGTAGCAATACTGATTTTTTTTCTTTCCATTGTCAGTATTTGATTTGTTCATTGCTGTCAGGATGTACACAAAACGTTAAGAAATATATAAAAAAAAAATAAAAAGCTTCTAAAAAATGACCTACCCTGTCTTTAATCCAATAAATCAAGTGCTGCAAAAAAATATAGATATTTGCATCCTTTTGAATGGTGTAACATGTACATGTGTGTATTAGCATGGTTTATATAGTATTTTGCACTCTGCCAAAAATAAAAACCTGCTAAAAATGTAAAATATATTGAGGCGCTCCCTGAGTTACGATGGCCTGACTTACGATTTTTTGAAGTTACGATGACGATTGTGATCCAATAAAAATTGTAAAATATTTAGAAAATATTTAAAATTCGCGGGCAGGCATCACAGGCAGGCCAGCGTATGATGTATGCGGACGTTCAGACGACGCCCGGAAGTACATGGACGACTCCTGGATCACTCATCTCGCCTCACTCTCTCCCGCAACTCACAGAGTTTCCTTGTATATCGGTGTACTGTGCAGTGCATTACCACGAGTTTTTTTTGTGATTATTAACGGAACAGCTTCACTGGCTGTCTGTAGCCGGCGCTCAGTATTTGTGTAGCGAGGTGTCGAGGCTGGATGGAGCTCAGAGACACAGTGCTGCTGCCTCCACCAGGTGCGCACCTCTGAAAAACTCTCTCTTTTGACAGAAATGTGATTTAAATGAAGTCTTCAGTGAGTGCGTGTGGTCTTCTACAGGAAAAGACTTCTGGGTAGGCTAGGCTAAGCTAGGCTAAGATGGGCTAAGCTAGGCCAAGATAGGCTGAGATACCTAAGCTAGGCTAAGTGGTTCAACACAGTCGTTCGACTTACAATATTTTAAACTTACGATGGGTGTGGCGGAACGCATCTCCATCATAACCTGAGGACTACCTGCATATGTTAAGATGTTCGGGATATATTAATTTAATTGCTGTATGATGGCGTGTTATTGCTTACCTCAGTGCCGTAGGGTGACTTTGAGATAACTTCAGGGGCCATCCAATATGGTGTCCCTACCAGTGATTTCCTTTTAGGGATATCTTTGCTGATCTGAGCACAAAAGCCAAAGTCTGACAGTTTGATCTGAAAGGAAAAGAAGAACTTTGGGTTTCACACCAGCTAATGTTGTCCATCACACAGCTACCGTAAATTCTGCATTCAGAGCACCAAGGAAATGAGCATGACAGGGTTGAAAGGGGAAAGAAAAGGGAGGCAAGGTGGATCTTACCCTTCCGTCCAAGGACAGCAGGATCGAGTCACTTTTGATGTCACGGTGAATGACGCCTTGCGAGTGGAGATAAGACAGTGCCTGCAACACAGCCTCACACACCGTGGCAATCTGCTCCTCACTCAACCTGTGCAATTAACCACAGCAAATCACATTCCACATTTATCCACAGATCCATTCAGTGTCTTATTCTGGATCCCATGCCTTACTCGGATCAACAGTAAGACAGAATGATTCAATCTTAGGCCAAGATTAACAGGCAAATACTGAGCGAATGTTGTGCTTTGTCTCGCGGTGTTAGAGACGTTACAGGAGCTCTCCACAATATACTGCATAATAAGTCACTAAAATATTCACATCCCTGCAATATATTCACTCTTATCGCTCATTCTCATAAGTACCCATCATCCCTATTAGTTTCATTGTGATTACACTGAATAATGTGCTTTGAGATGAATAACTGAATTATGAATAGGTTACTGCATATGCTCGAGTCTCAGTGTACATGTACAGAGTTATTATTAATCCCTCATTTACTTCATACAATAGGATAAATACATAGTAGTCATTCATCTAAGGCAAGGGTGGGCAAGCTGAGCCATGGAGGGCCGGTGTGGGTGCAGGTTTTTGGGATGACCTTTCTGTTAGTAATTCAAAAAGACTCCTCCCACAGCTCTGAACTGCTTTGTTATTGGCTAATTGAGAGGTCATCCCAAAAACCTGCATGCATCCATGGTTCGGTTTGCCCACCCCTGATCTAAGGTTTTCAAGAAAGATTTCATCTGAGAATCAAGCTTTTAATAATGTCAGTATAAATTACACGTAAACGTCCAGATCCAACACAACAGCTTTGTTTTTATAAGTAAAACTCAATGAAGTGCCAATTAAGTGCAAAGCTGGTTTTCGAGGGCTGAATACCTTAGACATAAAGAGTGGGTGACGTAATATAAAACGTAGCACACGGAAGTTTGGGAAAAACATGTGGCTTATATATTGTGACAAAAATGACACATTGTCATTACATTGCTGACAAATATCCTCATGCAAATAAATCCTGGATTCTCCCATATTAAAAGTGGGCTTTGGGTGTATGATGCAGCATTAGAGCATTTTCATGTACATTTAGCTTAAGGTACACAACCTGATCAGAAGCTGAGTTGACAGTCTACTGCCCCCCTGTGGTTGAAAAAAACTGCTACAACATAAGAACCTGACTGCAGATTGCTGGGATATCTTTAACCAAACCCTGCAATATGAGATCACTACACAGAGCACTTCAGCTTCCTTCAGATACGCCCATAAGTCTACGGCAAATACACAAGTCTGCCAAACTGGGCTGCAATTTCTTTTTCTTTCTTTTTTAAAACATTTTTTAAAGTAAACTCTTCTAAGCTGATGGGTGGCACAGTGGTGTGGTGGCATTTAGCACTGTTGCCTCACAGCAAGAAGGTCCTGGGTTCGATCCCCAGGGTTGACCTGGGCGTCTTTCTGTGCGGAGTTTGCATGTTCTCCCCGTGTCTGTGTGGGTTTCCTCTCACAGCCCAAAGACATGCACATTAGGTGGACTGGCTACTGTAAATTGCCCGTAGGTGTGTGTGTGTGTGTGATCCTGAGGCCCAGGTAAGGGGAGGGTGTGGGGCTAGTGACCTCACACTGTAACAAGTGCTCTGCTATGAGGGGACCGCTTGGCACCCAGTGTGCGGCTGATGCCGTGGAAGGAATAACCGTAGTGAGTTCTAAGCTCATACAGTTGTTGCACTTGTTCTCAGTACACTATTGTTGCTGAAGTTAGGAAACATATATTGCCGAAGTTTTGTTGAAGTAGCTTATTTCTGAGTTGTTCATCTTGCATCATGGAGTTATGAAAGTCAGAAAAGTCTTGACCACTCATTTAGGGGATTAACCAAGCACTCAGGACTACACTCTATCACACAGCTTCTTTAAGCTCTATTTTCTATATTCAGAAAAATAATAAGATGATTTAAGTCAGTGGTTCTGGAGTCGGGGGACCACCAGGGTTCCGGGAAGCATAACCATGGGGTTATTGTTTGTTTGTTTATTTATCCATCCATCCATCCATGACCTATACCACTTATCTGTTAAGGGTCACAGGGAAGCTGGAGCCAATCCCAGGTGACTTTGGGTGAGAGAGGGGGTACACCCTGGGCAGGTCTCCAAAGTTTCACAGGGCTAACACAGAGATGAAAAACCATTCACACTCACATTTAGAGCTACGGTCAATTTATAGTAGCCAGTTGATCTAATATACAGTCGATCCTCTCATCTACGGTTATCGCATTAATGGATATCGGATGCAACGGACAAAATCCGCTGGACTGAATCCATAATCCGTTAGCCAGAATGTCCGGGATGAAAGTTTAAAAATCCTGGGTGTTCTGAACGGAGTCCTGTAGTTCAGCAATTGTCCGCTAGGTGGCGTGCGTGCTATTAGTTGTTTACAAGCGTCGGTTGAGCTGTGTTCGTTGTGAAGCTATACTGTTTTTTCGGCGATTATTTGGTGTTTTCACTGTTTTTCTGCCCAGTGCCATCATTATGC
>JAQMCW010000005.1:17034986-17047905 GCA_030068335.1 Chrysichthys cranchii
TGTTTTTCCTTGAATTTCCAATATTTACCCCCCCCCCCCCCCACACACACACACCTTTCACATCATCAGACTATTCACGTCAATGGACAACCTCTCCTCCCAATTAGTCCGTTAATGAGAGGGACGACTGTAGGTATCAATCTGTCCCAGATAGACAATCTCAGTTTGATCTTCATTCAGCTTCATGACCAATCCACAGATGACCAATCCGTCCGCCCACTGTCTGGTCACCCAGAACCTCCTCCATGACAAGTGTGCGGTCCTCGTCCACCTCAGGAGAATCAGTACTGTAATCCAGTGTTCCCTTCTGTAATTTGGTCTCCACCTTCTTTCTGACATTGTTTAGTTTTTGTGATGATGTGAACTCCACATCTCCCCCTGGCGGTCAGTACAGTTTACACACAGTCCGCTCTACTTACCGGACACCAAACTCTGTGGAGATTAAAAAAACACACGTGTGAGCCATTCACATGACTTAATATTTGGTGTACGTGTTCTCAGATATATATCATAACAATCTGTTAGAGTTTAGATAAAGTCTGTAGTCTCCTTCGGCAAAATTATGTCCTAGTTTTACGAGCCAAAGTTTCAGCACGCTCCTGTAACGCTCTGGGAAAACCGCGTTACTAAATCACGTGGGTAAAAAAAGTTACTCAAGACTTTTATATATTTAAATGACAGCAAAAGAGCTATCTATCTATCTATCTATCTATCTATCTATCTATCTATCTATCTATCTATCTATCTATCTATCTATCTTCACTAAAACAATTCATCTGACCGTTCACCATGTATAAACAGTATAATAATCACTTCCGGAAACAGAGGCGTGTCTTCGGCTGCACACTGCGGCTTGGGTTCCGCTTTGCAGGGACACGCCCCCCGGCCGGGCTCGCGCAGTGACGGAGTGGGCGGGGCTTGTGTGCGCCTTCATTAATTACAGGGAAGTGTGCTGGAGTTGTCCGCTATACTGTACAGGCATGTGGGAGGCGGCACTGCTGTTATTGTGGAGCTGAATGAAGCACGGACCTGCAGTACCCGAGTGATGGGTTTCTGCCATGAGCTCATCCTGAGAGAAGTCAGATTTGGGGTGAAGAGCAGCTTGGTGAGTCAGTTGTGTTTCTTTAACGCCGCACGCGCTGCTGAAAGTGTGTAGAGGTGGTGGGACCTGAGAGGGCTGCAGTGCTCACTCACTGGGTGGACAAGCTGCTGTTTTGGGCAGAGTTTTCATCATGAGTGGTCTGGATTTTGTAAGCCAAATTCAACAACTTGTGCATCCTTTCATATTTCAGCAATGCCAAGAAATGCCAAAACACAGAAATTATACTACTAAACGTTTTGGCTTTTTGTTGTGGTTTGTTTTTTGTTTTGTTTTGGTTTGTTTTGTTTTGTTTTGTTTTGTTGTGGTTTGTTTTTTGTTTTGTTTAGCTGTGGTTTGTTGTGTTTTTTTGTTGTGGTTTTGTTTTTTGTTTTGTGGTTTGTTTTTGTGTTTTTTTTTTTTTGTTTGTTTTTTCTTTTGTTGTGATTTTTGTTTAGTTGTGGTTTGTTTTTGTGTGTTTTTGTTTTGTTTTGTACCTTTCAACGTGGTACTTGCAATATGATTTAAGGTATATAAACCGAGTCTAAGTCATATTTAAATATACCTTGCATACACCTTTCTAGGGAAAACTAAAGGGTACCACCTCAAGCTGACAAAATAGTTTATCTCCCGTTTTGTTTCTAAGAGTGTAATTTCGTATCTTGGGACACACCAAATTACCAAATGCTACAGCAGGTTATTCATTTCACTTGTAAGCTTCTAAGTGACTTTTGTCTCCAGTATGCCGTCATGCCTAAGATAAAAATAATTAAAATAATGCCTAAGATAAGTATTCTCATAAGCACTGTTGAATTCACCCCTACAGTGCCGATATCTTGCAGTGAGCATTGTATCATGCAGAGTGGACACTTTTCCCAGATGCTATGAGACACTATGATGGTGTGCACACCACCATTCGTAGATCGTCTTTTCTATGTTATGTGCTTGGTGTAGTTGACCGGTATGTGCTGGCACAATCTTAGGGCAGAATTTGATCAACCAGAATGAACATGTACAGCGTTGGCGAAACTTCTCCAGTGTGTTCATGCCCTGACCAAAAAAAAAAAAAAAAAAAACCCCAAAAGATTTAATCTTGCATGCGTCATCAGGCACTGTATCTAGGTTCGAGACAACATTCACACAGACTTGGCAAGGCCAAAAGTGACGAACTGATAAAACTTGTTTACTTTTAAAATAAAAACCGTTTCCCTTACTACTGAACTTCGATCTGGAGCAGAGTTGGCACATATTGATTTTTCATATATATTCCAGCATATGCATGCTACCATCTATAGCTTTTCCTCTCTTTCACATAGTCCTCCACATTCACAAACATACTGAGTTATTTCTTTTAATCCTTATGGGATTCCAGAGAAACCTGTAGAACTAAGGATATAAACTAACTTTATTTTTTAGCTTTACAAGGTTTAGGACTTGCACTAAGTTTGAGCCGATGTTTAATTAGTCCGCAGGAGGGACTTCCTTTGGTACAGTCCATATGATGTGGGATAAATGCCTCCCTTCGAGACCTTGGATTAATAAGGCAGGTCTGGCAGCTTTCTATTTACTTTAGACTTAGCAGTTACAACAATTATACACCCCGCCCTGTTTCCCTGATCATATTAGAAATGTGTGTTGTACCGTGCTGAGGCTGGAGACGCTTTCTCCGGTTCTTTTGTCTCACTTTCGCATACTTTCACATACTTGCACAGAGTGGCACATGCCGCTCTGCTTCATGGTTTTTATGGAAGGACTTGATATTAACACAAACGCTCATAAAATGTAATAATTCTCCACAATGAACTCCAGATGCTGTGCTTTGAAATGCGCTATAGCCGAGTCACCGAGAGAGAGCCAAACTGACCATTTGTTGTTTCTGTTTTGTATATTACACTTATTGTGTGTGTGTTATTCTCTCTTCTAGTTTTGATAGACGGAGGATGTGTGAACTTGCACTGCTTGTTGAAACGAGTGTAATTGGACCCAGCTGTTTCAGAAAGACAGGCCCAGTGTTTTTGCTTTGACCTTGTCTACCTTAAAACTCCCTGTGGATTCACAGTGCATGTCTGAAGTACTGTTTGACTGCCAGAGTTGTGGTTGAAAATCGAGCAGCGTGGATCACATGTTGGAAAGTCCACAACAGAGCAGAATTTGTCGTAAAAAAGGATTTTAGTTCTCCTATTGTGCGCTCGCGTTTGATAACATACCGCAGCCTTGCCGTCCGTCCATAATGTTCACTTTGGGTTGATTTTGGCCTGAATAAAACGTAACCCTAGGTTCGGTATTTCTTCCTGCTTTCCAAATATGAGAAAGGACCCAATTTAAAAATATCACAGTCCTAACCATAATGGTAAGTGACCTCCATTTTTTTTTTTTTTTTCCCCCCACATTTTTGGCTTAAATATAGAAGTCTCCCAGACTTTTCTTGAAAGAAAGCAAAACTCCAGAAAGAGGTTGAAATTCCTGTGGTATGCTGAGCTGAGTTCAAGGTCAGTTCCTTCCTTCAGATATTGCACGCATGAAGTGCCAACGTTTCTGTAAGGTATCTTTTAATAGACTTTCCCGCCGTAGCTATGCAGCCGAGAGCTAATCGTTCTGGGACTGTTTTAAATTGTGCTGTGGGCTCATGATCTGACACAGGAAATGATCATTAACCCATAAGAGAATGCAATCCAGGATGCACGAGTGCTGTACAGACATTGTTGCTGTGTATCTTTAGGGCTTTGTGGATTTTTTATTTTTTTTTAAAAAGATTGTTAAAGCAAAAGACGCATTTCCGTGCAGTATTGAGGATGGGGCTCGTTCGCTTGTATAAAACTAAGGGGTGGGTTCGACTACTGGAAAGTGCAAACAGAATTCCTCCTTATCATATTGCGTCTTCTGAAAATAAAATTAAGTTCATAGGCGTTGTTAGAAATGAAATGGCCACGTCTGTTTTGATTGAGCCGTCTTGTGTTTGTCCTCGTCGGCTTCAGGCATTGGAATAATTAGGCAGCGTGCGTGTTGGGCTGTTTGATTTGTGTAGAGCTGAACACTTAGTGGGAACTTGTGTCCTATTGAAGCCATAGTGGGTGTGTGAAAAAGTGTGGTTGGGAGTGAATCATGATGGTTTGGTGACTTCCCTCTTGAGCTAGGACAGATGGCGAGCAGCTGATTTGTGTTGGAGTTGAGCTGCCACGGGTGATACGTGGGAAAGTGGACACTCCTCTTAAATTGTGTAACTGTGTGCAGAGAGGAATTTTGTCTTTCCATAAGGCCATAAGCTGTGTGTGTGTGTTTTTGGGGTAGGGGTGGGGGGGCGTCTCAGGTAGGAACAAGGTCATCCAGGACAAACATGCACCACAGTGCTGAAATAATAAAACCTGAGTTTCAGTCAGTCTGACTCTGGACACTGCTGAATCAGGGCATGCAGTATTGTTGTGAAGGGGCTCCAGCTCTAGAGAGCTTTCATTGCGTCATTGGGATCCTCGGAGAGCCGTGGAGTACACGACTGATCCCGTGGGTCTACTTGGGATGTGGAGCGAAAGAAAGGAGTCTGCCGAAGCGGTTATTTTTAGTCCTGCTCAGTTTGTTGGCTGTAGGACGCGTTTTAATTGAGGAAGTAATTGACGCGCTCTTGCCGTGAGAGGCTGTCTAGTGTTACTGACAGTGGGGGGTTTTTTTTGGTTTGTTTTGTTTTGTTTTGGTTTTTTTTGTTTTTTTAACCCTGAAGGGACTGTCTTTGGTGTACGGATTATGCGTAGGTTTCTTTATGCACCCTCAAGAGCAGTTACAAAAATTCCCTTGATTTTTGATTCATTCAGCATATTGTATCTCAAAACACAACTGACCTTTTTATCATAACGTTTTGTAATTCTCACGATCATGACCTGATGTCGCTTCCTTCCTTCCTTATTTACTTCATGGACCTTCTTGAGCGTCAACAAAATATTGCAGCACATTCATCATGTTGAGTAACCGTCATTCCTTTCTCAATATATTTCAGCGATTGCACTTATGTTTTCTTCACCACCGTATGTCTTATCTACAACATTTCTTTGGAGATAAAAAGCTCCCTTGGGAGTCTTCCTTTTACAAATGCTCAGACTTGGGCAACAAAGGCAGATACTTAACATTCTTCTCATGTTAGGCTGATAATTAGGATGGACTGTTTTGCAAAGCTCTTTCTTGCTCTTTTGGGGAGCTTTATTGCTCCAGGAACAGCATGTCACAAAGGAAGAAAAGGTCTATTTAGTCCTAGAATTTAGTCCTGCGCTCAATAAACCAACCATCATATTTGGGTCTTGGTCTTATTGTCCCAACGAGAGCTCTGACTTGACTCTGGGTCTCCATGTCCTCGGAGTTAATATGTCAGAATAGCACCTGATTCCGTCCATCCTGCAGAGAAATGACGAAAAACCGTTACTGCCCGGAGAGTAACATGCCGAAGATGTGACCAGTCAGTCCATCTGTCTCTAATTAGGGAACGAGTCCTTGATATCCACTCGCTTAGTTGTGGTTTTTGGAGGGCGGGTGGCAGGCGTTTCACAGGTCATGTAGTGGTTAGCATGTTTTATCAGCTGGAGGCACAAATGCTCTCTGGTTGCAGTTGACTCGTTTCTGGCTGGGCACTTGCACATCTGTGTGTGCTGCGTGGTGTTTTCTTAATCTTGGCTTTTAATGGTCGCAACAGGAGTGACGGAAGAGCAGAACCAATATGCAAATTAGCACTGATGTATCTACTGCATCTTAGTTGTTGAATATCTTAAATATTTAATAAAGTTAACTATTTTCAAAACTTATTACATGCAAGATCTCGATATGACCTTTCTTCTTTATGTTAATTGAGACTCGAGGCTTTATTGAGGCTTCGTGAGGTGTCCAAACCTCCTAAGGTCCGAAGACATCCCCAACATTTGGTTCAATTCTGATCTTAGCTTCCTGTTTGTGTGGAGTTTTGCGTGTTGATCTCAGATCATGGTTCCTCCCACCTCTCGCAATCATGCGACTAGAGTGATTGCTCCTAGGGGTGAATGAGTGTGTAAGAGAATCAATGAAAATGACTGAATATTGGTCAATATTTCATGTTTTCTGAAATAATAATACTAGGTGAAAAGTTGTGCTCCCCTTAAACAATCCATATTAGGAGTTTAAAAAGTTGATGCGACGGGTCTTTCCCTTTTTTGTGCATGTTTCACGCTAGCATAAATAGTCTTGGACACATTGTGACCTGCCCCCTGCATATTTATGGAGGAGTTGTGCAGGGGGGTCAAGCCATAAACACCATGTAAAGAGACTTTGTCTCCTTTTTGTGCTATTTCCAACCAACTCCAATCTGACTTCTGTGCACTTTACTAGCATGCAGCAGCACTGCTTAAATCTGTTAGTAAAAGGTGAATGCTTACTGTTAATACTCTACTCAGCCTCTGAGAGTTAATTGCTAAAGCTCTCGTGGCCATTGGGTTTGGTGGAGCAGGTTGGCGGCTCATAGCCGAGCCTGGTGATTACACTGAGGAACAATGCCGAACTTAATCCCTAAAGAATTTCTGCTGCTGTGAGCTTTGATCCTGTTCCCGTTCGAAAGGCAGACGCTCACTGGAATAGCAGGACCGGAGTTCATGAGCCCGTTCTTCAGAATTAATGGGATTTGATTCAAGAATGGGGAGCCAATTTGTGTTTTTCAAGGGGTTCTTTATTGATGTGGGAAATGCAGCAGTCTTCTCCTCCTCAGCCCAGTTAAAGAGGCCTATCCATGATTATGCTACATTGAAGCAATCCATGCAGCTTGCACTCTGAAAACCACAGACGTTCTGCTCTTATCTTGTATTTTCTGCCTTTGACTTTGAGTTGCATTCTCCTTTAGCCACTCGTCATTTGTTTTGGAGCTTTTTCTTTGGCTAAGACTGATTAGATGTGTAGATTTGACTTGCCTAGGTGTTTACACAGTGGGATGTAGCATGGTGTGATCAGCATTTGGAGCATGGGTTGAAAATCCAAAACCTTTTGGTCTAAATCAGGGCTGGCACATTTATCCATTCATCCATCTGTCCATCCAGCATGTACATACTAACATCCATAGCTTGTCGGAAATGTTTTGGGCATTTTTTTTTTTTTTTTTTTTTTTTTTTTTTTTTTTTTTTTTTTGGGAGATTTCAAGATGAGATTTGGTTATTAATTATCAATACAGTTGATCCTCGCATTAAGGGACTAATTGTGGGGGGGAGGTTGTCCGTTGACTTGAATAGTCCGATTATGTGAAGTGTTTTGGTGTGTGGGGTTTAAAATAATGGAAGTACAAGGCAAAATAGCACTAAGGTCCATAAAAGTGCTAACCAAGTTCCGTACACATGACAAGCAGCATAAGGACCAACATAAATAGGTAAGTACATTGAGGTGAAAAACACCAAATAATCGCCGAAAAAACGACCACAGCTCAACCGACACTTGTAAACAACTAGTAGCACGCACGCCACGGCCGCCTAGCGGACAATTGCTGAACTACCGGACTCGGTTCGCAACACCCGGGATTTTTAAACTTTCGTGCCGGGCATTCTGGTTAATGGATTATGTATTCAGACCAGCGGATGTTGTCCGTTGCATCCGATATCCGTTAATGCCGTGTCCGTAGGTGAGAGGATCGACTGTACAGTCTTTTAGTGTGTAGGCTTCACTGGATATTTTTCAGGCTCACATTTTTTGGCTTAAGCATTTGTTTGATCTATACATCACCACAAATATATTCAGTCCAGCTAGGGAAAGCTTCAGAGCTGCAATTCTGCCAGCCCACTGGCTTTCTCTGCCCACTGGCAGATCTACAGTGAAGTGGCAAGTGGCTGGCACAAGCTAATACAGAACACTGATTCACTCTGTGCACTGGAATGGCAGGAATTTCCCTCTCTCGGTCCGATAACACTCCATAACCATTTCCCTCAGTGCGGAGGGTAAAGCCGGGGGCAGCTGGAATGTGTGGCTCTGGGTTAAGTCCATGGATGTGAATGGCAGTATAAAACAAATACAGAGCCAAGCAAGCTAAATGAACAACACTGCAGCTTTTTGTTGTCGTCATTGTTGTTTTTAATTTGTTTTAGCTTTACTTGTTATTATGAGCCCAAATGTGCATGGGATCTTTGGAACCGGTATGCATATTCCCACCTGAATTTATTCACAACGTGTGTGAACAGTGATCATAAGGAAATGACTGGCCGAATCACTTTAAACAGCATGTGAGAAATATAATGGCTAAAAAAATAGGCTAAATGAACAACACTGTGGCTGATGTGCACATCTGACTTACAAAAGTGATGTTCAAATTCATGTATCATGAATCATTTTTTTCAAATCGTATTAGAACTCTGAGAAGTAGATGCTGTGTCTTTTAAGCGTGATATCAGTGTGAGTCTGGCAACCATAAGTTTTATTCATGTCCTCAGTTTCACGTATGATTTGTTTTCACAGTGTCTGAAGCTTGCGTGACATGCCCGAGTCTCATCACGGTCGTCATCATCAGCTCTCAATGGGTGAAGGTAAGTTCCTGGATTTCTAATGGATTTTCGTGTTGTTGGTTCAAAAGTTCAAAAACCAAACACCATTTAGGTAAGCCAAAGTACCATAGCCACAGTGACGCTGAGGGAGTAGCATAGCACGAGGCCTCATAGCATACAGCAAATCCATAGCTCTTAGTCTCAGCCCAGGTGTGCCGGTGGTTGACCGGTTTACTATCGGCACTTCCGTACACTGAAGGAAAACACAAAAACGTTTTGAACCCTGTGACACAATGAGCTTTTTGGAGTTGCATCTAATCACTGGCTAGATAATGTTCACAGCATAACTTTTTTTTTTTTTAAAAGAAAGAGATTTGTTTAAAAATGCTTACTGTCAAATAACATGGGGGGAGGAAAAAGAAGTGGTATTTTTGCTGTCTAAACGTATCCAGATCTAGAGAAATATGATAATACATAGAAATGGGTAGTTCTCACCAATTTTACTTAGCAAAAGATCTAGCAATAGCTCGAAGTCTGGTGTGCTAGAGTAGACTCTTATTAACTTAACATTTGTGGTTGTGAATGCACTGATTAATCTCCACATGGGAAAAAAACCATATTCAGAGTACATCAATGTCTGAATATAAGGTCTACACCCAAAGTGGATTTTTTTTTTTTTTTTTTTTTTTTTAAATGGAAATATTAATGAAACCAGTCTTTTTATTTGTAGGATATCATCCATCAATAATTCTTTCTATTGGCTGGGTGGTAAATGTGCTTGGCACTGGCACTGATGTAACACTTAATGAAGAATGCCATTATGTCACTGGCTCCATCTCCTCCCTCCTGTTTCATAATCAACAAGGGGCTGAGAAGAGCCTGGGACTCGGCAGAGGAGAGTCCTACCTAGTTTTTCACAATGACTGCTTTATTCAGCACCATCTTTGAATTCACCAGGCTTTGTTCTAAGATTAATACGTGACAGGTCAAGATGGTAAAAGGGAATGCAGGGCTTCAAGAAAGAAGCTGAGTGGAAAAAATGCAGATGGTTGCCTGTGGTTAAGATGAAGAATACAACAAAAAAAATGGCCAAGTTTAGACAAATTCCCCTGTCTTGATGCGTCTGATTAATCAGTTTTTAGCAGTTATTTTGAACACAGTGGGACCTCGACTCACGAACTTTAATTCGTTCCGAGACTCTGTTCATGAACCGATTTGTTTGCGACCCGAATCAGTTTTTCCCTTTGAAATGAATGTAAATGCAATGAATGTGTTTCAGCCCTCAAAAACATGTTTTTAAAGTGTATTATGGGTTTATGTGTGGCAATAAAACATAGAATAAAATGAAAATAACCGTAATTATAGAAAAATAAAACGAAATGAGATAAACAGATGTTTTTAATGTACGTTACCTTTGTGGTGGATACGTAGTTGCTGGTGTGGGAGGACAGTCATGGAGGGATATGGTGGCGGTTCTCATGTTTTGTGATTTTCTTTCTTTATTTCAACTGTTATACGCTTAGGCTTCTTTCTCTCAACTACCATTTCCACTTTTCACTTTCTTGGGACCCATAATGAAGGCTTCTTGTGGAAAAATGCAGAAAAACAACGAAAAAAATGCATTGAACACACTGAAACCACAACTGCTTAACTGAAACTGAATGTTTGTGCCCGAAACGTGGTTTGGCTTCCTGGTACGTCAGTCGAGGATTTGTTCATCGGTCGGTACAAAATCTGCTCGGGAATTTAGTTCGGACGTCGATTTGTTCGTCATCCTTCTTGTTCGCGAGCCGAGGGTCCACTGTAGTCAGTCTTTAAATTATTATTCCAGGTGGTCAAGGTTGGGATGTATAGCATATAGATTAGATCATTCTGGATAAAGCAGAGTAATTAAAGTGATCTTGGTCTAACAGAACACTGCTTTCTCCTGTCTTTGTGGAAGTGAACAACATATTCTACAAGCCTGATTCATTTTGAAACCCCGGCTCGATGGCTTTTCACCAGGCCTTTCGGCACCAGTACACTTGATTCCGTATCTAGATGAAGTCTTAAGGAGAATGATAAAGATCCTAAGCCTTCATGACTCTTTCCTGCCTCAGGACCTCTTTAGGCTCAGGGTCTCCTAAAATCTTCTCTATTCAGCTGTGACCAGAGAAGAATGTATGTCCCATGCATGAATGCTGCAGTTTTAGCAAAGACGAATGATAAAAGGGGGCTTTGGACAGGAATTTACCGTCTTTTTATTGCACTACTGCACTGCCCATCCTATTTTCATTATTTCTCACTTATTTTTCTGCATCATAATAGCTTGCGTTTTTTCAAAACCTTTACAGTGGATTAGTCTGATTAGCGTTTGACTTTCTGACGGCCCATTGCACTTTTGTTAGGAACTGCTAGCTTGTCTGTGGCAAAAGAGCTATTGATAGCCCTGGGGGTGGTTATTGTGAGGGAAGGCACTTATTGTGAGCGTTAGCTTAATGAGGCATTCCATGTAGCCATGGAGATTTCCTCCAGCACCTTTTTAACCGAGGGAGAATGGCCACGACCAAGTTGTGGAGAAGTGTCTAAAAAGTTTTATTTAAGCCTCGACAGGACACGTACGTTCAGCTGCGTTCCCACATCTCGCTTTGCACTGTGCGTCACCCACGCAGGAGATATAATGTCGATTTTTAGCCTTACTGGTGAAGTTCTCAAGAAGCTTACACCTCTATATCCTCTCCACCTGACAGATGGCCTGTGTTGTTGGAAGGAAATGGAGATTTGAATAGCAGTACTTCAGAAAGGGGCAGGAAGGTCTGTGTAATACCAATGGGGTTAATTGGCTCTATAGGCTCCTGCTGTTCTTAGGGAAAGTTAGGCTGATTGTTCTGGGATTCTGCATTGTACCTTTTGAAGGAATCTACCATGTTTTGGGGAAAGTTATTATTTTTTTTTTATTATTGACTTTTCACCCTGTTGAAGTCTGGACTGTTTGATGGTTTAGGGTTACGCTCATGTTGTTAGAAAATCCCTTTCTCTAGTGGAATCTCTGGCTTTGTATTTCAAGGTGATTAGCGGTTTATCTTTGACGTAATTCGCATAACTTCCAGGAAGACGTAGATTTTAATTAGCGTTCAGGCTAACCATGGTTTTTCTGTGATGTTTTTAAGAAGTTGAATATTCCTTGGCCTTTGTCAACAATTTTCCTTCTGTTGCTATCTAGGAATCTGGCTCTGTTCCTTCCTGAGCCCTGCAATCTTTTCAAATTATAAGGCATACGTGGAGAGGCAAATGCTAAGTGGTTTTAAATTGTGAGGTTTGCGTGAAGAAGAAGATAACGTCGAGATATGATGTTGCCATGTAATGTGGATGCTCGGACTGAATGCTACGTCAGAGTTAGCGTTGATGGCTTGTGGTGGTCTGTGAGCACGATGCAGTTGTGGTCTTGAGGGACAAATGGCAAGCACATGGGATGGAATGTACACACTAGTTTCTTTCACATGTAAGCATGTGTTACATGAGTTTGTGATAATTGCTCATTCACGGATCTGGAAATCTGGAATGTCTGCTTAATCTACGTGCTTGGTTCCAGCTGTCCTTAGTCCTAGACATGCATGACCTGGTTGAATGACTATTTGGAAAAATCCCTTATCATGGTCTACCAAATTGGAATATGGTGAGAAGGTATGGCTTGTTGACCCTGACTTGTGATTTGTCAATGTTTGTTTTGTCTCTTATTCCTTGCGAGAATTCTCTCTGGGAATAACTGTTTTTGCTTCCTGCTTCAAGTAACATGGTCTTTTGCTGCCATCTGACGAAGGGCATTGTTTTCAAGAAGGAGCCATCCGCCTCATGTCAAGAACTTTGCAGTATGGGTTTTAATTCCTGGTGTGTGCTAGTTTTGTAGTCCGGATGTGATTCAAGAGTCCTTGTGTTTCAGAACTTTTTGTACCGGTCCCTTATTTTTATGGACACCAAGACGTTAGTATATCTACAAAAAACTATATTGATTCTCATACTAGTCTTGTACTCAACCAGTGACATGCTCTCAGGAACATGTGTGTACCCCAAGAAAATCATAACGTTGTTTTGGAACATGAAGTCTATTCTGGAACATTTCCAAGCGCATGGACAAACACTGAACAGTGTAAAGTACTGTGCATTGCTGTGACATGAGCTTAAACCTGCAATTTGCAGCAAAAGAAGAAGAATGCTGTTCAAAACAGTCTTGCTGCACCACGACAATGCATGTCCTCATACAGCAGCAGAGACTGTAGAGCAGGGGTCTCCAACCTTTTTGACACTGAGAGCTATTTTTAGAAAATAACAGTCGCCGCGGGGGGGGGGGGGGGGGGGGGGGGGGGGGGGGGGGGGGGGGGGGGGGGGGGGGGGGGGGGGGGGG
>JAQMCW010000005.1:17141163-17152399 GCA_030068335.1 Chrysichthys cranchii
AGAGAGACAGTATGGACGTTGTCTGATGCAGACATGTACACACACACACACACACACACACACACATACATCTCGAAAGTAAATTCACACCTCCACCCATTATGTTTTATCTATGCGGAGACCACCTGGTGCTTCAAACGTCTTAATATATTTCTCAGGTCAGATTACAGTATATTAATTGTTTATAGCTACTAGCCATGTGGAAAACCCCAGAAGCAAAAGAGCTGTGTGATTTTCAGAGAGGGCGTATTGTGGGTCAGACTGAGGCTGGACTTAGCCAGCATGTGATGGCACAAAACCTTGGGATTCCTCTTGTCACAGTCAACAGAGTGATTGTACAATTCAAAAGCAAAGGAAGGGAATCAACAGCATCCCGCTCAGGTCGACCTGGGCCCTCTGACAGGTGTCTTCAGACTGTCAGGAGGATTGTTGAAATAAATTCCCGTTGTAAGGCCACGTTGTTGCAGAACGACTCCAAGTGAGGTATCCAATATTTCTGTTAGGGATCTCAATCAACTTGGCTACTATGGCAGAGCAGCCTGAAAGAAGTTTCTAGAAATAAAATTTTCAAAGCTGATGGTGTCTATTTACTTTTGACATGTCTGTGTATATCGAGCCCCTTAACTGTAATAAGAGTCTATAATGTCAACTGTTTAACAAATTGCACCACGCAAATGCTTGTTTGCTTTCTTTTTTTCATGCCCGTGCATCGTCACCATGCTGTTTTCACTACAGATTGCACTGCACTGTGCTTTTACACCGTGTCTCAGCAAACCATCAGTGTATCAGTTTACTGCCCTTGTGACTTCTCTGTGCTGGCAGCCATTGTTCAAAATTCTGTCTGCTGAATGCGACTTCTTTCATGGTGCATGGTTCCCATCACGTTTAAAATGAAATCCGATTGTCTGTTTTTTGGGCTTTCTTAACAGGGTTTAGATGATAGATTTTATACGTAAAAATGGTGTCATATTTTACAGTCCTAGCAAAGCAAAGCACTGCACTGATTTGCCTAGGTGCCGAATCGTCGTCGTCGTCTTATTATTATTCCAGGAACAATAACTTAAGAACTGTTTAAATCAGAACTCTTGTTCCAACTTTGTTGTGTAATAGTACATAAACAGCATTACTAGCATTTTGATATTCCCCCCGCATCCCTCTTTTTTTTTTTTTAATCCCTCCATCAGCCTTTTTTATTCGCTCCATCATTCCTCAATCAGTTTTCCCCAGAGAGCTTGAAAGGGGGAATATTTCAGACTGCTCCCATGTAGTCAATTTCAAAATAATACCTCCAGACTTACTACAACCTGCACTGGGCAACATTAAAAACAAAAACAACAACAACAAAAACACGCACTAACTTTTTTCATACCTTCATCACCTCTGCTTCCTGTTTTTTTTTTTTTTAATCCCTTGCTTTTCCCCCCTTTGACTTCAGTTCATTTTTTGAGGACTTACTGCTCCTAGACAGTACAAGCTGGAAGCACCCAAGTTGGTAAATATCATTAGTTCATCATATCTTACATAAATACAGAATAACTTTTTCTCTGCTACCCTCTCTTTCTTTCTTTTCCTCCCACCATCCTCCCATTGATTTTACTACTCCTACATCTTTTAACCATTTATAGGGCACTAACCGAAATACTTGGAAATTTCAATCCTAGAGTGTTATTGCAGGATGTTTTATTAAAAGATTTATTTATTTCATTTTTTTTTTCTATTGAAAATTACGGTCAACAGAGTTACCATACATGGCCATTATGGGATAAAATATGAAGTTTCTTGAAAGGAACATTTATTCAGGATGGGACAAATCCATGTGGTTCTCCAACCTCAGGGAGAGGCATGAGGGAGCCATTTCGATATCTGTCCAAGTTTCCAAATATGGTTCTTCGTCCAATACAGGGTTAAGGTAGAGTCATGAAACTTGGTATATGGATTTCACTGCAAACCTTCAGCACTTAACTGCTTTTCATACTGAAGAATCTCATCTCTCTCTCTCTCTCCCCCCTTTCTACAAGCAATCTCCATAGCAATCCAATGATTTTATTTCTCCTTCAACTTTTAAGGGAGAATTGCCAAATTTTATTGCTAAATTCTACTACTGGATAAAGCATACCTTTACCCCATCTTCTCATTCACCTACCCATCTAAACATCTTCCTATCTATCACTTTCTTTCCATGTTAATCTCCTATCGGTTTTAATTCTCTCTCTCTCTCACTCATTCTCTCGTTTAATCTATCTATCCATCAGTCGGTTTTTGTGCTTTGCAGGAATTAGTATTTCTGTCACGAAATGCAAATAAAGTTTGTTGTGTCTGTCTCGTATGCTGGTAGCTTATCTTTTGAATCACATTTGTGCTTGTCAACGTTTAATCAGAAATTTCTAAAGAAAGGAAAACACCACCACCCACAACATCGAGTGCTGCTCTTCGACGTAAGGCCTGTATACTTGGTCTGCATGTAAAATGTCCCGCACTGATTAGTCCCCTTAGCAGTTACTCTTAAAGGATTGAAATCCCAGGACGAAAATGTATCCTAAAATAGCTAGGGCTGAGGACATTAAACTGTAAATAGGGATCCTCTGGAAATATAGGCTACGGACTGGAAAAGAGATAAACAAATGGCAGGAATGAAGTGAAAGTGAAGTGCTAGGGGTGTATTTGTGTGTGTGTTTGCATGGATTCCCTCACCGTCAAGAAAGGGTGCTTAGAATTCTGGAGGACACGGTTTTCTGTGAGTGTGTGAGCCACTTCATCCTGAGAGACAGATCACAAAGAGCTGTAGTGTACTTGAATTATATGGACTTTCTCTCTATTGCTCACTCACTCACTCTCTCTCTCTCTCTCTCTCTCACACACATGGAGCTGTTACAAGTACACCCACAAAACTCACCTATATTAAAAAAAAAAAACAAAAAAAAAACCCCACACACTGACTAGTATCCAACAGCTTAGCTCAATCAATCTCTTAATCTCTTCATGTCGCGTCACTTCCCCTTACTTACTTTTGCTACAATGACTTCCTTCTTAAGGATTTTCATGGCGTAATATTTTCCTGTGGCCTTCTCCTTCACCAGGATGACTTTGCCAAAAGTGCCTTTCCCAAGGAGTTTGAGGTATTCAAAGTCATGCATAGTCTGAAACAGAACACAAACAGAAGCCTGTAGGCAAACAGGTCAGAACAATAACCTACAAGGAAATACAGAGCTTACGTGCAGAAATGAAGCAGGTACGGCGTTGGGGTTGTTTACACAACAGCTCCACCCTCGCTCTGCACTTTTGTCCCCATATCTCTCATGAATTAAACTCCTTGCAACAGGTACACAGGTAAACAGGTCTCTGATGGCCAGGTGGATCGACTGGTAGCTGGTACAGTGTGCGAGTGTGTGTGTGTGTAAAATAAATAAATAAAATAAATTATTTAATTTGATAAATACAAATAAAAAAAAAATTCATAAAAAAAAAAAAACTATCTGCAAGCTATCCAAAAATGTACAGCAGAACAGGAGAATCTGTTGTGGTGTTTAGCTCACTCGCAGCGGCTCCAATGGCAATTCAAATGAAAAGAAAAAAAAAAATCAAACAAAAACTATTTCAATTATTAAAGGTGTTTTGACCATTCACGTCGCCAGCTAACTGAATATCGTGATTATCGAAATGTCAACTTTCCCTCCGAAATGAACTGGAAGCTGCAGTGTTTTAACCTCCATGAATACGTCATTGAAAAGTCTGTGTAACGTAGCATGACGTGTAGAATTAGATTAATAAATATTCAGCCTATTATGTTCCAATCTTGCTATGTGCACACGAACTTGTGAGCGCCCCCTGGTTCCAGTCTGCATGTGCTGCATGTTCTTTTGTCTTTGAACATTATTATTATTATTATTTGGTCAGCACTGTCGCCTCACAGCAAGAAGGTCCTTGGTTCGAGCCTCGGGTTCGGCACGGGTGCCTTTCTGTGTGGAGTTTGCATGTTCTCCCCGTGTCTGTGTGGGTTTCCTCTGGGTACTCCGATTTCCTCCCACAGTCCAAAGACATGCACATTAGGTGGATTGGCTGCTCTAAATTGGCCACAGGTATGGATGTGTGCCGCCGAGAGGTCCTGGTCAGTGCTCGGGGTCAATTACGGTCATGGAAGCTAGGAATGTTGGAAGCATCCCCTAGCCAGCTATTGCCGCTCTATGGCTGGCAGACAGCGTTGATGATGATGATTTCATAGGATAATATATATTGTGAGAAATATCGTTATCATGAAAACTTCAGAAAATATTGAGATATAATGTTTGACATATCACCTAGCCCTACCATAACCAGAATAGGAAATGATTAAATTCAAATGATATCATGTGTGTGAAAACATGCATGGAAGCATGTTGAGGTCATTTAAAAAAAAAAAAAAAAAACCCAAAAAAACCCCAAAAACCCTTTGTGGCATGAAGCTCTTCACAGCTTCCCGCAAGCTATCATTTACTATAATTTATAGACAGGCCTTTGACCTCTGTAAAGTCTACTGCACGAATAAAATTTGTATTTCCAAGTTCCACAGATGCCATCGACTTAGAGGAACGATATTTGTTGAAAATCCATGCGCCAGGATACGACAATAACTAAGAAAGATGAATGGGTTTAGACCGTGTGTTCTATTATTTTTGGATCTAATCATTTTTGAATTCTTAAGGTTCGTATGAAACCCATTCAAGTATACAAGTAATCACTTACAGCAGATATTTACCAAAAGAATCCAATAAAAATAATAATAAAATAAAATCAGACCCCTGGGAGACCCTGGAGCACACTCCGTAAACCAGTGGTTTAGAAGACCATTAAGGGAAAACCCTAATTGCTCCAACATCCACTAATATCTTTCTATATTTAGCACCAAATATTCAGCAACAAAACGCCTTTCCTTCACCCTTTCTGCGTTCTATCTATATTTAGCAACAAAGCTTCTAAAATCTACCCACGATGCAATCTGAGTAGTTACTGAGGAGTCCGTGGGGGAAGAAAAGCTCCAAGTTGCTAAGCAGAAAGTGAGCAATTATACTCCTAAGCTGATTACAGTTTCCATTAAAAAAAAACTTGATGAACAGACAAAATATGGTGCTATGCATTATTTTCCAACTTCTAACATGAATCGTGAGCACTGCTATAACCTTTGTTGAAATCTAGTTAACACGATACCTAGCTACTGTGTCTGGGGTACTCAGAGAACATGGTTTTGGGGATAAAGACAAACCGGGCTAGTGTCAGAAAGTTCTAGCTGCTTCCCTGGGGGTGAAAACAACACAGGAGCGTACCACTTTGTGCCGAGGTTTGGTAAGATACATCTCCATGTCCATGGGGTCAGGAGAGGAGTCCATCATCTCCTCCTCCTGTTTCTGCAGACTGTCAGCCACAGCCTGGATGGCTTTAGTCCACTCCTCTCTGCAGAAAAGAGCCCACAGTTAGCAACACCAACAGGGGGGGGAAAAAAATGGATTCACAAACATGCGATCAAAGCTAACAAACATGCATTTACCCGACACTGCTTAGTAAAAAAACAACATATAAAGCAGGATATTGAAATTGCTGCATTTAAATGCAGTGAAATATTAAAATTGCATTCAAAATCTCCTCAGTACCAACATCTATCACCGAGCTTAATGCCCAACATCATTCAACTGGCTGACCCAGTGTGCATCTATGTCTTGGGGGTAGACACTTCATCACTATTTCATGTTAATCAATGTTTAGAATCTAAAGAATATTAATAATAAAAATAAAACTATCTCCACAGAATGGGAAAACTGCCTGAGCAAGTGTGTGTCGGGATATCTGACCGTTCCTCCGGGGTCTCCACGTGGAACGTGCGCTCAATAACAGTGGTCCACTGCAGGCAGCGGATGATGAATGTGTTGGGCCTCGGCCTCTCTGTCTTCATCAGCTGACATTCTGGACGCGGCCACGGAGAAGTGCAGCAGGGAGTGAACGGGGGAGCCAGAGAAAGAGAGAAATAAATGGGAGGAGAGAAAGGCATGGTGACGGTCATTTATCTTTATCGCCATTCATCCCCATTACTGCATTAAAACACACATGGTAGAGAACCTCCCCCGGCTTCACTGCAGCGGAACAGGTGCATCATGGGACAGCAGCGGTGTTGAGGTCCTGGTGTGCTCTTACTGTTCACACTCGAACAGTGATGCAGTTCTGGCACAGTGGGAGCACTAAAGTGAACCCTCGTCTGTCCTACGGTCTTTCCAGGCATTACGCGGTAAAAGAATGCACCGCGAGTTAAGGCTGGGCGATGCGGCCAAAATTGTTTCCATGCTTGATAGCGTTAACAATCACAATAAATATGTTAATTCGTTATTCCGTTCATGGTTAAAAGCTGATTTTTGCTCCTGAGTGAAACTAGACGCTTAAATGTGCGTTAATTTTAAACGGTTATTAATGGTCAGAACACAGTGTAACGTTTTACATATGCGAGACAGTTATAACTTTTGGGTTTTAAAATATTAAAATGAATACGGTGGACCCTCGGCTCGCGAACTTAACTCGTTCCGAGTCGCCCTGATTTGTTCGCGACCCGAGTCAATTTTTCCCATTGAAATTAATAGAAATACAATGAATGTGTTTCAGCCCTCAAAAACATGTTTTTAAAGTGTATTATGGGTTATGTGCGGCAATAAAACATAGAATAAAATTTAAATAACTTTAATTATAGAAAAATAAACCTAAATGAAATAAACAGATGATTTTAATGCATGTCACCTGTGCGGTGGATACGTAGTTGCTGGCGTAGGTGGACGGTCGTGGAGGGATATGGTGGCGGTTCTCATGGTTTGCGATTATTTCTCTCTTTATTTCAACTGTCTACGCTTGGGCTTCATACTAAAATATGCATACGAACTAAAATATGCGTTGAACACGCTCACACCACGAGTGCTGGACCAGAACCAAAGCTTTGTGCCGCGAAGCGTGGGTTGACTGTCTGTAGGTCGGTTGAGGATTTGTTCGTCGGTTGGTACAATATCTGTTCGGAAATTTAGTTCGTACGTCATTGCGTGATTCGCCATCCGATGTGTTCGCGAGCCGAGGGTCCAGCGTAATTAAAAGAATGGATAAGTCCAGTTTTCGTTAAACTTGACTTTAATTTAATGTTTTATGTCTAGAACAGCCTATTTCCACCAGGCCATTATAGCCTCCTGCATCCCTCCTTAAAGCCTGTCCTCTCTATACCCACAACGCAAACCACGCCACATGTATACACCGGGTTCAAACTGCCGTCAAAGTCATGAGTCATGCCAACAAATCGACACCTTTTTTCGCTGCGCTTACACCGAAGGGTCCGGCGGAGTCATAAAACTGTACGTCAGCACTTAAATAACCAGCACTCATGTCTTTTTCAGCAATGAAACAAAAATAAGCAGGGGCAACTAAACAAAAAAATCATGACTTGTGCTTTTTGAAGTAACAAAGCACAATGGCAGTGCAACACAGTCGCATCAGGAGCCATATGTGGAAGAGGAAGCTGTAGCACAGAGCCATTTGTGGCAGGAGAGGGAGGGGAAGGGGAAGGGGAGGTGGGGGGGCGACATAAGAGGCCTGTCGAGGAGATGGAGGACTTGAGTGGAGGCCACCACTGCGCTCCAGCAGGGCTCATCAACAGCCCAGAATGCTTTGCACCGTGTCATCGGTGTACACCAACATCATCGCTGTTACACGACTGACTGCGCCTGAACGCCAGGGACGACTGCTGCTGATGCTGCTGCTGCTTTCGAGCAGAGCCGAGATAAATAATGAGAATAAGGCACTTAATAACCGTTATAACTCACGAGTGTCAGGGTGGAAGCATTTCCTTTAACAAACAATATGGCTGTCTAATTAGCCTGTTCAATCATTCAAGCGGCTTTTGGCAGCGACGGAGGGGTGACGCTCGGCTGAGTTCAGAAGGGGAAAGTGAGACAGAGAGAGAAGTGCTGCAACTGTTCGAGCAGACTTTAAACCCAAGGCCTGCGGTTCTCAGGGTCAGCCTGAACATATGTACATCCACCTATTGCAGCATTTAGTGCACAGTTTTTGTTTGTTTTGGGTTTTTTTCTGCCAGGGACATCACATCTATAGCTGAGGATATAAGAGCATTGTACGAATGCAAAAAAAAAAAAAAAGAAAAAAAGAAAAAGGGGGAAAAAACAACAAAAAAACAGAGGCGCATGAAAGGCTTTGGCAAGTTTAAACCTTTTCCCACTAACAATAACATCCGAACGAGATACTCACGTGCCACAGAGAAGTTATTGAGCGGCGTCTCCAGCTGGTCCACGTCTTGTGGCCGCTCCTTATAACCGATAAACGTACCGTCATTCTTCAGCAAGAAATACCTCGGCCTCCACGTCTTGATGTACTCTCCTGGGGAGCAGTGAGGAAGAGAGAGCGAGGTTTCATTATTAATTCAAGTCACTTTGTTAGATGACTGCAGGGTACTTGGGGAGTCTGTGTCAAATTCCCCTTTCACACGTTCT
Source organism: Chrysichthys cranchii (assembly GCA_030068335.1). NCBI lineage: Eukaryota > Metazoa > Chordata > Actinopteri > Siluriformes > Claroteidae > Chrysichthys > Chrysichthys cranchii. The sequence goes on from JAQMCW010000005.1 coordinate 17,149,662, forward strand.
AAAACATTACTGAAGACCAGGGCTGTTACGGTGTCAGGATTAGTCACTGTGGGTGATCACACAGTTACCTCACCAGGGTACATTCTGACCTCACCAATAACTAACTGGCCATTTTCCCCCAACCTCATAAAGATACTTATTCCAGTGGTTCTCACCCCCTTTGAGCTGCAACTCCCCAGAATACAGCAGCGCCGTTCTTCTGGACTCGGCCCAAATCGTACTACGGTAACCTGGGTCTCTCGGCACAGGGGACGTGACTACAGTGAAAACCCTGCCACCAAGCCAGGTTTCTAACTGAATCATGTATGACAGATAACCGCTGTGAAGCGTATAGGAGATTATGGCACTGTGAACCAGAAGCCAACAAAGGGCTGCAGGAAATTATTATTTTGATAACCGATTAATCTGTTCATTATTTCTAAGATTAAACAATGAAGCAGATAAACACACACACACACACACACACACACACACAGAGAGAAACAAACACATTTTGCTATAAAAAAAAAGGATTTTCTTTAAGATTCTGGTTGTTTTTACAACACATCACTTTTTTTTTTTTTTTGTCCATGACTGAGCCTTTATTTAGGTTTGGGGTATACAGAAGGTCCTCGGGTTACAATAGTCTCGACATACGGCGTTTCGAGTTTACGACGCTCACGCCCATAAAAACTTAAAAAGTAAAAAAAAAAAAAAAAAAAAAAAAAAAAAAAAACCCACTGAGACATGCATGAGTGTTTCAGTTTATGCCGTTAGCGTCGTACTTACGGACTATGTGGGCAAATTAGTTTGCGCTTGGCGGAAGAATACGCAGTAACGCAGCACGAGTGAGGAAGTTGGTGAAGTTGACTGTTTTTATATAAAAAAAAAACAAAAAAAACAAAGCGTGTTGCTTTGTTTGGTGACTTTTTGGCTCTTATCATGGCTCCTAAAGGAAAGACCTCAGATGGTATAAAAATACGTATTATCTTTATGAGGCTCGTTCCCCAATAACGCTTATTAAAGCACTTCATTAATATAGCTATTTAATCCCGGCCCTAAACCTAGAACCGACCTCAACCTCAGTAACCAAATTTAACCCCTTGGCTCGCTTGATTTTTTATTGATTTATTTTTTAATAAAAAGTGAAGTTTTCTTGTAAAAGTGGACCACACAAACGCCCCTACAAGGTCAAACATGGCAGATGTTTCAACCTTCATGGGGGCATTTCACGTGGACGCATGCGCACACCCGCTTGCCCCGTTCGCATGAAAGAATACAAAAATCACACCTCCCCCCTTTTCACGTCTCGCACCTAAAACCCTCTCGCCTTTACCAGTAAACATTTATTTCTGCTGAAAACCAGAAGGACACGGTGTGCCAGATGTTGCACTATTTAAAAAAAAAAAAAAAAAAAAAGAAGAAGAAGAAAAAAAAAAGCTTACGCATTAGAAAGAAAAAAAACCCAACTGAAGCATCTGCAACGTCTTGGTGAGAAACTGAGAGTGAATAAAAAGTTGGAATGTTCGAGTTTTCCGGGACAGAGAATCTGAATTCATTTTTAATTACGGCAGAGTGGTATTAACCCCATGCGGAGGCTGAGCAAGCTGTCCTTAATTGGCCCATTTACTCCTGGCGCTTCAGTTCTGAGCCGTGCCGAATCAGTCAGAGCTGCCACCGCAAACTGCTGCCTCTCTGCCATCCACTGAGCTCGGAGATGTTCCCACTGTGATGGACCTGTCAGAGAACTCGACACACACCCCAGCCTGAACTCGTGAACTGAAGCGCCGGCACATTCATCAAAAGGTTCATCTGACGCCCTCGCCGTCCAGACGACGCCCACTTCTCTCGAGCTACAGCAAGCTACAGGTGACTCGGGCCGAACATCAGGGATCGGCCCCCAACGTCTCTGACGTGAGGGTACGATTTCCCATCCGACTAACAACTGGGAGGGTACTGGTGCACGCGAGGAAACATCCGCCTCCCAGATCTGCGCACTTGACGAATCTCGATTCTGCAGCAGATGTCCAATATGTTCTTATGGCTGTTGTCATTTTTCATCGCCATGTCATCGAGACGAGGAGGACTCCCACTTAGCCGCCCGTTTTGCAAAGTAAGGAGGTTTCGCAATTGAGAGACACTTCGTTATAGGAGCCCAAATGCTGTCACAACTCAACACTTATAGACGAGGCTACATTTGAGGGGTTGACAGAAGAGCAGCCTGCCTCCGAGTTCACTTACTGTTGTTTAAAAAAGAAAAAAAAAAGGGGGGGGGGTTAAATGGGGTACTGTAAAAGTGCATACTGAAAAGGGAACCAGAGTACAACAAAGAAATTGGCCACAGTTTTTTTTTTTTGCCTATTTGGGGGGCATAAACAGGCTGCTAATTTTAATATGTAGCTTAGCTCTCTCTGTGTCACTGTCGAACAGCAGTTGATGTGATTTTCATTTTCACGGTTACAAGACTGTGACTCGATCGTTTCTTCCCCAAAGTTCAATTCGTCACAGTTGTTGGAGTATCACTCTGGAACATCTGATGCACCTCAGCTCCAATACAGGGACCCATCACGCCGCTGTTTCTCCAGCTCATCATCTTTCCCAGAATCCTCTACTCCAAGTAGCAAGTTGCTACTTTCGATGGCATGGATATTCCAAAACCGACCTGCAGCCGTCCTAGGCCACTGCTGTGTTCCAATATCCATACTTTCTGTACTTACTATGCTTAGTTTGAGTACGTAGGGCGTTCCCATTACGATTGC
>JAQMCW010000005.1:17182706-17194037 GCA_030068335.1 Chrysichthys cranchii
TCTATTGATGTCGTCTTAACACAGGATGTCATCATTTATCATAATGCAAACAAGGCTAATACATCAAAACAAGAAACGACAAGACGATTTCAGAAAAATGACGCAAGTTTCCCACAGTATCCGGCCTCTGTGACGAAAGGCCAGCTTACCAAAATGGCGCCCATAGTGTCGAACTTCCATACTTCCTGATTATCAACGTATTTTCCGGCCAGTAATCCAGCTTGCGCGTAGCGCTTTAGAATCTTTGGTCACCACCATGCACCAGATGCGCCGTCCTGTGGCCTCGCAATTCGCCGATTTAAGATGCTGAACGCCTTTTTTGTTTTGTTTTGTTTCTTTTTTTAGTCACAGTAACGCACAAAGCGTAACAGTGGAGTCCAATATTACTGAAAATCGAGTAGAAGATGGTTATGATTATGCTCTAACATGAAGAGCACTGAAAAGGAAAAGGGGCAGGCATCACTCTGTTCAGCGCTGATTGGCATATGGTCTTGGCAGCTGGGAATTTTCGAGCGCGGTTAAACAGAGCCATACTCCAAAACACAGTTTCCTCAGCTGATGGAGGAAGGCGGCTTTCGGTGGCTGACATGAGCAGAAACAGAAACGTGTTGAGGGGCTGCTCGCTCACAGGAAGCTCTTAGTCTGGAACGGACAGCGGCTGCATTTACGTCGACCTTCTGCTCGTGGGCCTGTGAACACCAACCTGTCTTGTGCTTCAGAATGCGGAGGAACCGTTAAACGCCTGAAGCGCTTTGGTCACTGAGGAAAAGGTTCGATGGTGACTGAACAGGAAATTTCAAGTGACTAGACACAATAAGCACTTACACCACCAGCCCACAACTTCAGCTTTCATGCTCTGAGCGCAAACAGTTAGCCACTTCCACATATGTCTCTCCTACTCAGTGGGACGGCACATGCCATGCAGCTTTCTGACCGCTCACAGGGTCTCGAAAAAGAAAAAGAAAAAAAAAACCCAAACAAAACAACTCTTCTCATGACAAAGCTGTTTTGTCAGACTTCGTACGCTGTAAGGAACGCTCAGGCTGCCAATTCAAATTAAATGGAGACATAGATTAACCGACTTACCTTTCCATACAGGACTTCATTTAAGAACAAAATGTTTACAGACTTCCACCTCAAACACTAGTATTCCTTAGGGTCCTTACCCAAAGTTGGCATGTTTAAGCCTCAGAAAAAAGAAAAGTATAATTTTTTTTTTTAATTTGACAAAATTATAGTGCAATTTCGCTCTAAAAATGACACTAAAATTATTACCTGCTGTTGTACATTAAATCAACGCCTACTGACCAAGCAGATCCGAGAACTGAACCGTGCCGTGACTAATACGAGGGCAAATCAAAAAGTAAAGGCAAAATCCATTTCACGGCTTTAACAGAAGTAATTGTGAGAAAATGAACATATCACTTGTCCACATAGCCCACGTGCAAGACGACGCATTGGTTGTGTCGTCCATCTAGCTTCTGTATCCCACAAAGACGACGTTTTTCTTCTGCTTCTGAAGCAAAGTGAGCGCAGCACTTCCTTTACTTCATCATCAGAGGTGAATCTGTAATCGTGCAGAGCGTCCTTTAGTGGATCGAAGATGTGACGATCTCTCAGCACCAGATCCGGGCTGTAAGGAGGATGTGGAAGACATTGGAACCCAAGTCGCTGCACTGTCTCTACGGTCACTGCTGCTGTATGAGGAAGTGCATGGTCATGGGGCAGCAAGACTGTTTTGGACAGCATTCCACTTCTTTTGCTGTGAGTTGCAGGTTTAAGTTTAGTTCGCAGCAATGCACGGTAGTTTGCACTGTTCACTGTTTGCTCATGTGCTTGGAAATGTTCCTTCCACAATGGGCTCCTTCGTGTCCCAAAAGAGCGTTCACATGAATTTCTTGGGGGAGGGCTGACTTTTGAGTTTCTTCTTTGCTGGAGAAGACGGATATCTCCACTCCATGCTTTGCCTTTTGCTCTCCAGGTGATCACGTAACTTATAAAATGCCTTTACTTTTTGATGCTCCCTCATTTGTTAATGAATGCCAATCACCAGTAAATGCTCACATGTAGTGAGACGCACAAAAAACAAAACAAACAAACTTTCAAGTGCACAAGAGAGCTGTGAGCACAAAATAATCAACCAGCCTGAAAAACAAAAAGGATGTTATTTTGACTCACGACGACACCAGTGACGACACTCCGTTAAAATACTGAGCTAATTAGTTTGATTTGTTTTAATCCATGACTTTGACTCTAATGCTCTTCCTGTAAGTCACTCTTTAGAAGGCCGCCTTGCAAACGCTGTAAACCTAATGAAAATACGCCATAGTATATTTTACGTATAAAAGCGCAGCAATTCGTGCTAATAATGGGATCTGAAGCCGAGGTTTACGTTAGTTAATCTTCCTTTGCCTGACTTAACGCGCGAACACACACTCACACACACACACACACACGAGCACATACAGGATAAACATTCCTCAAAATTTAAGAGGATTTTCACGAATACCAAATGTCTTGCGCAAGCACTCGTACACGTAATGGTCCACACATAAATCCAGTCGTCTCCGCGATGGAGGAGACCCATCGTTGTCTGCTTGTTGTACTGAAAGCTTCAAGTCTGCGCAGTAGAGAGCTTGGAGGAGGAGCACGTTCAGTAGACACGGTCGACGTGTACGTGCTGTGGACACACCCCTGCCGTAAGCCGGTAGCGAGTGTGTGGAGTGTTACCTGAAATGTGACTTACCACACAGCATTGAATTTTATCTGAAAGCGGCAAGCACAGCATTATTAATGCACGAATATTGAAAATACAGCAATGTAGACGTAAAATTCATGCATGCATGTTAATGTTATGGTTTATCAGAATGATTTGAGCTTTGAGTCATGACTGACTGACTGACCTACTTCTGCTACCTAGCAGAGACATTTCGGTTTCACTTCGAAAACCCCCCACACGCCGTTAACCCAAATCCGCCGTCCCATACAGTCACTGGTCTGCCCAAACAGCTTCATAAACACCTCAGAGCAGAGCACTGCTGAAGCGCTTTCATCTCGGACAGACATTTCCAACGACGTCGACCGCATTCGAACGCTGTTGACAAAGGATTTGAAGGAGATTTATTATTTAGATTTTATTCCTGTGTATATTACTGTTATTATAGTCTTATACACGTGGAGGGAATGTCGCGGAAGAAAAAGCCACTTTAAAAATAATGAAATTAAGATTTTCGACTTAAAAGGACAAACGTCCTTTCAAAGATCCTGCAAACAAGAATCAAACTAAACAAAGTCAGTATTTGGGGTGCCGACCTTTTAGTATTTAAGGGGGGAAAAACTAGCAATCGCAAAGACATTGTGTACGGCTTTCTAAGGAAATGAGCTGGTAGGTTTTTACTGAGCATCTTGGAGAATCTGCCACAGCGCTTCTCTTCTGGAGACTCGGACTGTTGCATTCGCTTTCTTTCTTTTTTTGCAGCAAAAAAACCAGCAGCCTTCATTACGGTTTCTCTTTCTTTTTTTTTTGGGAGTCTGAAAAATAATCTCATGTAACATCTGGATTTCTTTACTGACAAACAAACATTTTTCAAATGCAAATCGCTTTTCGCAAAAATAACGTAAAATGCTCTTGTACCGACTGGATGACGCAGAATTTATAACACAAATCTATAACACAATTTGCTCAAACAAACAAACAAACAAACATACAAACATACATACATACGTAACTCAGTACTCAAACTTAATCCATTCCGAGTGCGGGTTTGAATCCTAAAAAGTTCGAGTTCTGATTGAATTTTCCCCATAAGAAATAATGGAAAACCAATTAATTGGTTCCCGGCTCCAAAAAATTACACCGAAATATGTTTTTCGATGTCTATGTCTAAGCACATTATCAAAATAGTCATTTGTAAAGTGTTTATTTTTATTATTACTCTGTATTCGTTAATTTGTTTGTAAATCGCAAACTTTTAGGTGGTAACATTTGTACAACGATTGCATAACTTTTTGGTGTGCAACGGCTACCAAAATGATATAAAAGTACAGTGTACTACCTGATATTATTATTTTAAAAAAAAAGCACTATCACCAACAAACGATACGCTATCATAGCGGATGTGAGGCTGAGACTGAAGCGTTGCCCTTTGTTTCCGCTGAGAGACAGCTGAGTGCCGCGTGATTCATTTCCTCGCGCTATGGATAGAAAAAGGGTCAAAACCAGGGAACATAAACAGACAATAATCAAGGCTGGGTAATAGCGTGGAGAATGCAGTCTAAAGCCTCACACCTTAGTGTGACTGAGTGAGTCTCTTTAAAGTCTGTCATTAGTTACCAAATACGTAACACCTGTAGCATCCCATGGGACGCTCAGGCATGGCGTGAGTCCTAGCGCATGCGCAAGTGGCGCTGCGGCGGAGTGTTCTTGGAGCGGCGTGCGTCCTACCGACTACACCGCTATTGTGGATTCCCAAAACGTGTGTGTTAACAGGGGGCTCCGCGTGGGCAGATTCAGGACACGTACAAGTTATCTTAGGTCCACGGTTCAACCTCTGAGATTCAGATCAAGTTCTAGGTCATTTTTTTTAAGAAATGTGCAAGTGATAGTCACATGTGAAACACACCACAGCATAGCATGACACAAAGTGAAATTTGTTCTCTGCATTTGACCCATTCACCAAGTGAAGCAGAGGGCAGCCTGAACAACGTGGCGCCCGGGGAGCAGTGCTTGGGGACGGTACCTTGCTCAGGGTACCTCAGTGTACCTTGTCGGTCCTGAGCCTTGAACCCACAACCTTCCGACTGAAGGGCCAGTGCCCTGACCACTAGGCTACCACTGGTTGGTTCGACTTTTAAGAACTTCGAGTTCTAATGAGTTCGAGTACCGAGGTACCACTGTACAAAAATCGGGTGGCCCAGACTTTTGGGTGCACAGTACCGTTTAACCCGTGAATGGATTGCAGTCATACATAAAATCTATGCTCTTACTTTGCATTCGTCGGTCCAGTTTTCGCCACGTCTCACTGTCCTTAAATCGCCAGCTCCACTTTGTTCATAAACGGTCTACACGACAATGACGATGATGTTTAACCAGATGACGATGTTTAGTCAGAGTTTGAAATAATCCTACAGTGAAACGCACCCACCTGAAGCCTCGGCCTGTAGAAGTCCAGCGATGTAACGTTTACCTGTTAGATTGCTAACTCCTGTGCTAACGACTCACAGAAAGAAGGGACGGGCGTGACCGACGCCACGAAACCGTCAATACCTCGCTGACCCTGGAAAACTCATTTTCAGATTACATGATCTGAAAGTCGACACGTCGACACACGGTGGCATTGAGGGAACAAAAACTATCACTCCTGCCCCCCTCAATTTAATAGAACACTACAGCTAGAGATCATACACACTATTTTAATATTTTATTCATTATGTTCCCTGGGACATCGAGGGGATCAAAGAAAACACCGGAGCGAGAAACAGACACGATATAATCCAGGTTTTTTTCCTCTCCACATTACCACTGCAGAAGGACGGTAGAACACAACAGGACAGGATGCATCAGTGACCATCACAGGAGTGTAATCTCTAATCAGACGTTGTAATACTCACTCTAAAGGAAGCGCCCTAAAAACGACCGGCAACTCTAAAAGCAGCGCCCTACAAACCGACCGGCGACTCTAAAAGCAGCGCCCTACAAACCGACCGGCGACTCTAAAAGCAGCGCCCTACAAACCGACCGGCGACTCTAAAAGCAGCGCCCTACCAATCGAACGGCGACTCCCCGTGTTCGTACACACCGTGACCCCATGACCCCACGCAGGCCCGTGTGTTAAACAAGGCTGTGCAACGCCATGGCACAGCATCACCGGATTCTCACGGCTCTGATTAGTAACACTATGTTGATAAACGGAGCGTTCACCTTGGCGTGAGCTCGACTTTATTTACAGAGCCATGTGGACACCTTGTTTGCGCTCACAGGTGCGGTCAGAGAGTCTAATCCGACAGACGTTTTGGTCAAATTCAGCAACCATCTCCTCACAGTCCGCTAGCTGTCCCTTCTGTGTGTGTGTGCTGGAAAAAAAATGTATTAATCAAATTAGTAATTCAATTCATTAATTATAAGTTAATCATTGATGGCGAATCACAGAAATGAGCCCAGGCCGAGCAACACCACACTGTTCCAGCTGATCAGTAACGGGGGTGTGTGTGTGTGTGTGTGTGAGCCAGTCACAGGACGCTGTTGGTGCCATTTCCTTGGCAAAGAGTGTCCATGAATTTGGGGGTGGAGCTTGTGAAAGAGCTCTGAAGGGGCATGTCTTTGTTTAGAGTTTGACCATCAACGATTTTTCTCCAGAATCGGTGACTCCCCCTTTAACACTACAGGCGCTCCCCTAGATACGATGACCCGACTTACAAATTTTCGAAATTACGATGATTGCGACGCACTGAAAATTATTATTGTAAATATAAACATTTAGAAAATATTGAAAATTCACGGGCAGGTCAGCGTAACAGTGTATGATGTACGATACGTTCGGACGACACCTGGAAGTACATTTACGACAGCCAGAAGTACGCATACGACACCCAGGAGTACGCGGATGACACCCGGAAGTACGCCACCCGGAACTCAGAGTTGTGGGAGAGAGTATCAGTGTACTGTACAGTGCTTTACCGCGTGTTTGTGTGTGCTTCAAGAGCTCATTTTGATTCAAAAGCATGTCCTCTACACACCCCAGCACGTCTCCTACAGGAAAAGACCTCGGTAGGCTAGGCTAAGCTGTGGTCTACGACATTTAACACATGACATTTTCCACTTACGATGTGTATAGCGGAACAAATCTCCATCGTAACTTAAGGACTACCTGTACTTTATCACACCATTTATCTGGGAATTTATCGCAGAGCTCAAGAGCCTGTGTGTCCTGCTGGCGCGTTGTAGGCACCGTAACGGTTTCCTTGTGCACATTAATGTTGCGTCAACCCCATAAGCAAGCGTTCGATTTAAATCCCACACGTGCACTTTCTATACACTGTACACTCGCATCACAAACATCAGCGCCACGCCCTCCACAGCACTCGATATCGATCTCGACAAGATTTAGTGGAAGCCTGGTGCAGGACACGGACTATCACGAAGACTACTCAGAAACATTGGGAACCAGGGAAGCGACTCGCAGGGATGTGGCAACGGGAGACCATGTGAACGTTGAACAGGCGAAATAACTGCTGGCACTGAGGCGAATGGGCGTGCACTTCGACGCGACTACCAGTATGGGAATGGAAGTACGGCGTCGAATGACATAACGCCAACACCGAATTCCCTGAAAAGGTTTAGCGTGAGGAGACGACGTGCATGGCTTTCTTCAAAATGGAAGAAGAGCAGCTCATCACAGGAACTGAACAGTTTTATACTTCGGATTTGCTATTCTGGTGAAAGGTTCAGCCAGCCTTTTTTTTTTTCCCCCTCCAAATTTTTTTAGTTATTTATTTTTTCGGACAGGAAGAATCTTGGGGCGGCACGATGGTTAGCACTGTCGCCTCACAGCAAGCAGGTCCTGGGTTCGATCCCCGGGGTCGACATGGGTGCCTTTCTGTGTGGAGTTTTTATGTCCTCCTCGTGTCCCTGTGGGTTTCCTCCTGGTACTCCAGTCTTCTCCCACAGTCCAAAGACATGCACAGAGGGATTAGGATTTTTTCTTCTCTGGGGGGGTAGAGTTACAGCATTAATCGATAAACTGTCCAGTCTGAAATGAAACGTGGGTGAATAATCATGGCTGAAGGATACTTCCTCTGTCCATACGCGTGCACCAGTGATACATTTATGGTCTTGTACTCAACCAGCCAACTACTGTTGTTTTCCAGGGGAAGATTTGGGCCTGGGAAATTTCCAAGAGCCTGAGATGGCCAGGTGATGAGGGAATCACTTCCTGTGTGTACGCCGCTTAACCTTCAGCAAGCGTAGCTCGTGTAGCTGACTCCCAGGCTTTCGTTCTCTTCGGAAAATATCCTCCATCGAGTAGGAACAGGGGGTAAATGATCAAACGGAAACATTCTTCCTATTGTAGGATTGGAAACTTTTAACACAGATGTTATTGATCATTATCCGCCACCAGTAATCTTTGGCAAGGTCACGGACGCTTGGTCTGTGTTATTAGTTAAAATCCACCACCTTGGCATCTTTTCGCCCACATCTCGGATTTTATTCACAGTTACTGCTAGTCACTTGGTGCTGTAAACCGTGCTTCCGCGTGCACGTGAGGTTCAGCCCCAGGCTAGGGCCGACTCCGGTTTGGGTTGTGATGCAGCGTCGTCTGCAATTTTCCACTCTGCGTTCTCTTCAGCGTCACATCAGTGTAAGCCTTGCCATACTTCGCTTTGTCTGGGTGTGCCTGCCACCACCTACTCGCACACCATTTCCTCAAAAGCGCCACACACACACACACACACACACACACACACACACACACACACACACACACACACAACCATACTGTAAGCAATATGAAACTGCTTCGAAAGAGGGTTTAAAACTGGTGGCAAAGGAAAAGTGGTTACATAAGTAATGAACGAGTCGAACGATACGCCTCACCACTAGTCGGCGCCTCTCAAAGCCGTCACTTGGCTACTGAGGGGAAACAGACACAGGCAGGACACAGACGTTGATACTGACCGTCCTGGATCGGGATCAGGAGCTCTACCAGAAAGAAAACCTGACAGGATTGTTGACAGTGATCAGCCTTCATGTCAGATATTCTGCTGGAGCAGACGGTGCCCTGACGCCTCTACACACAATCTATACACGGATTCAGCGTGCACTAGCTAAGCAAATCAAATTCAGGAGGTCCTCGGGTTACAACAGTTTCGACATACGACGGTTTGAGTCTACGACGCCCAGAAAAACATGAAAAAAATTGAGACATGGGTGTTTCGGTTCATGCCGTTAGCATCGTACTTACGGACTACGTGGGTGATGTAGCTTGCGCTCGGCGGAAGAATACACAGTGACGTGGCGTACGAGCAAGGAAGTCGGCGCAGTTGACTGTTTAAAAAAAAAAAAAAAAAAAAGCATAAGTGTCACGTTTGTGTTGCTTTGCTTGGAGACTTTTTGGCTCTTATCATGGCTCCTAAACGAAAGTCAGAGTCCTCAGACGGTAGCACTTCGACGAAGAGGAAAGCCATCACGATGGATGTGTAATTAGACACTGTAAAGAGATCAGAAAAGGTGCAGTGGACTGTACGCTACATTTATGTCCTTTTCCTTTTTCTGGGGCTTAGTTGTGTTTTTCTGTTCTAGATGATGATTTTACACCTGTGTTAGGATCGGGAAGTGACTTAGGCTAGGGTGGGTTTCGACTTGCACCAAAATTCAGTTTGCATCACTGTTGTAGGAACTGCGTCGTAATCCGAGGACCCCCTGTACTTCAAGAACTGGCCTAATATACACATAAGGATTATTCCAACTGTTTAGGTTGCTCCTCGTCGCTTTTTCCACGTCCTGCACCGACGGCGCGTTCCCCCGTTACGTCCTTGTCGAGGGCGCATCAGGACACGTTAGCGTTTACGCTACAGCAGATATGTGGTCGGACGCGGCAAGTGGTTTGAGTGAATGCGCCTCGAATGCGTCAGAGCGGTTGTTTACACTGGTATGTAGCGCTGCTCGCTTGGCACACGACAAGGGCCCAGTTTGAGCTCGAGTGTAAACAGGGTCTTTAGCACGCTGCTTCTAGTCTCTGGAATGACCTGGAAAAAAATATTTGCACTGCGATTAAAATACATAAATATCTGCCACTAGCCAGAGATCACGTTTATCATCATTTATTTATTTATGCGATCCCTGTTAACGGGACAACGAGCAGCCTGAAAAATCTGTTCATTTCTTGTTACAACGTGAGGGGGGAGGAAAAAAAAAATAATAAAAAAGAAGAACTTTCAACACACTTCACTTTTCAACAAGGTTCTCTTCTGCCGGGCTGATGAGACGGAGACGTGCATTGCCACACAAGCGCTCGGAGTAAGGGCGGTAATACGGACGACGCGGCGTTCAGAAATGGAAACACAAGGCAAGCGGCGGCGGTGTGTACGACAGGCCTGAAACCCAAACACTGCGCTACCGTTAAACACAGCAGTCTCTGAGTTACCACCAGCTAAATGCCTGCATAGCTGGCGGCTGGCCAGCAGCAACTGAATGAACTCGGTACCCTGACTCGGGGTCACATGGTCTAGTGCAGCTTCGAGGCCTCCACCCACTCACTCACACTCTCTCACACGCTCTCTCTTGCTCTCTTTCTCCAATCATTCATCATTCCAGCTCGGCCCGCGCGACTCGGCCCCATTCGATGTAAATCAGTGCCTCATGGCTCAGACTTAACCATGTCCTGGTGGAACAGTTCCCCCCCCCTTTCTTTTTTGCACTGCCGCTACAACGTGGAAGAACCTTCAAGGCAAAAATGAGTCATCGCAAGTGCAGAGTGCTGAAGCAGCGACAGACGCATCATATCGGGGAAACGCTGGCGTAATAATAGCGCTACCGCTGCAGTGTATTTATTCATGGAAAAATCCACTCGGAATAAACTTCATATAGGAATCTTGACGAGTGTGTGACCCTTGCTGGTGTCTGGGAATTACTTTTTCTTACATTAAAAAAAAAAAGGGGGGGGGGGGTTCTTTCATAAGCATGGTCCATGTTCAGGTTAGTTAGAAGTTTCCCCATAATGCCATTCAACTTCTGCTGCTGATTTCAGGCGGCTTCAGCGCTCTCTTCATCTCTTACATAAAGATGGCGATGCGGCGACGCTTTAGTCCTTCAGTCCGTCCGGCTCTCTCGCCTCTTCATCAAGACTCCGCTCAAACAGGTCAGCTTCTAAACCTTAGTTTCATGCTAATACCACCATCAGCATACCATCCCACCGTACTGTATCGATTCTCAAAAAGGATTTAATTCATGAATTTTTCATTCATATTTTACAGACGACTGCTCATTTCGATCGCAGCCGTCATCATCGGCCGTTTCGCTCCGACGAAACTAAACTAAGACAGGAAATTAGCAGAAGGGCATGATGCTAAGGTTAGTATGAGCGAACCTTATCACAGTTTTCCTAAAATTAGATTTTTTTTCCCTTTAAATGCAATACAGAGGGGCTTCAACAGGGGTTATTTCTGCCCATCTCTTTCTTTTTTTTTTAATCCAAATTTCGGCATCAGTGTGTAGAGACGTGAGAGCAGTGTGTAGCGTGTGGAGAGATGTGTAGAAATGTGTATACGGTAATACAGCTTTTATGCAGATATTTTTCATGTATAAGTGTGTGTATACTAATATATACACATATA
>JAQMCW010000005.1:17318726-17330909 GCA_030068335.1 Chrysichthys cranchii
TGATCAAAATCCATGTCAAACTGGCCAAAACACTCAATTTCAGTGGGGGTTGAATAATTTTGAACACAACTGTAGGTTCTCTCCACGTTTCCAATAATTTGTGATAATACACTAAAAAGCTATCTGAGAAAGTGAGTAAACTATAAACAGTAATTTGAGTAAAGCTACCCCTTACAGAGAATCTTCAGCCTGCTGGAACTGCATGAGTTACAAGCCTGGTCCATAAATCAGTAAATGTACATAACCAGTACAAAGTAAAGGGTTTGCACTTAAATCTTAGACACAAAGAATTATTCAGTGAATTACTCTGAAACAATAAAATACCAGCAACATCTCCTCATGTACTAGTCACACAAGGCCTGATGTGACCTATTAAGACCACATGAACTGCAGACATTATGAGGTTGGGAATATGGTGGGCAAGAAACGCAGTTTAAAATTTCTAAACCAGTCCAATGTCTGGTGAGGGCAGGGCCTAAAGTAAGGGTGATGACAGACAACAAGCAGTATGATGAATGTAAGCCAGGATTGCTGAAAAGGTGCCAAAAAAGACACCATGTATTAAAAACAAACCCATATTTTGCAAGGCAACGTTCATTTGAATACTTGACTCATTAGAAACATTGTTATGCCTCTGGATGTTAAAAATATAGACTACAGGGAAATTCAGGATGGGTTTTTTTTTTTTTTTTTACAGGTAAAGCTGATTTAGGGTTGTAGGGTTGATTTCCTGAGGTGGAAAATACTTGAATATTTGAACTTTCTTACTGGAATTCTGAAAATTTAGTACTTTTTTCAAGTCATGACTGGTCATGGCCCATATCAAAGACCACATCGATGTCACTGTGGATCCATACCAGTATGCATACCGAAAGAAGCTGCCATATCTTCTGTGATCCACACTGCCCTCACCCACTTAGAGAACAAAGACTCTTATGTCCGCCTGCTCTTTGTGGATTTCACTTCTGCTTTCAACACTATCATCCCCCGGACTCTGGGACACAAACTTACTGCACTTGGATTGAGCTCTACCCTTTGCAACTGGGTCCTGGATTTCCTGACAGATAGGCCACAGTCTGTGAGGATCCACGACGTCTCCTCCTCTCCCATCATCCTCAGCACCGGCTCCCAACCAGGGCTGTGTGCTGAGCCCCCTCCTGTTCACCCTGCTCACACACGACTGCTCAGCGAAGCATCCAAGCTGTCTTATTGTGAAGTTTGCGGATGATACGGCTGTGGTTGGACGCATCGTTAACAATGACGAGTCTGACTACAGGCAGGAGGTGGAACAGCTGGAGGGTTGGTGCAGAGAAAACAACCTCTGCATCAATGTGAAGAAGACCAAGGAGATGATCATGGACTTCAGAAGGGGCAGACATCTCTCCCGTCCACCCCTGTACATTGGAGGGACAGCGGTGGAAGTGGTCTCCAGCTTCAGGTACCTGGGTGTCCACATAACGGACGACCTCACCTGGAGCAGCAACACTTCCTGCCTGATCAGGAAGGCACACCAGCGCCTCTATTTTCTCAGGAGGCTGAGGTGTGCCAGACTGGGGAGCTCAGTCCTAACATCTTTTTACAGATGCGTGGTGGAGAGCATCCTGTGCTCCTGCATCACCGTGTGGCATGGCAGCTGCTCTGCGGTAGAAAAGAGGGCTCTGCAGAGGGTGGTGAAGGCTGCACAGAGTACTGTGGTTGTCAGTCTTTCCACCACCATGGACATCTACACCTCCAGATGCAGGAAAAGGGCCTCCTGCATCATGAAGGACCCACACAAACTGTTTGTCCCTCTCCCCTCAGGCAGGAGGCTGCTGAGCATTAAGAGCAGGACCACCAGACTGAGGAACAGCTTCTTCCCAGAAGCTGTGAGACTGTTAAATTCTGGAGGACCTCTATAGTCCCTTCTGCTCCCCCCCACCCCAGACACACATACATCACTCCCACAGAAACACTGCACAATGCAGCTGTTTGCACAGACTTTATCTTTTTTTGCACACTCTCAAATCAGGACTGGACCTTCTTATTGTTGCTGCTATTTCTTGTATATATTGTTATTTTATTTCTAGACTTTCACTCGACTCTGTTTTTATTTACTTAGTTCATCTTATTTTATTTTTATGTTTATCTTATTTTATTTTTATTCTATCTACTGGGCTTATACCGGAACCAGGGAATCTAATTTCATTCACCTCATGTTTTTAACATGTGATATAATGACAATAAAGCTCCTTGAATCCTTGAAGTATTATCAAAAATGACTTGTAGTTTTACTCAAGTAAACTTCCAAGAGACAAAACATACTTTACATAAATTACTTGTTGCAAATCTCAAATTCCATGAAACTTGTAGAAGTTTATTCAGTTTTAGTCCTCAGGAGCTTTTAATCTGCAGTGAGGGGTGCTTGTGTCTTTCACCTCTCAAGTAAAATGGAATATCAACCTTTACAATTTGCCATGAGCTCTGTTATGTTCAACTTAAGTTAAATTAGCTGGTTAGATTTTGCAAAATAGTTTGTTAGCTAGCTAGTTAAGATTGTGATTTTGATGTGCCTTAGAATTGGTGCAAAAAGGATTATTAACCACAAAAAGCGAGCCAAATTCTAAGGTTCTCTGACTGAGTTCAATATTTTGTAACAGATTGATTAATGAAATAACTAGGGTCAGGCATGGAAAGTTTTATCTGTCATCAGTTAAAAATAATTATTTTTTACTGTTGAAAACTTGTTGAAAGCAGGGTATTCCATATTTCTACAACGAATTGAGTACAATTTTTACAGTATTCATATTTTTTTTTTACTTAAGCACAGTTTCTATATTTTCCCACCCGACTGACTTAACTGCAGTTCACTGCTATAATTTTTAAAAACTGTCACCAGACCTGTATGCTCATTAGAGATCATGTTTAGCCCTGCAAGACTACTTCTGCACCACTTTGCATGATTCCATATTTATATAACACACGTTCACTAACTTGAAAAGGCCTACTAGTAAAGTACTTACTGAATAAAACAATTATTACATTATTATTATTATTATTATTATTATTATTATTATTATTATTATTATTATTATTATCATTATTATTATTATTAATCATACAACTACTATTACTACTACTACTACTACTACTACTAATAATAATAATATATAATAATCATTAATTATGTTGCATGTGCCTTTTTATTTTAAAAAAAATTGGTAACCATTGATATAGGGTACCATCTCTGGCTTCCTCCAATCTCTGAAAAACATGTCAGTAGATGAATTTGCAATACGTAATTGCCTATAGGTGTGAATATGTGTATGGTGCTTTGTGATGGAGCTCCCATCCAGGGAACACCCCTGCCTGGTGCCCATTGTTTCTGGGAAATCCTCCCAATCCATGGCAACTCTGACCAGGACAAAGTCTTTATTGAAGATGAATGAATGCATGAATTTTTACCATTGGTTTGTTTTCCAACTCTTACCATTTTCCCAAGCAACAGCACAAAACCAAGCAGTATTATTATACCTTTATCCAAGATTCCATGGCCTGCCATTCATCTTTGAGTCACACCTTTTCCAAAATCCCAGCAAATCCATCTCCCTGTTATGCAATACCCATCTCAGAGCCATACCGCTCTCACTCTATTTTTGTCTTTCAATGCAACATTCCAGTCACATGGTTCTGTTTATTAGCTTGGCTCTATCACATCCTTGGAAAGTAGCTTTCAAATTACAACACAGGAAACCCAATTACACTCGGTCCATCCACACACACGCACACACACATCCTGCTGTAGTGATGAGCCAGATCGACTTGTGCTGCACTCTGACGACTCCCAAGGCATCTGCTGCTACTATCTCCACATGTCCATCTCCCCAGTAAACACCTTAATTCTGCATCCGGATACTTCCCCTTTCTCACTTTCTATCTCCTCTCAAATCTGTCTGCCAAGCGCCTCAGAAGGTACAAAGTCTGGAAGTCCAAGCAACCTTTCAAGCATGTTCCTCAGGGAAAGATTACCAGTCGTTTTGATGTTAGAGCAACAAATTGCAGGCCAAGTCACGGTGGAGGTACACATTTAGAGCCAAGTGAAGAGAGCTCTGGATAAATATTTGGCAAAGTGATAACTGAGAATGAGTTTCTAATTAAACCACACACTGCGGTTCAGGCTTCTAGTATGCATTAAAAGGAGCGAAACATATTTTTCCCTTTATATGACTGGGCTAACGAAGGGCTTGCTGATTAGCTGATGTTTAGTAGAGCAGAACCTGCTAATGTGTAGAGCTTTAGCCATCCAGGACTGGAAAAAAGGAAATCCCAACATAAAACAGTCAAGTGCAGACAAATGCTCACATTAGTTTTCTCTTGGCATGTAGTGGGAGAATACTTTAAGCTGATTGCTTCTACTTAGGCAATTAACTGCAGCTTTCTTTCCACTTATGAGGCCATTTTCAGTAAAATGAAAGTTCCAAAAAAACTACTAAATAAAACAACATAATGGGGTAGTATAGTTGATTGCAAAGTTTTGCCCAGGCTTTTGTGTGGAAATATTAAAATGTACCTCTAGTGTATCTACAGTACAAAAATAAATGAATGAATGAACAAATAAATAAACAAGCAAATAAAAGCAAATTAAGAAATCCAGCAGCTGAAAAATAAAAATGTTTTTCCTTGTAACGAAGAATAATCCAAAACACAAGGTACCTTCTACAGAACAATATTTTGAATAGTTGTGTGATTAATCTCTTAGCCTTCACATCTGACTTGCAGAAGGCAGTGTACGACTGCAGACTTACATACAAAAAATAGAACTGGCCATGGCAATAGGAGTTAGAACAGATTTTTCAGTAATAATATCTAAGCATCCACTATTTGTTTTCACAAATATCCACAATTTTGTTAATTCTGAAATTAAAGCAACATCTGTAAAACATTTTTCATAATTCCAAAAAAAAAAGCCTCACAAAAGGTAATCTTCATCCAAATCATGATACTAAATAAACACACACAACCTTCATATATATATATATTTAGTGAACAATTAACTGGTTGAAACAGCCTCTGTGATAAATGGTAAAAGTATACAAACCCATACAAACATGCTTTCAAGATCAGATCAAGATTTAACCATGAAAGGTGCTATACAAATACAGTTGACGTGATTTATGTTTAGTAATTTCTTGGAAATAATATCTCTTCAGAACAGTTTCATTACCAGTAGATTTTTGTGGTGTTGTGGTTAAAGTTGCCTTTCAGTGAGACTGTGGTCAGCACGCTGACTTGGCCATTCTAATATTCAGAATTTCTGTTTTGGCAAACCTGTTGATTTACTTCTGTAGACATGTCTTTCGAAATTCCTTATTAACAATTACAACAACTTGAGTTTTCCTAGTAGATCTTGGACATTGCAACTAATAAAAAACATTCACAGTACTGCACACAACGTACACGATATCGCAACACATTTATGAAAATGCTCACACCTTTTGGGGGACTTTGATCATCTTTTTTTATCTTAGCTATTTATTAGCTTTTCTTCAGCTGTTCAAAATCCACACTTTGCCAACAAAGAAAATCATTAATTATGGGCTGACAACCATGGTAGAGATGGCTGTAGGTTAAAAAAAGCAACAAGAAGGTTTACTCAAACAAAGGCAGCCAGTTCAAAAAAGTATGCAAAAAAGTAAATAAACAAAAGAACAGGGTGAAATCCATGAAATTAGACCTGTAGCCAATCCACCTTCTGACATATATTTACAGATGGGAGGAAATAAAGGAAGAACATGCAAAAACCCCACACAGATATCATCTATCTATCTAATATCTAACTAATAGAATACTTGTGGGAAAAATGTGGAAATTTGAAATACGAGTACCTGTAGAAAACTTACTCTCAAAGATATCCTTGTAATCTGTGGAAAAGGGTGCAGGCTATAGGTTACATACAACAAATTTGGACACGTTGTCGTGATAGCCTACAGCAGGGGTCCCCAACCACCGGGCCGCGGACCGGTACCGGGCCGGGAAAAAAATATGTTGAAAAAAATCCTGAATTTTTTAGTTATTTTATTTTCATTAGTTTCCTGGATAACTTATTTTGAACAATTCCACTCTTGTCGCACTACTGCACGTGACTCAGAGAACGTAGCGCTTTAAGCTGCTGCTGCTGCTGGGGAGGACGCGCCGCTCTCTTCCATCGCAAAATTTTGCCCCCATACACCCCCCTGGTCCATGGAAAACTTGCCCTATATGAAACTGGTCCCTGGTACAAAAAAGGTTGGGGACCACTGGCCTACAGCATGCCACTGAGCAATCTAAACTGATACAGAATGTTATAATGTATGTATATGGTGGGTTTGCTTCTTGTGCACAAGCATACTGACCCTGTTCATCAAGTTTTAGCTCTCATTCCAGCCATCTTTTCTTAAAACCTTCACTCAGAGTTCGACCTGTTTCAGCACCAGTTGCAAATGACAAAGAACTCTAACTGATATCCAGGGTTCATAGAATGGTGCCCATGTGCCTTTTCTCTGTGACAGAGGAACAGTTGGTCTAAGGACCAGATGGCTGCCATCTAAATAGTATTGTAAGGTGCAGTCCTCAGTTGGTGATTCAGTCAGTAATCAGTAATGTGCTGATTTAGCATTGACAGGAGGTCTACTGGTTCCTAACTAAACTTTTCCAAGATCCCAGTCTACTGCTTCCAGGTGCAGACAGCATTCCCCTGGCTATACTTGCCATCATGATGACGCATCCACAAACCTGGCAAATGGTGGGACCACCTGAGGAGATTCTGTACAAAGTGGAGAGTGCCTTTCCTTGTGCTGTGCAACGCATCCCTGACAGATGATGTAGCTGCCTGTGCTTATTGGCACTGTTTCCAAGAGGACTCCTTTAATTAGAATAACCTTACATCTCCAGCAAATTAGAACCTGGGCCCATCTTGCTGAGTCAAGAAATGTTTCTATTTGTGGTATTTAGGGTTTAGCTGAGGCTTTAAGATTGGTTAGGCTGATAATCCACTTCTTAAAAGCTTGTAGCTTAGCTAGCCTGGAGGAAAAACTACTACAGCTACCATCATAAGTCCTAGAAACCTCAACAGAAAAAGGTACTATCGCACAAGGTGACCTGGTTTAAACCAACTGGTAGCATATTAATCCCTTCCGGTGGTAGGGGGGCTGGATTAAGTATATCTAATCTGTTAGGGAATTATTTTGTAAATCCAAGCCTCATAATATGTGTGAAGAAAGTGAATGTGTCCTTAATGGCCTGCTCCTTGGTAGAAGCACAGTTGGCAAAGTATGGCAGTATCTGGATGCCTCTAGCCTTCAGGAGAGACAAGACCACTTTGTTCTTGGAAAAGCTTATGGTGCTACAACAAAACCAAAATCTAGAAATTTGAATTGCCTGCTCTTGGAAGCATCTGTGAGCTAGGTGTTGACCTAAAATTGCTGCACAAGTGGTCTGTGTACCTATTCTGGTTAGGTTGCTCTGAAACCTGGGCTCTCCTATCCAGGGCCTTTTTTGGAAGAACGTGTAGGCTTGATCTGTGTACATTCAGCAGAATGGACTTTTTAGCCACACTTCATGCTGTGCATAAACCAGGTTGACAGAGAGTTTGCCCCATTTCCTGGCCTATGTGCCCTTGTACTGTGAAAAGTGTCAACCAGCTCCCCTAATGAGGAATCAGTTTCTGTAGATTGGAGTGATTGTACCACTGCTACCAGTAAAACTAAAATATTGCAAGTGTGTGTCACATGTGATGCAGTAGCACAAGTCATCATAAATTACAATATAATGAGTAACAGACTTGCATCTTCAGTCAGCTCTTGGGCAGATTAGATTCAGATTATTCTCAGGGCCCCTGATGGATAGGAAGGGAACTATTAAAGAATCTCAGTAAAACACACACATCAGGCTAGCAATGCTCAAATTAAATTGTATTTTTAGAATTTTAGAACTTTTATTTTTTAGTTCTCTTTGTGGTAGCACACACATCATATTACATTTACATCACTGTTGTTAAAAAACGTCCTTGAAGGTCACTACCTTAGAAAGACTTGTGTTTCTCATCTTCTAAAAAACCAAATTCAGCCCAGAAGGCCTTGGTGGTTTTCTGATGAGTTAAATCAGGTATTCATTGAGGTGGAATATGGAACTCTGCATTGATGTGGTGGAGCATGACACCACTGATTTACACAATTCAGCAAAAAAAAAAAAAAATGTAAACAACTCAGCATACAACACAAAGCTAAATAAAGCAATAAAATGAACAATGACATGATGTTTGGATGATAAATTAGGTTCTGGAATGAGTTTAACATTTTGGCTAATTGAAACAGATTGTGATTCTCCAAACCACAATCCATCCCTATAAAAAGGAGAATTTTGACAGTGAAGAATTATATTTAATGAAGCTTCCAACAATAATGACAGAAACAAATATGTATACTAATTACCTGTCTTTCATATGGTTCATTTGAAGTACATACATTTAAACATGTATAAACAGGAATAAACAGCAGTCACTACTTAACTGACAGACTTGCCTTGCACTGTTTCTGTTTTGATTACATAATGTCAGGTTTGATTGACTTAGCTTTAGAAAGAAAGAAATTCTTTGTTTGCAGTTTTAATTACAAAAAATTTCCACAATGAAAAAACTAGCCATGGCACTTTCAACACTAGTCCTATTCCAACACTGCTCAAATCTGCTTATGTCAGATAACCTTGTGTGTTAAAATTGACATTATTTTTTTTTTTTATTATTATTTTCACACATACTTCATATCATGACATTACAGGATGTTGACTTTGCTCACTAGTCTCTTTGTGAAGACACCACACCAGCGTCTGACCCACTCCTGTCATGGTGACAACTCTGTAGCCGAGCTTCTCAAGCTTGTCCAGGACTAATCGTGGTGGTTCATCCACATGGTATTCTGAACTGCAAGACACAAACATATTAAACTTTATTCATTTTAGAGTGCCTCTCTAGCAGTCCTGACATTTAAACCTACAACCTTTGGCTCACCAGCATACAGCGCACATGCTAGTTCACAAATACAGCTTACCTTACTTCCTTTTGCCTCTGATTGCAAACTAAATTAAACATTGCAATGTTTATCTACCTTTTAAAAATGTTGTAACACCTAGATGTTCACTGTATGATAATCATCCTTTGTAATTTTTTTGAACAAATAATTCTAATGGGTTGTTCAATTTGCACATAATTTGCTAACTTTGTCTGTTATTCAAGCGCAGCTCCTCACCAGGAATATAAATCGGAGAGACACTGCTGCCTGCAGCATATAATGATAATAATAATAATAATAATAATAATAATAATAATAATAATAATAATAATAATAATAATTAGTAGTAGTAGAACAACCAAGTCTATTGGCTATTTTTCCCCAATGATACAATGTAAAGCAAAACTGTAAGGAATGACAACATGTAACATCTTAATACTCTACTGACTTTCCTCTAAGTCTAATCTCTGACAATTATTGTGTGTTATAGTAAAAATATCATTTTAATTGCAAATTAAACAACCCATTATCTACTGCTTATCCTTTAAGGGCTGCAGGGAAGCTGAAGCGGATTCAAGCTGAGTTCAGGCGAGAGGAATGATACACCCTGCAGGATACCTTAATCTATCACAGGGCTAACACAGAGAGATGAACAGCCATTCACATTCACACATATGGGTCATATAGAGTAGCCAGTTGACCTAATCTGCATGCACAGGCAGAACATGCAAATTCCACAAAGAAATGCCCCAATTGGTTGGCAGGTTCAAACCCAGAACCTTCTTGTTGTGAGGCACCAGTGCTAACCACTGCACCACCCCAAAATAACGATATAATACGGTTTAATCTTAAGTAACAGCATAAGAAATTTTACATTTGCAAATTGAATCCCTCAATTCTTCTTGCCCGAAGTTAGCTGGGACTGGATCTAGCTTCTCTGCAACCCTTAACGGATAAGCGGTATAGGTAATGAAGGATTAAGGATGAAGGACTTTTAATGTCATACCAAAACATGTGGTACATGCGCAGGAATGAAATTGGGGTACTGAGGTCCCAGTAAGGCCAGCAAAAATTTACACTTCATACATACATACTCATACATGCTACTAATGATCAAATGGACCTCCTGCCACACACACACACACACACACACACACACACACACACACACACACACACACACACACACACACATACACACACAAACACACACACACACACACAGTTCTCTGAGTAATGCATTTGGAATTCACTCAGATTTAGGAGTGCAATGAAGACCAGCCACATTTAGGTGGAGACCCCATGTATTTGGGTGGGAGAGTATGACTGAGAAACACATTTAAGTGAAAAGATCTACCCAGCTAACAATTTTTGGTTCCTACAATGTTCCAGGAAAGGGTTTTTTTTTTTTGTTTTTTTTTTTGGTTACAGGAATGTTCTCAGAAGGTTTGTTTGGTTGTCCTATGTTGTGCCAAGAAAGTTTGTTTTACATAAATATAACGTTCATTTTTAGCTGCATGTTTGGAACGTTCTCCTGATGTTCTCCAAATGTTCTCCAAACGTTCTCCTAGCATTTGTAATATAGGAACCTACGCAAAGCTTTTGGAGAACGTTCCTGTTTGGTTGTATTAATGTTCCCCTAACATTATGCTGCAAAGAATGCTCTCTAAATGTTGGCGGAAGGTTTTTTTTTGTAAAAACCAACCGGAGGAGAACCATGAGCTTACGTTAGTCGAATGTTCTGTGATTGCTGGGTAGATTTTAAGGGCTCCTCCACACAGTTTTAGGGAGCTAGATGAATGAACATCGACAGAGAGAAAAACAAATTTCTTGCAGGACATAATCAATCCCAGGTTATGGTTTTGGAGTAAATGCACAATTGTGCATTGTGTTGTGAAGAGGAACATAACTCTTTCTTCTAACCACTCTATTTCCTTTTCCAAATTGGATTATTTAGAGCCATTTTGAACATTTTGAAGCTCTCCTATTGAAGCTCTCCTGTAATAATCCCCCTCAAATAAGCTCTGACTTTCCCTAAGTGTTAGGCTGCACCTTACATAAGAAGTGGGTTTTATGTTCTGGAAACATTCAGGCCGAATGGGGAAATTTGTGGTTTCAAGTTCCAAGGTGACAGGTGGAAGAGAGATATCACGATGGACGGAAATATATAGGCTTCACGCTGGAAGCCCCCCAAAGTCCGCTCCCCTCCTGTCATGCCTTACAATTCACAGATTCAATATGGATGGATGTTTTCCAGTGTCACCTTTCTCTCAGAACATCAAAACATTCAACTGGATCAAAGAGCAGAATGAAGGTAAGTGCTCTGGCGTTAGGATCATTGAGTGACCCATTACTCACAGAAGGTGGGGTGGATAAATGGCTCCGTCTACACAAACACCATTGTGCACCATCAGCACAGTGAAGACGTGAATACATGGAAAGATTGTGTGTTTTAATTAGTTCCATACTACAGTAGGTGTGGCTTTTAAAAAGTCACAGAGAAGTTTCCCACTGTAACCTTATACTGCTCTTAGGAATGCTCTCCTCTCACAGAATCATTCCTCATCTGTAGTTACAGAAAATCTCATGAATGCACGCACAGGACGCTCTGCTCTAAAAATTTTAAGCTCTGTGTTAAAAGAAGCATTAGCGTGAGTGGCTGGTGAGATGCCGCGGTATCCGCAGCGTGCAAGTGGTTTGGGTTGAACTCTGACAAGGTGATGAGACCCGCTTAATTCTCAACCACTGCCGTTTATCACCGCCACCGTCCCCATCGTTTGCATGCTCACTACACCAAGTGCCCTTCTTCTGCCTTCAGTGCATTCTACCGCACGCTGAGGAGTCGCTCTTCTCCAGGGTTTATATTTCAGACTGAAATGAGACAAGGGTTCGAATAGATGGACATCATCACGCTCGGAACTAAACTACACTTTAAATATTTCAAGACTGGCTTCAAGGGCTTAAACATTCTCAAAGTCTTTAATGTGATTATCCAGACAAATAAGAACCTGAAATGTTTCCTAGCAGCATACTTCCATGTTTCTACCATGTTTTGCAGGTTTTATAGCAGCAGACAGAGAAGTAAGTGCATACGTGTGTGTGTGTGTGTGTGTGTGTGTGTGTGTGTGTGTGTGTGTGTGTGTGTGTGTGTGTGTGTGTGTGT
>JAQMCW010000005.1:17354463-17364830 GCA_030068335.1 Chrysichthys cranchii
CAAAAGGGGGTCACACCAGGTACTGAAATGAAATGTTTCACATACTTTTGCCACTGACAGATATGTAATATTGGATCATTTTCGCCAATTAATAAATGACCAAGTGGATTTTTTTGTCTCATTTATTTAACTGGGTTCTCTTTATCTACTTTAAGGACTTGTGTGAAAATGTGATGTTTCAGGTCATATTTAAGCAGAAATGTAGACAATTCTAAAGGGTTCACAAACATTTAAGCTCCACTGTATAACTTTAAAAAAGATGGGATGACTCCAGGCAATAAAATATTACAGAAAATTTGTTTCTCATAAATTTATTTTGCACATAATTACAATAAAGCAACCATTTTCATATAAATCAAATATTTTAAATCACAAGCTCATCAAGACCCAAAACACAATTATCACATTATGAAGCCATTATGATTTTGGTGGAGACAATAGAAAAAACCCCTAAAACAAAAATACTCAAAAAGTATGATGTGATAGTTCCTTAAAACACAAGATCAGCTGATTAAACAGGTGGAGTGGATTGTAGATAACACGCGCACGCACACACGCACACACACACACACACACGCACAAACACACGCAGAGCCCTGTAGGACCCTGAACTAACTGAGATGAAAAAATGAAATGACATTATACATCATAATCAATTTTCTTGTTTACATACAGATAGATTTTAAGGTGGGCAATGAAAAAAGGGTCATTTAACAGCATTCTACTGTAACACAGTATTATGTAACAAATCTCTCTTTGTAACAAATTATTAGTGCTACATAGTTGTTTTTTTTTTAGTGTACAGTATTTATTTGTGGAAAAGTCCACTGATTTACAAGTAAAGTCTGTACATGTTAGTCTAGGCATGTAAAAACACAGAATAAATAATAAACGAAAGTGTCTCTGGTGAATATAATACATAAATGTGAGAAATTGATACTTTGGTCAAAAATAAAGAAAAAATTTCATTAATTTAATATTTAGATCCACAGGAAAACAAACAGTAAACAGAGTTTTTTTAATACTCCTAAGGACGTGCCTTGCAGTTACTTTTTGGTTATGAATTTTTTGAGTGTGTGTGTGTGTGTGTGTAATGACTGGAAGCTGCTCAGAAGGGATGGATGAATGTGCAGTATAGTCACACTGTTGCCCGTCAAACATAAGCATGTGGTGGGACGTAACCAAGTACAATACCATGTGTTTACCTTTTTTATATAATGTAAACTCTAATACTATAACACCTTTCTGATTATTTTTGTTGCATCAGACAGCTATAAACAGTCTCCTAAGCCTCATATTATTAACTCATATTCTATTATCGTTCGTCTTCTCCCGCTTAATCCTGTTCAGGGTCGCGGGGGGAAGCTGGCGCCAATCCCAGCTGACATCGGGCGAGAGGCAGGATACGCCCTGGGCAGGTCGCCAATCCACCGCAGGGCCAACACACAGAGAGACAACCATTCACACTCACATTCACACCTACGGGCAATTTAGAGCAGCCAATTAGTGTAAATCCCCTCTGTGCATGTCTTTGGACAGTGGGAGGAAACTGGAGTACCCGGAGGAAACCCACGTGAACACGGGGAGAACATGCAATCTCCGCACAGAAAGGCACCTGTGCCGAACCCGGGGCTCGAACCCAGGACCTTCTCGCTGTGAGGCGACAGTGCTAGCCACCCAGCCTCCGTGCCGCCCATATTCTATTATTTTATTATTAATTGTAACAAACATTAACAAATTATCTTATCTTCATAATTTTGTATGAATTTTCCTAATTTAACACTGGTAGGGCAGCAAAGGAGTAATAAGGTTGCAAAAGTTCCCCTCATGAATTTGGTGACTTGGGAATGTGGTGTCCTTTATGCCAATTGAGAAGCTGCTGGCACTGAAGTAAAAACAAACAAACTAATAAATGTTAATATTCATCTCGTTAGCTATGTTTAGTGCCAGATTTCATTGCATCACCTTGAACTTGATTATTTATCTATAGCAATTATCTCTATATATCTCTGCCATGTTTTATGCTCTATGCCTAAGGCTTACATTATACAGTAAGAGAAAGGTGCATCACAAAGGTGCTTGTGATGCAAAATGTCATACTATGAGACCATTCAAACATAAATGCCACTGATGCAGCCTGAAAATTCTGCGAAGGAGGCAGTTTGTACAGTATTAGATATTCTTCAAAAGAAAACAGAGAAGCCAGAGAAATTTGACAATTGTTACTAGTGATGTTGCTTCCTTTCCTGGGTGCTTTTGTGATCTACTGGTCTCCCAGTGACAACCTATCTCTGTTAAACTCATGAAACAACCTGTCACATGTCAGCCCTACAGTTACATTATACAGTAAGTCATACATGCCATCATTAATTTGGTGGCTGTTAGAGGTATTTTATTGACTCACTGTGGTATGTTTGGCTAACAGATCTTGATATAATCTGTGAGGTATAATCTCAGATATGTTTTGCTCGATCATTTCAGTCTGATAAATTGATAACAGTCACATTGACTCAGAACAAAACACTTTTCATGCTGTCTGCCGTGAGACAAGCAATATGAAGGGAAAATGTAATATTATTAGAAAGATGGGTCAGTAATATCAGAATACCAGGCGCAAGTAAATATTTTTTCCCATGTTTAAAACCCTAATACAACAATGTATTTAACTTTTTATACCTCTATTGTGGATGTTCCTTAGATGAGACTTCAGCAAAGGTATCAAATAAATGTACATTACCCATTTACTAACAATGTAATGATATTTGCCTCCCATTTCTGCCTCCCATTAATGCCAGTGTTCTGTTTCCTTTGCTCTCAAAGCTGCAACCTGCAGTCTGTCACGTATTCCTCTCTCCCTTAGGGGACTTTTGGACATGCATGTTGCTCAAGCTGTATGACTTGGCAGTGGACTTTTCTGGTGTGTGTGGGTGCGTGTGTGTGTGTGTGTGTGTGTCCTTACATCAGCATGCAACCAGAGCCAAACACCAGATCTCAGGGGTGGTATACAATTCACTGCCGCAATTCCCCCATTTTGTCCTCAAACTCTCATTACACTCCAGTAACAGCTCTTTCTTACCTCCCCGAGACCAGTATGTCAGTATGTACAGTATGTCCAGAGCAAAGGTGTCCCAGTGGTTGAAATTCAGACCTCTGAATTGCAGCTCTGTTTGGTTTGGGAGCTTTCCCTCCACTACAGAGAGAATGTTCTCTCTCCATATCTGTGCTGAACTCTCACGCTCTCTGTTGAACCTTAGCTGTCTGTTCCCTCAGTACTAGCTGCGAGGGAGAATTTTTAGTAGACAGATGTTTTAATCAGTTCACGTAAAGCAATATGTACTACACAATTTTGTTTAGAATGCATTACATCCATTTAAAGCATTACAATTTTACAGGATGCAGCTATACACTGATGTCTCAACAACCCCAAATTTATGCATATAAATTTCATTTTTATGCAATGAAATGCATTTAAAGTATTTAAACTTACATGAAAACATTGTTTAATACAACACTGAATACTATATTGAAAAGAATGCAAAAAGATTACCGGTAAGCTCTTACATCTTTGAGTGAAACTTTGGGAAATATCTTAAAACATGTATGACACTAAAATGGGATAAAAGGTTGAATTATTAAAACTATTTGTTGATATTTTTTGAAGTAATCCCAGCTGAAAGCTTTATTTTATTTTTTCCCTTGAGTCAAACAGGCACTGGGAGACATACAATATATACTGTATATAGTCAAAGCAAGTGAATATTCAGACTTACATTTGTAATGTACAAAAAAATCATGCACAAAATCCTTTTATATTCACTCACTGCTTACTGGCCAGAATAGTTGGTACCATTAATGAAAGGCTTTCATTTAGTGCCTCTAAATCATTTTAATCATAATCTTAACATAAATTTTTCTGATAGCTATTCTCTCACTGTTGAAACCATCATTGGTTGATTGCCTTGGGAGTCCCCTGTGCAATCTTACTCAAATTAAACCTGTATCCTTGATCTAGTGTTAGAATTCTTTTTGCGCATGTGATTTGGCTTCCCAGGCCACATTTCATGTTTTGCTATCAGATCAATTAATTTGGCTCTTCATTCCTAACATTTATTTTAAACAATACAGTAATCACAAATTCTTAAACTCATACAAGGCTGTGCTTTTTTGGTAGTGGACTAAGATATTGGATACAGCAGTAGAATTGGCAAAGAGTTTTAATGGAATGAGGTTTTGAGAGTTGGAGCTGATTCTTCCATATAAGCTGAATTCCATATAAACTGTATTTTCTGGAAACAGCTCTGAACAGCTCTCTGGGAACAACTCTGAATGTTGTATGTGTAAACCTCTTTGTCTCTTTTTTTCTTGCTGACTCTGAAATATGTCATATCCTGATCACTGTTTGCTCTTTCTTTTGGCCTGCATGCAGCTTGTTGTGCATTTAAGGACCATCTGTGCAAATAAAGTTGCTCCAGTGGTCCCAAGAAGACTGCGGAGCATAAATTAGTTTCCCTCCGATATTGTTGTCAAAACCAGGAATGTTTTGAACTCATTGCTAAAGCATTTATTGCAAATTTATATCAATAGTACCATTTTTTTTCAGTTTTAAATTAAAGTTTTTCAGATAAAAAGTAAATCCTGCACTATTGATGTCAATGTTTTAAAGGCATAATGTAACTTAGTATGTGATGGTTTTGTCCATGACCTTGGTCAGTGGGGTTCCATGCATTATGTTATAAAACTTGTTATAAAATTTGCAATTAGAAGACGTCCTCGTCAACAACCACTGGAGTTGCCTCCTCTTTTTCAGAATAAATTATTTAAAAATATGAATCTTTTACTGACAGTGATTTTTTGTCTGCCTTTACTTATTTTATTTGAATTATTATTCAAATAATTTTTAAATGTCATTTTCTGGTGCTAATGGATGTGATTTCTGCAAGGCTTGTCCAGTTTTCTTCAGAAAATAGTGAGACTAGTTTCTCAAGCTGTAAATAGTCACATTTATGCATTTGGCTAAATTTGGAATCATCAGACGAAAATGGCATCCAGATGAAGTCAAATGTATTATGTGGCTTCTCGTTATCACTGCATGTTCTAGTTCATATTAAGCTATAGGTTTGGTCTCACCAAGGTTAAACTGTGATTTATATGAAGAAAAGTTATTTAATACCATTTTAGGGCAATAAAAATGTTCCTTTTCTCATAGAGGGGAAAGCTCACATGCACGTTCTGCTATTCTAACTGGTATGTCTCCTGTGGAGACCAGACCTTACTAAGTTGGAAGACATAATATTATGGATCAGAAAAAGTAGCTGATGTATCATTTTTTTTGCTGTTGATGTTAGGTCAGTCTCAGAAGAAGGAGTAAGATGAGAATGTGTAAAATATGAGTCAGAGTTTGTAAGCTTGAGTATTTTCACAGCTGCTTTCTGGGAAACAAAACCGCACAATTTCACAAGATTACATGAATGACACTCCACACTGTTAGTGTAAAAATATT
Organism: Chrysichthys cranchii; assembly: GCA_030068335.1. Taxonomy (NCBI): domain Eukaryota; kingdom Metazoa; phylum Chordata; class Actinopteri; order Siluriformes; family Claroteidae; genus Chrysichthys; species Chrysichthys cranchii. Next base: position 17,359,964 of record JAQMCW010000005.1, read on the forward strand.
AATGCATAAAGTATGATAAATAAATATAAACATGTTCACACATTTTAATAGTCTTTTCTGTACTGGTTAGTTTCTGCAGCTATAAAACTGAAGAAAAAAGCTACAAAATTCATAACCTGATGTACAGATTTTTTTGTATGTGTGTATGAAGATGTGTTTTTTCATAGTTTGGATAATGACAGTTGTGGCTGCTGCACTTAATATGTTTAAAATCAATATCAGGAGCCCTCACAAAGTTATTTATGTTATTTAGTAATTTCAGTTACAGTATGTTTAAAACCACTTTATTAGGAACATCTTTTCATGACAATATATACACCTGCATATGAATGCAGTTAACAAATCAGCTAATCATGTAGCAGCAACACAAAGCAAAAAATAATGCAGATACGGGTCAAGCGCTTTAGGTAATGTCATCAAACATCAGAATGAAAGAGTACTGTGATCTCTGACTTTGATTGTGCCATGGATTTTAGTACCAGAAGGGCTAGTTTGAGTATTTCACAAACTACAGTCTCTTGAGTTTACAAAGCATGGTGCAAAAAACTGTGTGTGATGGGTCTGCAGGCTGTATAGATTGAAGTATTTAAGGTCTATAAGTATTTGGACACAACTGATGCAATTTAAAAATGTTTTCTCTGTGTATACCACCACAGTGGATTTGAAATTAAGCAATAAAGATATGACAGAAATATAGACTTTCACTTTTAATTTAAGGGGTTTAACAAACCCTAACTAACCCTATTGCCTGAAGGTTTCAGAAATTACAGCCCTTTTTCTCAGAGTTCAAAAGTAATTGGACACACGACTGACAAGCAGTTTCATGGCCAGGCCAGTTCTTTAATTATTCTCTGACAAATTAAGTAGACAAAAGGTTTGGAGTTGATTCAAAGCACTGAATTTGGTAGCTGTTCACTTGAACTCAACATGAGGTCCAAAGTGGTGTTAATGCAAGTAATGGAGGCCAACATTATGCTGAAAATAATCTGCTATCAGAGAGATAGCAGAATCTTTAGGTGTGCCCATGTCAACAGTTTGGTACATTCTTAAAAAGAAGGAATGCACTGGTGAGTTCAGCAACACCAAAAGACCTGGGTGAAAAAAAATCCTTTCACAACATCTAACTAGGTCAAGAGCACTCTTAAGAAAGTAGGCATATGACTATCAAAGTCTACAATACAAGCATACAAAGGGTATCTTACAATATGAAACACTGGTAACACTCAAGAACAAAAAGGCCAGATTAGCCTTTGCTCGAATCAATGACTGCTGATGGAAGTAAAAGGATGACTTCTGAAGTGTACAGAGCTACGTATACTTTCCACCTAGATTCAATCAAATGCTGCAAAACTAATAGGACAGTGCTTCACAGTATAGATGGATAATGACCCAAAACATACCATGAAAGCAAAAGAGAGAGAGAGAGAGAGAGAGAGGTGAGTATTGCTTCCTCTAGTTCAGAGGCGAATATGCAATTATACTGTGACTCCTTCAGTGGACTCCAGTGGACATCCTTAAGATGTAATAATTGCTCAGTGCCCAATCTGGGCTGTAAGGAGGATGTGAAAGACATTCAAACCCAAGACATTGCACTGTCTCTACTGTTGCTGCTGGACATGTATTCTCATGGTACAGCAAGACTGTTTTGGACAGCATTACTCTTCTTTTGCTGTGAATTGCAGGTTTAAGTAATGTGTGAATTGCAGATTTTGCACAGTAATTTGCACTCTTCAGTGAATGTTTTTCAACATTGTCATTTTTACAACAAAATTATTTTCTTTGGTGAGGGGTGACTTTTGAGTGCCTTGAGCCAATCCCAGCTGGGCTCAGGTGAGAGACGGGGTACACCCTGGGCAGGTCGCCAATCCACCGCAGGGCCAACACACAGACAGACAACCATTCACACTCACATTCACACCTGCGGGCAATTTAGAGTAGCCAATTAACCTAATCCCCTCTGTGCATGTCTTTGGACTGTGGGAGGAGGAAGCCCACACAGACATGGGGAAATATGCAAACTCGACACATAAAGGCAACAAGGTTGATCCTGAGGATCGAACCCAGGACCTTCTTGCTGTGATGTGACAGTGCTAACCACCACACCACCATGCCACCCTGCCATAAATTAATTTGTATTTTTTTTTAAAAATGGGCTTAGATAATCTCTGTTGAAATGTGTATAAAATATTTGGGCCTATAAAGAGAGAGAAAGAGTTCAGAAATCAATATTTAATAACCCAAATATTTAATCAGTTTTCATGCATCTTGGCATGCTCTCCATTGGTCTTTCATGTTGCTCTTGGGTGAATTTATGCAACTCAAAAATTCAATCTGCTTAGCTTTGTTTGATGACTTGTGACCATCCATCTTCCTTTTGATCACATTCCAGAGGTTTTCATTGGATTTCACTTCTGGAGATTGGGCTGGCCATGACAGGGTTTTGATCCTTCATCACATCTTGATTGACCTGGCTGTGTGGCATACAGCATTGTCCTGCAGGAAAACCCAATCCTCAGAGTGAGGAAATACTTTCAGAGCAGAAGGAAGCAAGTCTTCTTCCAGGACAACTTTGTACATGGCTTGATCCATGCATCCTTCTCAAATAAAAATCTGCTCCATTCCAGCCTTGCTGAAACAGCCCCAGATCATCACCTACAGTTGAAACCAGATATTTACAACACAAAAATGTTTTTTCTTTACTGTCAAACATTAAATCAGAGTAAACTTTCTGTTTTAGATCAATAAATATTAACAATTTTTTTTGTATGTGTTAAATGTCAGAATAAAGAGAGAGAATAACAGTGAACCCCCGTGTTTCGTGTCATGTTCCGGTGTTCATCTGAGATGGACTGATGCAAAGTGGGGAAGTGTGACAAGTCCACATTTTAAATTGCTTTTGGAAATCATGGACGCCATGTCCTCCAAGCTAAAGAGCAGTGCACCAAAGACTGATGACCCTCTCTAGACAGCTACAAGTTCTAATATTCTCACCTCTTCCTAGAGTCTGTACATTTAGTGTGTTAAAGAGTCTTAAAAGCCAACAGTGAAATTACATACCTGTGTATTAACTTGTATTGAGCTCTGTTTTACTGCACATAAAGCTTACTGTTAGCTTGGCATGCCACTTATGCTTCTTGAGTCCTTTCTGAACAAGGCATTCACTTGAAGGAAATATAAAAAAAAGGTTCAATGTTGCTTTTGGCATCCTGCAGATCCTCTGTGATGCAGAGCAGCAGTGATGTGTTACAGGAGACCAGGGCTATTTATTTTTACTGGCAATGTGGCTTAAAGCTACATTGGAGGTGGCGTGCTGTTCAGGAATATATATTTTACCCCCTAGTAGCCTGGAAGTGAGGAGAAAAGGAGTTAGTGGGAAAAGATGGAAGGAGAGAGGGGGTTTGAGAAGGGAAAAGGGACCTTCACTACTGGGGAGTCAGCCAAAGTGCAAGGCTGCTTTAATAGCTTTCCCTCTGTTGCATGTTTTCAGCTCAGAGAATTACAGTAGACACCCTGTCTCCTGCCCTTGCAAGACTAAATTTGTCTGATGGTGTGTAACGTAAAAGGCAAACACTCATGCTTGTGTGCATGTTGCCTTTCCTCTAGTGTTCCATTGTGCCCTGTGTTGTCATTAGTCATATTGGGCCACCAGTAGTTCCTTGCCACCACTGATGCTGCAATACAGCTATGATTATTTTATTCTAGAATATTTCATTCTTTATTCCCTCACAGATACAGGGTCCTGGTTCAAGACTGAGCTTGGGTTACTGTCAGTGCTGAGTTTTTCATGTTCGGCCCATGATCATCTGCGATTCTCCTGGGTTTTCTGATTTTGCAGGGAGACTGGCTACACCAGTGTTTCTCAGCCAGGGGTCCACAAAACACTTGTAGTCATAGCATAATTATGCTTGTAGCATATCATAATTACAGGTGGTCAGTGGGATTGTTTCTAAAAATTCTTAAAATATGCACCTACAGTTGAACCTCTCATCTACGGACACCGCATTAACGGATATCGAATGCAATGGACAAGTTTAAAAATCCTGGGTGTTGCGAACTGAGTCCAGTAGTTCATCAGTTGTCCACCAGGCAGCAGTGGGGTGCATGCTGTTAGTTTCTTACAAGTGTCGGTTGAGCTGTGGTCATTGTGAAGCTGTACTGTTTTTTCGGTGATTATTTGGTGTTTTTCACCTCAGTGTTTTCTCAGTGTACTTACCTATTTATGCTGGTCATTATGCTGCTTGTCATGTGTACAGTACTTGGGTAGCACTTTTATGGACCTTAGTGGTCTTTTTCCTTGTATTTCCATTATTTTAACCCCCCACACTAAAGCACTTCACATTATCGAAATATTCAAGTCAGACAATCTCTCCCCACAATTAGTCCATTAATGAGATATTCACCTGTACTGTATATGGTATTTTTGATAAATATCTCATAGTACACTTTAAATATATTTTAATGCCATTGATTTTCAGAAAAGCTACAGACTTACTGTCTTTAAGTAACCTATATGATAATTTGCATTCACAACACTTTCATTAACATAGCTTAACTTGCTCATTTCACAGTGCCATTGATTCAATTCAATTTTATTTCTATAGTGCTTTTAACAACGGACATTGTCACAACGCAGCTTCACAGTATATAATGTCCAATTAAAGGCTTATTAATCTATAAACATATCTACAAGTACATATACACACACATATATATATATAAAAATATACATACACACATACATATAAACACACACACACACACACACACACACACACACACAGTTGTGGTTAAAAAGTTTACATACACTTGTAAAGAACATAATATCATGGCTCTCTTGAGTTTCCTGTTATTTCTACAACTCTGATTT
>JAQMCW010000005.1:17367682-17381710 GCA_030068335.1 Chrysichthys cranchii
AGACTCATTTGAAATGGACTGTTTCAAAGTGGGAAAGTGTTCTATGGTCAGACGAGTCCAAATTTGACATTCTTCTTTGTAATCATGGACGGGTGTCCTCTGGGCTAAAGAGGAAGGAGACCTTCCAGCATGATATGAGCATTTAGCTCAGAAGCCAGCATCTCTGATGGCATGGGGTGCATAAGTGCATACGGTATGGGCAGCTTGCATGTTTTGGAAGGAACTATCAATACTAAAAGGTATATAAAGGTTTTAGAGCAACATGTGCTCCCCTAGATGTCCAGCTGTAATGCAATACACTTATGTTTTAATGCTGCATTCTTGGTGCTTTGTGGTACCACTATGGTAATATGCTAATCCAGAGTGCAAAACAAAGCATGGAGTGGAGACATCCATCTTTTTCAGCAAAGAAGAAATTCAAAAGTTCACCCTCCCCAATCACAATAACATTCTTTTGGGACATGAAGGGGCCTATTCTGGTGCATTTCCAAGTGCATGGGAAAACAGTGAACATTGCAAATTACTGTGCATTGCTTTGAAATGAACTTAAACCTGCAATTCACAGCAAAAGAAGAGGAATGCTGTACAAAACAGTCTTGCTGTACCATGACAATGCTGGTCCCCATACAGCAGCAGTGACAGTAGAGGCTTTGAGTGTCTTCCATACCCTCCTTATAGCCCAGAGCTCTTGCCGAGCGATTATCACATATTGATACATACTGAAGGAGGTGCTGCATGATTGCAGATTTTCCTTTGATGATGAAAGCAATGTAAAGGATGCTGTGAAAGACTCCATGGAGCAGAGAGTCTGTCTGTGTGTGTGTGTGTGTGTGTATGTGTGTACAGTTATTGAACTGCAAAGCTGAAAATAAAAACCATTATTACCGGAAAGTCATTGGTCATCTCTCAGTCCACCTTACCTGACTGAGTCTTTCACAGTTGGTCTTGGGCAGTTTGGTCTTGGGCCTCGGACAGGCTGCAATCACTGTAGTCTTGTCAATTTGGGGACGCACCTGCCTGTGTCCCAAGTGGAACCCCAGATACCGTACTTCCACACACCCAATTACACATTTTTGTGGGTTAGCCATGAGTACCGCATGCCTCAGCGACTCAAGGACTGCACTCAGGTGTTGGAGTTTCCGCAACCAGTCATTGCTGTAGATAATTATGTCGTCTATGTAGGCCACAGCATAGGCACCATGCGGGCAGAGAACTTTATTCATGAGCCACTGAAATGTTGCTTGGGTCCTGAATAAGCCAAATAGTAGGGTGACAAACTGGTGTAAATCAAACGGAGTGGAAAAGGCCATCTTTTCATGGGATAATGGAGTCAAGGGGATCTGCCAATAACCCTTCGTCAAATCAAGTGTTGAATAAAAACAAGCGGCGCCTAACTGATCGAGCAACTCATCAATGTGGGGCATTGGGTAGGCATTGAATTTCCATTGACCTTCCTAAAATCCACACAGAACTGGACCGACCCATCAGTCTTGGGAACCAAAGCCAGCAGGCTGCTCCAGTCGCTGTGGGAGTCCTCGATTACACCCATCTTGAGCATGGCCTTGAGCTCCTCCCAAACTACGTTTTTCTTGTGTTCAGGAAGATGATATGGGCACATTCGCACTACTACACCCGGGGGGGGGGCGGGGGGTGGCGATGTGATGCTCTATGAGGGATGTATGGCCAGGGAGGGGCGAGAACACGTCTGTGAAGTCTCTTTGCAACTGGGCAACCTCAGAGTTGTGATGGCGAGAGGTGGTTTTCACAGTGGACTGGATCCGTGGGGGTGACACCTCCTCAGACAAGCGTTTTAAGAGATTGAGGTGGTAGATTTGATGTATCCCACCCCTATCCATATGTGCCACCTCATAGTCGAGATCCCTGACTCGCCATGTGACCTCGAAGGGTCCTTTCCACTTGGCGAGTAATTTAGAGCTCGAGGTGGGTAATAACGCGAGGACTTTATCTCCCGCTGTGAACTCTCTAAGGCGCACACCCCTGTTATACAACCGTGCTTGCCGTTCCTGGGCCTGGAGCAAATTCTGCTGAGTTAGTTGTGAGAGGGTGTGGAGGTCCAAAATGTACTGAATTTTGCTTTCACTGTTCGAAGGTCCCTCCCCCCAATTTTTGAGCAGCACGTCTAAAACGTTGTGTGGCTTTCGCCCATACAATAGTTTGAATGGGGAAAACCCTGTGGAGGCTTGCAGGCCCCACATTTGCTTCCTGATGCCCCGCCTTGCACCACGCTTTGGTGGACAGAGGTCTGTCCGCAGCCCGAATCCACCGAAGTGGAATATGTACCCCCTTGGATACTCAACAGTATGCAGTATGCTCTGGCCTGATTGGGGGCAGCCGCTGGTGCGTCAGGGATCTGGACCACCACACCGACTTCCATAGTGGTGCACCAGCTCTGGAGGTGCCCCGTCTTCCCGTAGGACCAGCAAACCGGCCCAGGCTTGCCCTCAGCTCTGGTGGCTTGTGTGGTCAACACTTGGGGGGGGACACCGAAGACATAGACAAAGATGGTGACATGAGGAGGGGCCCCACGGGTTCACGCAGCCCACTGAGGGGGAATCAGGACCATGGACAGACGGGCGGGGCAGAGAGAGGAGAGAGAGAGAAAAAGGCGAGGTAGGGATGATGTCATCCGTCCTTGGCCCTGCCTCCAAGTGGTCCTCTGCCAGCTCAAGGGCACGCTCCAGCGTCATCGGGAGGTGGCACTGGACCCAGTCCACCATCCCGGCCGGGAGTCACTGGACGAACTGCTCCAGAGTGATCCAGTCGACGATCCCCTCAACATCCCCTCAACATCCACAAGCAGCCATCGCTGACAGGCATCCCGAAGCCACTGCATGAAGACGAAAGGCTGGCCGACTTCCTTCAGGGTCAGTGCGCAGAAGCACTGGCAGTGTTGCTCCAGAGTCTGGCCAACATGCTACAGGATGGCTCGTGTCAGCTTCTCATAATCCAGCCGGTTGGCAGGCGGCAGTTGTTGGGCCCTGATCTGGGCCCCTCCCGACAGGAGTGGCAGGAGGCGGGCCGTGCGTTGCTCCTCCGACCACCCCCACAGCTTGGCCGTCTGCGCGAAGAGTGCCAGGAATGCCTCGGGGTCGTCGTGCGGCCCCATCTTTGTCAGGGTGAATTGGGGTCCCACTGCTGTCAGCCCGCTGGATGAACCTGCTGCCGTGAGCAGCTCTTGGAACCGCTGCTCCTGCTCCTTCCGGAGAGCGAGCAGCTCCTGGTGCTGGGTCTGGCAGGTGCCAGCCAGTGTATGGACTAGTTCTGAGAACCGGGAGGACTCCATGGGGCAGGTGATCTCTGCAGTCCCGGATTTAGGCACCACTGTGAAAGTCTCAAGGTCAAGTAAGGTGGACTGAGAGATGACGGATGACTTTCCGGTAATAATGGCTTTTATTTTTAGCTTTGCAGCTCAATAATTGGGGGCGGCATTGTGGCTGAGTGGTTAGCACTGTCGTCTCACAGCGAGAAGGTCCCGGGTCTGGCACAGGTGCCTTTCTGTGTGGAAACCTCATGCGCGTGCCAGTGATATCGCAGAGGAAATGCCGGAAGTGTTACTTGAGCGGCACGAGTTTTCCAGAGTGCACTGCTCCACGGGGTGCCAGAAAATGGCCAATCCATGACACCCTCGTGGTATTTATTTATTTATTTATTTGGGTAATTTCCAGTATTCAAAAAGTGTAGTGGTGTTGGTTGGATTTAATGAGACTGACCTTGTTCAAACTTTTCTGAAGCCATAGGCAGTACTGGCATTCACTGGATATTCCAATTTGTTCTCCATTCTATGAGTTGCATATTTTCCAGAATGTCTTGACTGTTTTTTTTTTTTAAATTAAGGTAATCTAGGGCATTTTTGCCATGAATATTAGCAGTGCTAGTTGGTGCAGGTGAACTGCTTGCTGTCTAGAAACACACAGTATAAATTCCACCATAAAAATTTATCTCAGGGGGCACTTCCTAGTCTGTCCCAACAGGACACGTTTTAACAGTGCACAGCCTTATGCATTAAACTATCTGACTCAATTCTCAAAGCTATAAAAAATTCTCAGAAGAGCACAGATGTGTCTTCACAAATTAGTGACCAGTTTGTTCCTGCTGAAATCGTTACTGCTAAAAGTTAAAAAAGTTAGTGCTTAATAATCATGCTCATATGTTTAGACAATTCATGTTGTACATTTGCACACGTAAGTCTACAATTACAGCAAGAGTTAAGGGTAACATGTATTGCATTTCCTGTGTAGATTACATTTGTCTTTAATTAATTAATTTTATTTTGAAAAATGTTACATCATTGTTCTCTGCACAGTGTACAGAACTTTTTAACATAAGCAATCATAATGAGAACATTTCTGTAGGCTGTGGTGATACTGAAATTGTAATGACTGTTGGAAGAATATGGTTTGCCTTCTGCAGTGTTTATAGTCATGACATAATTCCTCAGGGATTTCCAAGAAAGATAAAAAAAAAATATGATTGTGGTTAAATGAGGAATCCTCATGAAACTATTTTAGAAGAAATACATTTAAATTAGGATTCCAGAAAGTTCATAGTTGGCTGTACACAGTCAAGCTATACTGACATAGTTACTTTTTGAAACATCCGATAGACCTGATAGCTTTTGTAAATTCATGTTTAATTGACTTATGTTATAATATTCATTTTGCTGCATTTCTTCCTTATTACTCATTATTTGGGTAGGGTCCTAGAGACTGCATATCAAAGTCCCAAAATAAAGCCAACCTTAAATTCAATCCAGTATTTTATAATGCATACTTTACTGTTTGTTTGTTTGTTTAGCAATGAATTGACTCATATCGTGCTGTATCATGTACATCTGCTCATAACATTACCATATCAACAACAACCAATCAAAACATTTTAGACACATTTGTTTGTGTTTACTGGAATGTGTTTACCTTACATTTTATTTATCCCTAGCTTTGCCAAGATGCGGTCAGTGTTCTTGAAACTTGGCTTCTAAACAGAAATCCCTTTGTGCACTATTGGCCAGCCCCTTGTTTCTAATAGCTACTATTGTGACCTTCAAATTACAGTTGTAAACATCAGATTCTTGTTAACAATGTTTCCAAATTTAAAGTGAAAATGAGGTGCGTGATTAGTAATAGGTTAATTTCCAGATTAATTTGCATGTCCACCCATGGCTAGAGTCCAGAGCAGATGTCAGTAGGAAATGTTTAGAGGCACAGTGCCCTGCTCCTTCCATACTTAGGGTTTCAAGACAGAAGCCTGTCTTTAATTCATTTTTGCCATTTGGTTTCAGTTCTCTCCTAGTCAGGACCAAATATACAACTCTATTAGTTTGCTTTTGTTTATTCACAGCTTGGAGACGGTTTTCTTTCTTTTTTTTTATTGTATTTTTGTTCTGTAGTCCAGAGTGAACGTTAGAGAATAAACGGATGGGTACTCGATTTGGGTAACAGTGCTGAAATCAGACCCAGGCTGAAGAAGCCAGATGCAGACACTAAGAGTTACATTAGTGGTTTGCGTGTGTGGAATGTGATGGGGGGAAGGAGGAAATCCATCTCGGTGGATGGTGAGTGTCAAAGATAAATGTTTTTGAGGGTGAGAGATCTATCACAATTTTAGAGCTTAATTTTAGTCACACTCACTCTTTTGTTTGCATAACTTTATGTATGATATCTCTTGTGGTTTTTTTTCTTCTTCTTCTCATATTATACATTTAGCAGCTGGAAAAAGATGTTTTAAATGTGTTGAATTTAAAAATAATTATGATGGAACTTTTTTGGTCAAAGTGAATATTAAAAGGGGTATGTATTCAGGAGAAAGACCATCTTTCAGATTAAGGGCTGTATGTGAACTTTGTAAAACTGTGCACTGGGGAAGGTATTTGGGAAATGACTTTCAGTATGAACTGTATCATCACCTCCGTCAGGGCTCTGTACTGTCCAGTAGGGAAGAAGGAGTGTAGGAATAACAACATGTTGCCTGTTCTGAATTAACTGGTGTGAAAACAAGCCTCTCTTTTAGAGTCTCCCTTGTGTATGTAAACTGCTTGTGTGTGTGTGTGTGTGTGTGTGTGTGTGTGTGTGTGTGTGTGTGTGTGTGTGTGTGTTTAGAGAGAGCAATGGAAATATAAATAAGTAAATATTTATGTTCACATGACGTTTATGTTGCATATAAATATAGCTGAAGTAAAAATGTGAATACACCTAGGCTAAAGACATCCAAACTCAATTCTTACAGCTCCATGCAATTTATGTGACCACACATTACCTTTGTTAAGCCATTTAGGGCATCTACAATATTTCCATAAAAGGTCAAATCATTTCAACACAATAGCTAAAAGATTTAAAATATTTATCTCAGCTTTTATTCCTGTATCAGATTTTTGGTGGACCAAAAGTTTACATGCACTTAGCTAGTATTATTGTTATAGTATTTGGTAGCATTGCCTTTTAATTGCTCAACTGCTTGTTGCAGCCCTCCACAAGCTTCTCACAATATTCTGAGGGAATTTTTGCTCTTTCCTCCTGAGAGAACTGTTATAACTCAGTCAGGTTTTTGGGCCTCCTTGAGCTGGCAAGCTTTTTCAGTTCAGTCCACAATTTTCCTGTGGGATTCAGGTCAGGACATTCATCATTGTCTTTAAGCCTTTTTTATTATTATTATTTTTTTACAACTTTGAAAAAGTATGCTTAGGATCATTGTCCTACTGAACCCAACTTTGACCCCACTGCACAAAAGTTGTGTGGCTGTGTTGCTTCAGTATTTCTAGATAATACTTTTTACTAATGATGCCTGTTTATGCCTGTGTACCAGTCCATTTTCCAGCAAAACATCCCACAACATGATGCTAACACCTCTATGCTTCACAATTGCAGTGGTGTTCATCAGATAAAAGCATCATCGTTTTTACTTCACCCATAATGCTGATCATTACAGCCAAACTGTTCATTTTTTCCCATGAGAGTAGAAAATACTCCACCAATAACAGGTGATTGCTTAGAAACTTCAGTCTGGCTTTTTTTTTTTATACCAGTATAGACTTTTTCTTTTATGATAGATTTGCAGGGCATGTTGATGTAGGACTGTCTTCATGGTGGATATACATTCTTTGGTACATGATTCCTCCAACTACTTTAGCAGATCCATATATCTTGTCTTGGGGTTCAGTTAACCTTTTGAGACCAAAGTTTGTTTCTGGGAGTTTGTTGAAAAATGTGGTCCCAAGTTTTATTTTTATTTTGTTGCTTTTGTTATTTGTTGTACAGATGCTCATGGTACCTTCAACTGTTTGGAAGTTGTTCTAAGAAAACGGGTCTTGTGGAGGTACACATATTTTTGGAGGTCTTGGCTGAGTCGCTTGGATATTTCCTTGGTATCAAGGCCAAAAATGCACTATAAATGAACCTATCATTTATAGTCACAAGTGCACTATCAATTACCTCATAATTATGGCAATTTGCCAAAAAGCTTTTAAAATTCATTATATAAATATCTGGAATCTTTGAGACTATTTAAAGGGACAGTCCACTTGGTGTATTTCAACTTTTGACCTGATTTGTTTCTGAAATTTGTTTTGCAAAGCTGGATATTTGGCAGAAAGTGAAATCATTTGGTGTAGAGCAGTAGAGACTATGTAAGCCTGAATGAAACTCTGGAAATCCCAGTTTCCTCCTCTGCACATTCTGTCACAATGATGATAATCTCTGAATCATATGTTTATCTGTGCCCTGCCACTGTATTTTTCACAAAGTTGAAGAAGTCTTTGTTCAGGTCTTTGAAGTTTTGAAAAATGGTCAGCATTTTCAGTACGGTTCAGAAAAAGCTAGATTTGAAATCAAGAACTGCTCTCAATCTCCCATGTCACCAAAATGATACATCCTACTCAGAAATGCCTTGTCATAGTTTTTCAAAGCAGAGAGTTCAAAATATGTTAGTAGCAACAACTGTCAACTAATATGAGGAACTGAGGTACTGCTGTCCTCAGCTTATTCTTACAAATGATTAATATAGATCCAGGGCCTCTGTCACAATGTGACTCACTAAGACAAAATTAATCTCTTTGTCTGACTCATGGGCTGATGTATATTTCTTGGTTTTCCTGTTGAATTACGTTCCCTCCAGAGGCTGCTTGAAAAGCCAGACATTTGGGTCTACCTTTAAACTGTCTCTCATGACCAGGCAAAGCCCTGAGAGCTGATTCTTGAAGTGATGGACCGGAGCCACAGAATGGCATCCATGCAGAAAAAGAACATCAACATGATAAATGGTCAAACCTGTCCACTCTATTCTGTTATGAGCCTTATTTTTACACCAGATTCTCTCTGGCAGTGCTATAGTTGCATAAGATACTTGCAACGAACCTGCAGGGAAGAAGTAGGTAATAAATCATTGATCATTTATAGGTATTCATTGTCTCAATTTATCATCAAGCTGAAAAAGAATACAAGGGACTTTTAGTCATATCGTTAGCACTGTCGCTTCACAGTAAGAAGGTTCTGGGTTTGATTCCCAGGTCAACTTTCTGTGTGGATTTTGCATGCTCGGCCTGTCCCTGCATGATTTTCCATCAGGTACTACAATCTCCTCCAAAGAAAACAGTCCAAAGAAATACTGGCTACTTTAAATTGCCCATAAGTGTAAATGTGAATGTGAATGGCTCTCTGTCTCTGTGTTACAATAGATAAAGTTGCAATAGATTGGCAACCTGTACTAGCCAATTTATATACTGGCTTTTTATTGGGTGCCCTGAGAAAACTGACATACACACAGAAGTACACACAGACACAGGCAGAACAGCCACAAATAGACTCCTCATAGACAGTAACTGTCTGGATGGAACCCTGGTCCCAAGAGTTGTGAGGAAAACACCGTTTGCCAGAGTTGCAGCAGTTAAACCTGAAAAAGAGCAAAGGCCTGTACTGACTACTGACCCAGAACTACTGAAGCAGTTTACATTTCTATATTGTTAAGACTTTGTTTTAAGTCTGTTCTGCTTTTTTTTTTTGCCATGTGCAACTTTATGGGCATCTTTGGAATGCAGTCTTCTGGGAATTCATCTAAATACCTATTACTCCATTCTTTTCCTGTTTTGTGTTTGACATACGGTACTGTATGTGAAGATATCATTAGCTGAATGATAGTCACTCTAGGCAATAATATTTATATATGAGGTCTAATTTATCTGAGAAGCCATTCCATATATACTGTATAATGATGAAAAAGTATAGTGTTTTATTGTGTCTTGCTCCTGTTTAGCCCTGAAAACCTTATGAATCTGTAGCTCAAACCATGTGCAACAGGTATCCTGAGACAGACAACACAAAGAAACAGATTTACACATTGTTTTAAATAGTTACTTTTATTCAATTCACTACAAAATTAGCTTATTTTTGATTAGTATAAAAAGGGAAACAAATCAATGCATAATTTATATGGCTGCTTGTTTGGACATTCAAAATAGTTTTATTCCTTGGCTTTAAAACAGCGGAGTGATTTTCTCAATACACGCAATATATAATTAATGGAATAGCTTGCAGCAACATTTTAAAAAGTGTTATTACAAACTTTTTCATCATGACTAATTTCCTGGAAACCAGTGTGAGTTGGGTTGTAATGACAGGTGAAATGTAAAAACAGGATTTGGAAGTAAAAGAGTAAGTAAGTCCACTTGGCCAAGATCTCTTATGGACACACTCCATACAAGCCAGAAAACAAATTTCACTTTAATTTATCCCAGTGATGCAACGACTCACTTACTGCATAGTAACTATTAGATTATGATCATTATTTTCTCACTACCTACACATGGTCAGGCTATTTATTCTTTTTATCTGGATACAGTAGATGGCTTTATACATAAAGTAGAAGATTAATATTTGAAATACCTGAAATACATCAGTTATAAGTACTCAAAAAACACATTTTATACAAGACAATGAGAAATTTTTAAAGCATGAGATTTAAACAGATCTGAGTAAATCATATACATATACACTATTTTCTTTGAATCATAGGATCCAAAAGAGGAACCTGAAGCTATCAACACAGCGAATCAACAGTTCTGATGGCTTTGATACAGTTGACAATTATGCATGGCTTGCTGAAATAATTTTTTATATAGCTTATTGCTTAGACACATGATGATGAGTACACAATGTAAAATAATTTACAGATTTTAACTAGAGTTTAAAAGGGCTGAAAACTACCACAGTTCCTTTTGACTTCCAGACCATATGATGAACATTTTTTACCATTAATAAAAAATATACCTTGTCTAAAAACATGTGAATAATCTTTAAATATTAAATATACAACAGCATTCAGTGCTCATTTATTAATTAATACTCACTGTTATATGTTATATATTTGAAAATGTATCAGTCTTTGCATGCTTTGAGTCATAAAATCAGGGGCTGACAATTCTTTAATTTATGCTGGTGACACAAGGCCAAGGAGTTTCCCTCTTAGTTTGGCTGTAACTGTAAATGTGACAGGCTTAAGTGCTAACCCGTATGAGCAGTCCATAGTGAGAGTCTGAGAGGGGTTACTCTTGAATGTGCACTGATGCAGCAGAATGGCTAAGAACAAGAAGATCTCTGTCTTGGCAATCTGGTCACCAATACATCTCCTTTTACCTGTGGAGAAGATCATTACACTGTTGGTCAGGTCCTTGTTAAGGGTTCCATTTTCATCCAGGAACCTTGTGGGATTGAAGATGTGGGGGTCTTGCCACTTCTGTGGGTCATGGTTCACAGACCACTGGTTGATGAACACCACTGTGTCTTTGGGGATGTGGAAGCCCTCGATGGTGACGTCTGTGGTGGTGGAGTGGGGAATGGTGACAGGCACGAAGCTGGTGTAGCGCATGGTCTCATAGATGAAGGCATCCAGGTAGGCCAGGTTGATCTTGTCCTCCATTGAGGGCAGCCTGTCACGACCAACCACTTTATCGATCTGCTCCTGAAGCTTGGTCTGAATCGCTGGGTACTTCAACAAGAGCAGCAACATCCACTGCATAATTGTAGATACGGTATCCTGCCCTGCTCCAATGAGATCTGTCACAGTCCCCTCCACAAAATCTTTAGTCAACATGTTATTTTTTCCATGTTCAATCACAGTAATGATTGCATCGCTAATGTCTCGAGTTACATCGGGGTCATATGTATCTCTGTGCTGCACTACTTTGTCTTTCACATAAGCGAAGAACTCCTTATTGATAGTCTTGAAGTTCTGGTAAACGCTTCGCACTGGATTCGGGAAGGACTGAAGCCAAGGCATGACATCTACTAAACTTCCAGCACCCACTGTCTCTCCAAACTTATCTACTCTACCCAGAAGTGCCCTGAACTCTGGGTCATCGTGCCCGTAACGTTTTCCAAAGCAGAGAGCACAAATGACATTAGCAGCAGCGACTTTAAATTCGTGTGCCGGATTGAAATAACATCTTTCTGCACTCAGCCTGAGAAAGTTCTGAACCATATCCATGGCTTCTTCCACAATATGTTGTTCAAAGGCCTTTTTGGTCTGGCTGTTTGCAGATGAGAAAGCCCTCAAGGTAGATTGAGCTATTCGCCGGTGCACCTTCCACTGTTCGCTGTAATTGCTGAATGTCATACTTTTCCCCCCTGATATATTTTGAAAGGAGATGAAGTTTGGCCTTCCTGCAAACTCTTTGCTATGTTGTATGAGAGCTTGTCTTATAGCTATGTATCCATTCAGTACCACTATATCGTTGCAGCCCAGCCGGATCTGGTAGACATTGCCATACTTCTTTGCAAGCCTGGAGAAGGTAATGTGGGGCATTTGGCCTAGTTGCATGGCATTTCCCACTAGCGGCCATGCAAAGGGCCCTGGCAGCCTTTTTTTGAGAGCAAGGTTGCGGATCCACAGACAGGCCTCCAAGCAGAAGAGAAAAATGAAGGAAAAGATGATGGCTGGTTGGACTTGTCCACTCCATTCCTTTATAATGCTGCTTCCCTTCATGCCAAACTCACTCTCTGATAATGCCATGTCTCTTGATTCTGCTGTAAAGTTCCAATTCTGATGTGAACAACCAAAAATCTAATTTATGCTTCGACGCATGATTCCTCAATAGATTGTTCAGGAAAGCAATAATTAAAAAAAAAAAAAAAAGAGGTGGAAAAAAAAAACTCACAATGGATGAAATCTTTCTCCTGTTTCCTTTTCTGAGTGAAAAAAAGATCACGTGAAGTGAGTTTCTGTATGC
Source organism: Chrysichthys cranchii (assembly GCA_030068335.1). Taxonomy (NCBI): domain Eukaryota; kingdom Metazoa; phylum Chordata; class Actinopteri; order Siluriformes; family Claroteidae; genus Chrysichthys; species Chrysichthys cranchii. The sequence continues at coordinate 17,379,915 of JAQMCW010000005.1, forward strand.
TCAGATGCTTCAATCTAAGATATCTTGCCAATATTCAAGACAATATCATGAATATGCCTCGGGTTTAATTTCTAGTCACAGAAAGTTACTCTGTTCAAGCTGGAAAACCAGCGTGTGTTATATATGTCTCCAGCGGAGGGGCCGGACTCGGTGCGGCTCTCTTCACTCCTCCCATAATATGCCTGGAGAGCTGCTTGGGTTACCTTTGCGCACAAGTAACTCACAGCACAAGAAAAGAGGAGGCGATACCAAGCACATAAGTGATGCTCTTCGTGGATCGCGGTGGAATATTTCACATTTCCATGCCTGTGTCCGTTTGGATACTTTTAGATATTTTGCGCAAAACCAGCCAGGAACTGGTGGAAGCTCTCCGTTCGAAATGCGCACACGGTTTGTTCCGGTCCTTCGCATCTTTGAATTGTTCGTATCATAGACCCACAGATATATAATAAAGATCTCCTTGTATTGCACGAAAAAAAAAAAAAAAAGTTCTATATCATCGTTTCATTTTCAGGAGTATGCCTGCCAGAAATGTTTCCACATGTTAAGGTCTTTACCCTGAACGTGTTCCTCATACAGCTATAAAGATGTGCGTGCTGCGTTACCTTTTATGGCTGTTTTGTGGTTGAGAAGTTAAAAATGACCAACCCGACCGAATAAAACTGGTTTCGTAAACAATTCATACAATACAGTAATTCATGCAGACACTTTTTCACGCGCCAGGAATCTCTTCCAGTTCTTTTTAGAGTTCTCCCCCTACCTATTAAACGTGCTCACCCTCAACGTCATCATTTTGTCTGAGTAAATAGAATTATCGCTCTCCCAACACGCTTAGTCTATAACGTCATGTGGCAAAGACGCACAAAAAACATAAAAAAAAATTAAAAAAAAAGATTTGTGGTGGTTATAAAATAATTCAAATATGCCCCATGGGCAATAAAATGGCCGGATCTGGTGCGCATTTGTACTAAGCACGCACGAAGTAGCCTAGTTAGTCTTGATGGCTTCTACTAGTTTGAGAATTTTAATAGTTGTTTAAATGCATGCGTTAAACGGCATAGGTTTTTTTTTGTCCTATCTTTATGCCTTTGTGCTTGGTAAAACATAAGTATGGCACATGATTCACAGTAGAATTTATTTCTAATGCAGATTCCAGTGATTTGTGATTCTGTTAAACTAATTGAGCACTCACTTCTTGAGGTGAAACATTTCTTGCCTCATACCCAGACACAAAATTAGTGTTTCTGGTTCCTCACCAGCTGTGGAGTTTATTTTTGTAGGGAGTTAATGCCTGTAATTGTGGATACTAAGACATTAACAGAGTGAGCCAATGAGTTTAGAGGAAGAGAGCCATCTGATAATCTTAAAAAGTCATTCCCTTTTACACCAGTAAGGAGGTGTGTGTGTGTGTGTGTGTGAGTGAGTGAGAGAGAGAGAGAGAGAGAGAGAGAGAGAGAGAGAGAGAGAGAGAGAGAGAGAGGTTGATTCATTCTGAAATAAAAAAGCATTAAGTATTAATGCTGTCCAGAGCACCAACATTTTCACGTTGTTCACACTGTATGCACACTATAAACTACTATTATAAAATATACCATTATTAAATATATATATATATATATATATATATATTATTCTTTTCACGTTTGAAACTGAAATGCCGTATGACCACAGAACATATTATATATATGTTATATATTATACGTGTGACCGGAAACAGTTTAACTAGCGTTTACATTTGAACTAATCACTTCGTTTGTGGACGCCGTTTTTATATCGTCTTTACGAATTGTTATTAT
>JAQMCW010000005.1:17417354-17429846 GCA_030068335.1 Chrysichthys cranchii
ATCCCAGGTTGTGCTTTCATTTAGGGCAGTCCAGTAGTTATTGTGTGTGTGTTCACTGACTTGAAACATGCAACATTGCATTTTAATTTTGCAGTTCATGCTAATCTTGTCAAAAGTACAATTATAGGCAGACTCTCTTGCGTAACTGAATACCTAGAACATAGGGTCAGCTACAAGGAAATTCACTGGTATATATTAATTTGTTCACTGTAACATATTAGGGTTATCTAACCTCACTTGCCAATTTAATAGGAATGCTTGTGCTCCTCATTCATACAGTTGTCCAATCAGGGAATCGTGTGGCAGTAACTCAATGTATAACATCCTGCAGATACAGGTCAACAGCTTTTGTTTGAGTTCAAGCATCAGAATAGGAACAAAATGTGATCTGGTCAGTGACTTGGCTGGTTTTGTTTACCCATAATGGTGCAAAAAAAAACAAAAAACATCCAGTGAATAGCAGCAGCTGTGCAGGCAGAAACACTACCTTGTTGATGAGAGAGGTCAGACAGTTACCTAGTTAGGGCAAATTTTGTTCTAAATGGTTGTGTACTGTGAGAATGTTTGAAGAAAATGGATTGTAGTTGTTAAAACATCAGACAGAGGAAAGATACTAAAATTGTTAGTTTCTTAGCTGCATAGTTGAGACCTTGAATAGGCTTATTTTGGTTGCTACAATGGCTAATTAAAAACAAAGCTCAAAACTCGTACATTTTAATCTTTAACTGTTTATTGTTTGTTTGTTCTTTAAAAAAAAAAGCATACAAGTAAAAAACAGCATTTCTTTAGATTAAATTTTAAATATAAAAATATAAAGCAACCCTCATAGTACAAGGCAATCCTCAATGAAAGGGGTGGGGTGTCAAACAACAACAACAACAACAACAGCAACAGCAATAACAACAAAAGACGATACAAACATCCTCGCATCACTGTGCAAACTGTTTATACATACAGAACACTTCCAAAAACGTCACACTTCCTGATAAATTATTTAAATAGCACATATCTACAAACATGAATCTACATCTTCGAAAATGTCAAACATCAATAACTTATTATTTAAAAAGGCATCATTCATTCACTAAGCACAATAAAAAAAAAAAACACGTTTATGCCCTGTAGGGGTATTTTATTTGCCAGAAATATTTTGTATTATGTACTTGCTAACTAAAGAAACATGTAACTAATTTATATTCTAGTATGAGGTATTATTTGTATATTGTCTTTCCTTGCTGTTTAGAATGCAGAGCATAGTACAAGCATGGCTGATTGGTTTGGATTTTGGATAAAATTCATTACTACTTGATACATAATAAAAGAAATTCTACTACAAAGATCCAGTTTGTTCTCAATGTTTTATCATTCAAACACACACACACACACACACACACACACACACACACACACACACACACACACACACACACACACACACACACAGGGTGTCAATAATATAAATTAGTAAAATGTGACAACTGAAACGTCTGTTTGTCTGTTACATAGTAACAGGCAGTAATTCATTTCCTATTTAGATATGATCTAAGCATTGTCTAAGTATTGTGGTAAATAACTTTGTGGTCCATACTGTTTTGCTTTGAAATATTGATGACAAAGGTCCCTTTAACCCTGAGAACATCAGAATGTATTTAATGCCTCTAGAAAAGGGCAAGTGGCTTTTCAGTTCATACACAACGATTAAGTGGGGTCATTCTGATAAACGTTCAAAGAGAAAACACTTATTTGCTTGAAGTAACAGACAGCCCATTTCTGTGTACTGAAAGGACACGGTAAAATTAGTGTTTAGTAAAATGGAATGCTGATTTTACTTCATATCATAAGATGTTTCTTTGTTTCAGGATCATAGTCCACAGCAGATCTGTACATTTAAATTATAAACAATAACTCTTCTTATTTTGGTCCTCACTAACAGGAGACCAGTTTAGAAATGGAGAAGTCCTAGAGTTTCTTTTTCCCCCTGTTCCATGCACAGATGATTAATTTACCTGCTTTTTCTGCAGGTGTATGATTGTAATCCAGGTGGTGTTAGTTTAAAGGTCACATGACCTTGTATCTTCTCCTTCTGTTGCTTTGATCCCACCATAACAGAGTTCTTTAGCCTTTATCTCATAACAAATCTATGTCTTGGTCGATAACAGAAAAAAAAAAAAAGACATTCTTAAAAAGTCATCCTGTTAGACATCTGAAAGAAAGGGACAGACAAAACAAATTAGTACACCAAACTCCTAAGTGCTTGCATCTGAAATGTACTCATATTTCAGTGCAGTTCCTACAAATGAATAATGTAAATTACCTCTACATTCATATTTGAGGTCTGAAAAGTAAACCATCTCCTGAGAGAAGACAAAGAGGCCAAGTCTTCCACCAGTATACGTCTTGTCATAAATATTTCCAGAATCTGCCATGACTTTCTTGCCTTCATACATAATGACTCTGGAGAAAAAAAACATGGAGATAACCAGGTGTGAGCCATAGGTTTTCTGTTTCTGCTATATAAAATGGTTATAAGATTGACACTAACTTGATAAGTCCAGTATTGGGCCTATGGATCAGCTGCCATCTGTAGGCAGTGAAATCCTTCCAGCCAATTTTCTTGGGATCATGCCATAAAGTGCGCACCTGAAATTTAAAATGATCACAATAGGATGTAAATATCACAATTTGCCAAAAATAAATATCTGAATTAGCATTGTTCAAAGATAAAGGCTATCTACCTGTCCTGCTGTGTCTCCCGTATGCCACAAAGCGTTTCTAAGGTGTTCTCCTGGACCTGTGGTAGAATTGACCACTTTGATGGACAGTCCAGAGTAACCCTGAGCTTTTGTGGGTGTTTGAGACCAGTAGGTCTGTGTGATCTGCTTCCACATCACTACATAGAAGCGGGAACTGGACTGATAGCCAAAGACAAAGCCAGCATAATCATCATCTCTGTCAGTATTGATGAAGAAGGTTCCACTAAAATCCACTGCATTAAACTCATCATAACCTGAGAGACAAAAGACAACGATGATGGTTAAATTATGCTCTCATTAATGGGTTTTTTTTTCTCTATTTGATTGAATTTTTCAGATACTTACCAACAGCAATGCCAGGGTCGCAGTTGACGGTCTGAAGAAGCTCTTTACCCTGATGGCGGACCACCCAATTAGGGTCAATTTGTGAAGTTCCTGTAGGGTCTAGGGGAACCATCTGGAACCTACGGAAATCTGTTTCACTGATAGCAAAGTTCTCTGGACAAACATCTATGATATCAGGGACATTGTCCTGGTCAAAGTCATCCTTGCAAATATCACCACGTCCATCGCCTAGAAAAAATATAATATGTAGTTGAAACTGGGAGCATTTTTATTTAAAAAAAGAAAGTAAACGATATTAATGATAATAACTTGATCCAAAAAATTAAGATGCTATTGGAATTGTACTTACCATCAGAGTCTAGCTGATCTGGATTAAAGGCCAGTCTACAGTTGTCTTTTTCATCAGGCACACCATCATTGTCATCATCGTGGTCACATGCATCACCCTTTCCATCCTTGTCATGATCGGCCTGGTTGGCATTGGGGATGTATGGGCAGTTGTCCAAATTATTCTGGTGACCATCGTCGTCAATGTCCTGATTGCTGTCGCATTTGTCACCCACATTATCTGAATCAGAGTCAATCTGTAGGAGGGAAATAATGAATGAAGCTGTTGTGCAGACCATCAGTGTGAAAGGCTGCTAATTAGTTTTGTAATGCCGCAATAATTCAGTGGTTATTTTCCTGAAAGTCTTTCTCTGTTTTCACTCCCACATGGACAGAGGTGCATTCATGGCTCATGATATAATACCACAGTTTAACTTCTATTCTAGAATATAATCTTTCTTCAGTTCTATCTGCTTAGACACAATTAAATATAGGTTGTACAAGTAAGCTCTGGTCTGCATGGCAAAACAAAGCTTTTAGGGTTTGAAAATTGTTTGTTTGTTACAATCCAAATTGTAAAACAAAAGTTATTGGCAAAATAGAGTGACTTACCTGATCAGGGTTGTGCTCCAATGGACAGTTGTCGCAGTGGTCTCCAACCCCGTCTCTGTCAGTGTCTCTCTGGTCCACATTGTACACATATGGGCAGTTGTCGTTTTCATTCAGAATACCTGAGAAATTAATAATTTCATTGGGAAGGTTATCTTTGGACTGTTCTAGTTATCTAAAATGTTCAGTTCCCTATTGTTACACATTTGCTAAGTTTGACGCTCACCATCACCATCGATATCAATTGCACACGCATCTCCTTCTCCATTTTTGTCTGTGTCGACCTGGTCAGGATTGTTGTTATACGGACAGTTATCACAGCGGTCACCAACATCATCTTGGTCTTGGTCATATTGCCTTGGGTTGAAGACAAATGGGCAGTTGTCCTGTTTTAGACAGAAAAATGGTTAATATAAAAACATTCTGTATGTGTCAGTGCAGACATTGTAATGTCAGAGATGTACTAAAGCAACTATTTAAACAGCTGGGGCCCATTTTCCCCATTAGCATGAACACTACACCAATGCCTACAGCTGTACACCGCAGACTGCCGGGTTCAAAATACATCAGTGCTGGTATTTGGCTCTGGGGAATGTGGTCTTTATGTGCCCAGTTCATATTTTCCCTAAATAGAACTTTAAATCATACATGTAAAACCAAAAGGTTTTAGAGCACTGATATTATGCCTGTTATTGTTATTGCTGGTAGGCTAGCTCATGCCTCCTCTCTTCTTTCTTTCCTGCTGTACTTTGCATAAACAAGCATTGCATTGGAGTGGAAAATGTGTCTTCAACTCACCCTATCATCAGGGATCCCATCGTTGTCATCATCATAATCACAAGCATCCCCAATTCCATCTTTGTCATAGTCCTCTTGCCCAGAGTTGGGAAGGTCAGGGCAGTTGTCCTGAAAGATTGGGTTTAGATTAAGGGGTTGCAATCTCAAGGCGATGTGGTTTCTAAGCATACAATCAAGAAGACAGTTACCTTCTTGCAGTGGTAGGTGGCATTCTCAACACAGTGGAGAACAGTGTTGGGCCAGCCATCCAGGTCAGTGTCCTCTCCACATATATGACCATTACCAGCATAGCCTGGCTTGCATTCGCAGCGAAACATGATGTCCGAGAAAACGCCCAAATAAATACAGTTGGCCTTTCTGTTACAGTCATGGCTGCCATCCGCACATGGGTTCCTTGGTGCACAGACCTGGTGGAGGTATGATATTTAATTAAGCCTTATTCCATTAAACTTATGAATTGAATTAGAGCTCATTAAGTTCATAAATTGAATTATGTCTGCTGATGAACTCCACTGTACAGGTCTAAAAAAACAACAGTGTAGGACTTTATCAGAATCACTCTCACCTGTTTGTTTGCCATTGCTTGCTCACTGCCCCTGCCGAACGGCTGAGTTCCAGAGTAGCGAGAAGGACATGGCAGGCAGTTATAGCCTGGATCTGTGTTCTCACAACGATGAACTCCATTAAGTGTGAAGCAAGCATCAGGAACCGTTTTGCACTGAAGAAACAAAATTTACACTTAGCAACCCATAGTGTCATCTTTTGTGACATTTATGTAACATACTTTTCCTTCACAATGTTCATACCTCATCAATGTCTTCACAATGGATTCCATCTCCAGTATACCCAACTGGACACTCCCCACACTTCCAGGAGCCATCAGGGAAGCTGGTACACTTAGCACCACCAAAGCAAGGGTTGGAAAGACAGCCATCTTTAGAAAAAAAGAGGATCAGTTAGGGTTTGCTGGACAAAGTTGCGAATAGAAGACAAACTATGAAAAGTGAGTGGCCGTCTTACCAACAGGACAGGCCTGGGAGTTGCAGATGCGGGTGCCTTTGGAATCACCTATGCACTCTTTTCCACCATATTTGGGCACAGGATTGTTACAGATGCGATGTCTATTCTGCAGTCCACCACCACAAGTGACAGAGCAAGAGTCCCATAGTGACCATGGGCCCCAGCCTCCATTTACTAAGCCACAGATAGGAAGGGAAACACAGATTGGGTCTTCTCTAGTAATTCATGTGTGTTGGGTAAAGTTTTGTTAAATACTTTGCCATGTAGTAATTTTACAAAATTGCCATTTCCTTAAATATAGAAACTTTACACTTTTCCCCAATGCTAGCACTAATAACTACAAATACTTGCTTTATGCACATTTAGGTAAGAAAATTTCTTACTTGGACAAGGGGACATCTTGCATGGTTCTGTATGCCTGCCTTCTCCTTGACAGTCTTTGCCTCCCATTTGTGGGGTGGGTGAGTTACAGAGGCGGATGCGAGTGATGACGCCTGTGCCACAGGTCACTGAACATGAGGACCAGGGAGACCAGTGGCTCCATCCTCCATCTTGCTTGACTGCAAAACAAAATTTTAACCTTTGTCAACCTTGCTTTTTATTATATCAATTTTGCATGTTGTGAAATGAAAATAATATTTTTTTTTTTTAAAGCAGAAACATTTTGTGGAAAGTGGATTGACCACAGTGAATAGATACAGATTCGGCCTGAATTTTCAAGTTCCTGCATGCATTATGACTCACAGCGTTTGTCACATTCCTGCAGGTAGCAGTCTCTGGTCTGCACAGAGGTACCCTCACAGTTGCTGTTTATGCGATCACATGAGCGCCCACGCTGCTGGATGCCGCGGCCGCAGGTCACTGAGCAGTGGGTCCACTCAGACCAGGGAGACCAGCCATCATCAGCATAGTCATTCACTGAAGAGGGAGAATGGGCAAGAGAGTTGGTTAGAGCAAATCTCAGCTGTTCTAAATAATAGTTATAATATATTAATAAAGAGTTTAGACAAATGCAGTCATGTTATGGAACAATGTATTGGCCAGAGTAAAAAAATATTTTCTTACTAGCTCCACAGCGCGGGCAGCATTCACCATCAGGCACAGTGGCATTGGCACAAGGCATGAGAGGGCAGGAGATTTCCCGGCAAATAGTGGCAGAGTTCTATGACAAGGGATCCAAGGGTCCAGATTATTAACATTTATGATGAGTCAACAGAGAATAACAGGTATAATACACCTGACCTATGGCCAACATAGGGAGGCCCTAGCATTATACTTAACACCTGGACTAAGGTGGCTGAAGCACATGGGGTGAGAAGCACACTGTGCACACATGATAAATTAGAGATCTATAATAGGTAAACTATAATACCTATAATACTGCTTTCATTTCTCCAAGCTCCAGTCAGATGACCTCTACTAAGTTTTGTTGTGAAACTCTACAAATCAAAATGGTTGTAATACTAATCTCAGATAAGACAGAAATATTCTATTGCTCTATGGTTACCAAACCTAGTCTGCATAGTTCACAGAAGCACAAGCTTCCATTTGTATCACATTATGACCCCTGTCTTCTATCACAACTGAGCTTGCTGAAACTTGGCAGTTGTGGAATATATTAGAAAAATTGGGGAAATTAAATGGCAGGGTCAAAAACACTGACTTATCTAATTTTATTGATAACCAAGAGAAACATATTTGACTGGGACATCTGCTGTAACTCCAGTAACTACATGCTTACCTGGCAGGTGCAGTGGGTGCAGCTATCCACTGTCCACTCATCCTTGTCTTTGTAGAGAATGCCATTATGCAGGCACACCCCACTGTACTTCTTAATCTGGTCATTCATTCTAATGTTTTCTGCATTCTGGAAGTACACAAAGTAAACATGATGTTTTAGCACAGCTTCTGAATTGAGGATAAGGGTAGCCTTTTCCAACACGTGCATATAAAGCATAAGAATAGCAGAAAGAATGAGAAATTTTTGTTATTTGCATGGGGCTAAGGTATGGCAGAGAGACGGATGTGATTATGTTGTAAGTGGCTTGGCAGTTTAATCAAGAGGTAGAGAGAGACAGACAGAAAGAAAGACAGTACAAGCTGAGAACAGCTATTTCTAATACTCACCACTTGGTGGAGCTGATTTGACAGTTGTTTAACAACCACACCAAGCCCCTTGAGCTCCTTAAACATGCTGGACAAGTCTTCACAAGAAAAGCCACAAATGTCTTGGAGATCTGAATCACAGGGACATAGGCAAAAGGTTTGTTCTGAAACTTTACAGGTCAACAAAGAGTGCAGGAATATGAAGAATGAAAGAATGCACAAAAGCCTACCTTTAGTCTTGTGTCCAGTGTAATCTGTGCGTATAGCTGGGCTAGAGCCATTCACTGGGTTGTCAAGGGTCACAACATTCATGATGAAGGAGGCTGTCCAAAGAGCAAACACTGATGTTGGCACTGCTTACTCTAACTTTGACCAAAAATGAGTCATTTCAGAACTATGTGGGGTTTTCGTGATTAGAGTAATTACTTACAGCTCTCACATCCCATGTTGCGAAGAATTGTCTCCAAAGTGGTGCTAAATACAAAGCGTGCATTCTGGAGCACTCCCTGTAGAGAAAATTAACAAATGGTGAACTGGAGAATATAAAGTGTGGGTTCCTGTAGGTGAAGCTCTTTCAGCATTGCTTGCAATTATTTAATAGCGCTGGCAGAAAGGGAGCTGTTAAATCAGTGCATTCAGTCAACCTGGGTAGCAGGGCCCTCCAGGCAGTCCACACTTTTACTTTCTCGCAGCTCCTAACATACCTAAAACAAGCAATCAGGGTGTGCGGAGAGCTGGGGCAAAAAAAAAATTGGACAATCCAGAGGCCCCCAGATATACTGAATTGGGATTCAATGTATTAAATGTTGATTTACTCAAGTTTAAGATATAAAATAAAAATGTAATATTAGCTCACAATAAACTGGTCCACCGAACCAGATATGTCTTCCCACGTCTGTACATGTAATGTATGTGCGACACATGTTCTGATATATAAAGGACACAATATATTTACTCAAAACTCAATATGATGAAAATACTTCACGCAAGGTGATCGTGCATATTGGCTGGTCAACTATGCTTCTAGATCGTTTATTTCTACAGACAGTGAATATATTTCAGTGTGTGGAATGTGAAAAAAGCCAGATTCTATTCAGGATTCCTCCTTGAAGAAAATAAGTAACCGAACATTTCCAAGCATTACTAGTTGCCTTATTAGGCGAGTACGTTTCGGGAATTCAATTTCAGAAGCACTTACCATAAATCTGCTTTTCACTGCTCCTTTTCCAATCCTAAGGACAGACACATCAGCCACATCCTGGGTCAGAATCTGGTGGATAGGCTCGTCTAGTTCGCTTGTGTTTATCTCTTCACAACCAATATAGAGCTGTGCACGGTCCTCCTGCACAAACAGGGTGATGTTCAACCAGCTGCCGGTGGCCAGCCGCGCATCTTCGATCGAGACCTCATGCTGTCCGCTTGCGGTGGCATAAACCAGATCTAAAGTATTGGCATTCCCATTTGAGACGAGCTCAAAAATGGAGCCCGAGCCATCTCTCCTCTCCACAGAGAACAGGCTGCCCCTGGTGTTCTTGGCTTGCTTGAGGTTGGCCACGAACAGGAAGCCTTTTTCCTCTTGGATGGAGTAAATGAGATCCCTGAAGAAGCGCTCAGGGATGACAGGGATCAGGTTGGGGTTGAGGATCTTGTAAGCAGGGCTGTAAGGGTCGGGTCCCTTCACTAGGCTCACTCCGTGGTGTTTCTTATTTACTTTGGCGAGCTCGAACAAGTCATACACGCTGCTGTCTTCTCGGCTCTCTGTGAAGGCAAACAGAAACGTTGGTTCATTCAGAGATGGGGAGACTACCTGTGGACAGCTCTGTCTCCAGCTCGGCACATTTCAGCCCCTGCCTCAGTGAGAGCTTTCCGTTTGACTTCTCACCTGCTATTCTGCTGCCTTGTGATGAAGTCCACAGCATCAGCAGGAAACACAACGCAGGCAACATTGTGGTCAGATCTCAACACAGCTGCACTGAGAATAAACAACAGGCTGTGTTTATAGATACAAACAGACAGGCTGGTACATTCTCAGTCACATAACATCATCAGGATTTTTTTTTTTTTTAGTCCAAGTTGCAGTCATGTATTAGACACTTAACACTGGATAACTCACCTGAAGAACAGATGTCTCAAGTGATGGACAAGAAGAGTGCGTTGATTAAATCCTTTTGTTTCTGTTTCTGAAACTCCGTAAACCTAAACTCCAAACAGTTTAGTTAAATACACCGCTCCTAAGTGTTTCCTGAAAACTTTATCCAGTAGACTCGGGAGGCTGTTCATTCATTCATGCTGTCGTTTCTTGCCGAAGTTCAGATCTTCTCCGTTACTACAGATCGCCGTAGAGGGCAAAGGGCTATTTAACCCATTTCTAGACATTCCTCAAATGCCGCCTCAGCCAATCAGGAGCTCCTGGGGGAAATGGGGGCGGACCCAGGGCTTACGTCACCGTGTGGGTAACAACCGAGGAAAATATGCATTCTGTCGCATTTTCCATGAGCGGAGAAATATTTCAAAGACGCGCTCAGGCCAAACCCACGTTTCCTGTGAAAGCTTTCAAAAGAATAAAATGTCACTATCGTTTTATGGTTGTCCTAAACTTTAATATTCGTGCTTGGTTTCATTCATTATTTGGTCGCCTTTAGAATGAGTATAAACCTTGCTGTGTGTAGCCCAGTGTGTTTAAACAACATACTCACACCATGTTTAAGTTATTGAAGCTGAATCCCAATTTCAAATCCGTCTGTTCTGCTTTTTATATCATAAAGCCTTCAGGAAAGAAGGGAATACATCATATGTCCACTAGAGTGTCTATTGGGCTCCAGCTCTAAAGGCTTACTTCTGTATACAGGCAGAGCCTTTAAACCTTTATTAAATACATGAATGAATGAATGAATGAATGAATGAATGAATGAATGAATGAGCAATCAAACAAACAAACAAATAAATAAATAAGACACTTATACACCTTTAATAATTTATATTGTAATCCCTGATAAACCATTTGGCACACCATATATTTTTACTGATGACTGCACAGCACACCTTTAGGTGAAATGTCATACACTGCGACAGTTTATTTCTATTGTGGTATGTTTTTTTTTTTTTTTTTTAAATAAAATATCATGTATCCATATTTATATACATGATTCATATTTATAAGAAGCCATAATAAGGAGAAGGGGTATTAATTATTGAGAAACCGCATGATGAATGTTACATTTTTAATAATATAAACCTAAATATGGCCAGTTAGTTAGTTGTTCATTTAATTCAGTTAAGTTTAGTCCAATATATGCTTCCTGATAACAAATAAGACCAACATATGCACTTAAACTCAAGTTTTACCCTATTATTTTTTGGAAAACTAACTATTATTATTATTATTATTATTATTATTATTATTATTATTATTATTATTATTATTATTTTGCTTGTAAAGACTGCATTTGTTATTGAAAAGAATAAATCAACATGAAAACCAGAGAGCTGTCTATAGGAGGAAAGCAAGGCATTTTGAAGTAAATGAAAAGAGGGAAAGTCAATTAGAGCCATTGCATAAGCATTGGGCATAGGCGATACAACAACTTGAAATGTTCTTAAAAAGAAAGAATCCACTGTCAGACATTGGACAGGTCAGCCAAGAAAAGCGAAAGCGGTTGATGATGGAAACACTGTGAAAGCTGTGAAGAAAAACCTCAAACAATCAGTGACATCACTGACAACCTCCAGAATGCACGGGTGAAGGTATCACAATGCACCATACCACAAGATTCAAACCACTCATCATCAGTAAGAATTTGAAGGCCAGATGAGAACTCGCAAAGAAATACAAAGATGAGCCATAAAAGTTCTGGAACCAAGCTTAACCTCTTCCAAAGTGATGGGAAAAAATGATCTGCTCATAATCCTTAACATACCATACGAGCTCACTGGTCAAGAACGGTGGAGGTAGTGTCATGGCCATGGCATGGCTGCTTCTGGAATGGGCTGACTAATCTTTATTGATTATGTAACTCTTGTGAGTAGCAGCAGAATGAATTCAGAAGTCTACAGTACTTGTCTTTAGAGTAAAGCAAAAAGAAAAGATTTGAATTTGCTATTCCAATACTTTCAGAGGGTACTGTATATGCATTGCATATTTAATTAGAAAAATGCATTAAGGCCATAATATGATTCACAAAGATGCTGTAAATGAAAAGGGGAAAGATTATTAATACCTGGCCTAGAACAGCATGTTCCTTAATTTCAAAAGAGCATAATATTGGACAGGAGAAATATGTGGAAAAGCAAAGCCCCAGCAGTCATCATTCTGCTATACAGTACTCTGAGAAAGACCATTCCCCTGCTTGGTATTAAACACACTCTTCTGTACAGCTCCACAGATATAGATGTGTGTGTGTGTGTGTGTGTGTGTGTGTGTGTGTGTGTGTGTGTGTGCGTGTGCGTGTGAGTGTGCGTGTGCGTGTGCGTGTGTGAGTGTGAGTGTGAGTGTGTGTGTGTGTGTGTAGGGGGGTGTGTGTGTGTGTGTGTGTGT
>JAQMCW010000005.1:17485290-17497836 GCA_030068335.1 Chrysichthys cranchii
TATTTTAATTGAATTTTAACCGTGTTCAGGGTTTGTTAGACAGTCAGAATGTGTCCAATGTTATGAAATTGTTAATTGGGGGATATTTTGAGTGTTCTCTGTATGTGTTTGTGTCTTCACCGTCTGTGAGCTGCTGGTTCGCCTGAATGAGATCAGGTCAGTTCAGCCATAGGTATTTTAAGATGCAAGTCTGTGTTTGCATACAGACAAGCTCTGTTTAAGAGCTATGCTGCCTCTGCAGGCAGATTGTAATAAAGCTGTATTTCTTATGTGCAAAAAATTACACCTGCTATTGCATGATCGTCTAACTATGTAGGGAGTTTTTCTTCCCCATAGTCTGCACTGTGGATGGTTTGAGGTAGAAGTCTGAGTTTGCATATAGACAAGTTCTGTTTAAGAACTATACTGCTTCTGCGGGCAAGTTCTGTCTAAGAACTATACTGTCCCTTCAGGCAAGGTGTAAAAAAGCACTGTCCTTTACATGTTTACTTTAGCATGATCATCCAGCTATATAGGGAGTCTTTATGTGCCATATATGCACCTGTGGCTTGTAGTCCGGTGTGGCTAATATATGGAAATATCTGATTTTCTCTCAAAAATTAGTGGGTGTGGCTTATTTACCAGTGCGCTCTATAGTCTGGAAAATACGGTACTTTTTCTCCCCTTTTTAATTTTTTTCCCATTGCTTTTCGATCAGCAGAAATGACAAAATGGAGAATCTTCTGTGAAGCTGCTTTGTGACAATGTCCATTGTTAAAAATTTTATACAAGTAGTCAGAAACAGATTTCGGTTGTAGTAACTTGAACACGGTCACCATTGTTGAATTTCTTTGTGGATACAAAATGGACTGATGAAAAAGATGCCATTTATTTAGCATATTTTCCTTTTTTACAGTTTGCAATTGCTTTTTTTTTTTTTTTACACATGCAAAGCTCTGCTGTTGCACTCTTACCTCCATGTCTTCTTTGACTTGCTCCTGCTGGTCTCGCAGTTCTCCAAAGGCGTCAATGATCAAACCTGTAGCCACACACAATGCTTATTTGTAACACATTTTTATTTTTCATAACAATAAATAACATTTTTGTTGCCGACAGTTTTCTTCAACAGCAAATTTATTTAATGTCTCATTATTTATTAGATATAGAATATACAATATTCCAATCATGCCAGTTCATCAACTTGCAGTATTTTGCTGTGCACTGTGTTATCCTTACAGACCTCAGCATGTACTGAATAATTTATAGCAACAGCAAGTTCTCTGCATGAGGAATTAAATGATTAATGCCACAATAGCAGCTTTACTACATAAATACGTGTACATAAATAATAATGTAAAAAAAAAAAAAATCCAAAACAATTACAGCTTTAAAGCAAGCTTGTTAGTATCAGTGATAACTGGTTTTTGTATCTTCAGTTGTGAGAAACAAATTTCCATGCATGTTGTTCAGATTATTTGGAAGTCTAATAATGAATCTAAAACCAAGTACTGTATATTTTAAATGTTATTTAAAGGACAAAGCACTTTTTTTTACTCTGATAATAACATTTTTTTAAATTCTAGAACATGAATCATTCACAAATATTCATGTAAGTAATTAAAAGAAAATGTGTTTATATATGACAGACCACTGTCAAAATGCATGCCAATAGCAACTAGGTTAAAATAGGATGCTTGTAGGCATAACTGTCTATAGCAAAATTCATACAAAAATTCCATTTGTATTTAAAAATTAATACGTTAGCCCCCCCCCCCCCCCGTTCCTCAGACTTTAATTCTTAGTGTGTTTTCATTCAGATTGTTCACTTGACTTTCATTGTCCATGACCTTTTTTTTAAAAGTCATATCTCCAGTCTCTTACCCATTGCGTTCACTTGCTCCCTTAATTTGTTTATCCGTATAAATCCTGCTGTTTCTGTCTTTGGCTGCAGAGGGTTATCACTGAAGTTGTCTTATGAAGTACAGAGCCTTGCTTCCCTGTTTTCTGGTTCTGACGCTTGCCCATTATTCTTGTGTAATGTTGTCTGCCTTTTCCTTTAATAATTATCCAGTGTTTCTGCAATGATGTTAAAGGTCTTAAAATATCTCACTGAAATAAAAAATAAGCAACGGGTGCCTACTATTATTTCTGTTTTTCCTCCACTCAGATCTGCGTACGCACACACCTCACATGCCCCTCAGCATGACGCTAATCCCGTCTCTGCATGTGTCATTCTGAGCCTTCACAGATCCCGACACACAGTCAGAGTGACTTTAACCCACTGAGAAAAAGCCAGTGTCAACCTGTCTGCTGGAGTCAAGCAGCCTGCAGGAGGCGGTGATATAATTCTGAGTTTAATTCCTACATAAATTGCATTTTTAATCATTTACTTAGCTCTGTCGTACTCTACATACTCTATTTATGCCTAGTTGGCGTTCTTATGTGTATTCTAAAATGATTTGCTAATTTACCAGCAGGCTAGTAAATTCCTCTTTTCTAGTGATCTCATTGTGAGAACATCCCTGTACCTTGTCCCAAATGCTGTGTTATTTTAAGCTTTATTTATTAGAAGTATTTCTTTGTCCTTGCCCCCTGAATCACACTGTACCTTGGATAATGGCCAGAAGGATGACAATGACAAAGAAAAAAAAGGTGATATCAAAGAGAATGCGGTAAAGCTCATAGGGGTCACCCGCTGGATCCTCAATCTCATCTCCTATTCCCCCACCAGCACGCACTCCCACATACATGTGGAACAGATAGCACTGGAAAAGAAAGACAAAATTAAAGAAAAGGAAAAAGCCATATACCAGAATCACCTAAAAACGACAAACAGTCCAATATTTTCCATTCAGTTCAATCATGATACGAGAAGGAATAGAATTTTAGACATAAGGGCTTTATCTTTACTGTACCGTGTGTACGTGTACAGACCAGTAAAATTATTTGCTTGTCTTGCACCTTCTTTTTAAGGTTTAATAGAAATGTGACTAGGTATAGTTTAAAATTTGTTTTAAATTTCAAAATAAAAATGCACACAGGGAAAAGAAAATGAAATATGAGAAGAAAAAGAGATAAAAGAAGCAAAAAAAAAATCAAGTGTATGCAACATACAGTCATCATATCATCACACTTCATGTCTGGCTCATCGTCGTTCTCACTCTTGTTGTAGAATTTGCGGAAGAAGTTAAAGGCCACAACGGTGTACAGATAAACAACTACAGCCAGCAGACCCACAGTCAGCACCAGCTAGAAGAATGGAAGATGACAAAATCTAAATCAGAGGACAAGTTGTTCACAATATCAACAATATTTCAAAAACTGAACATTTCCTCCATGTGTTTGGAGGTTCAGGGGCAGTGAAACCTGTTTGCCGTTGTGGGTGACCGAAGACAGGATGGTCCTCAAAGTCTTGAATCCCATAGCAATGTCCAGCAGGTGAGCAGCAAAGAAGAAGTTGTTGTAGTGGCCTAGGATAGACATTGTGGTGTACCACACCAGGTACAGGAAAGACTGCAAAAGAAAAGGAAACGGGACAGATACTTTTTTTCCCATGCCAGTAGTGCACATGGGCACCAGTGAGGTATACACTAATCAAGCACAACTGTTCTTAATGAACTCACGTTGTCTGTAAAAACCACACCCATTTTCCAGATATGATACTTTGTGTCGATGGAGCTTAACCTGAGAAAAGAGACAGTACCTTCACTTTCACTGACTAGACTTTACTTTGCAGTAATTTTACTAATAAGTCCTAAAACATTGGAGTATGCCTTTCTCACCAGGACACCAATGAAGCCTCTTTAGCAATAGTTTCTTCAGTGGGGTTGAAGTCCAGAGCACTTTTGTCCAAACCAAGCAACTCAGCAATCCGCTCTGCTCCATACAAGTCCCCATATTTATTTATAACCTACAGGTAAATTACCCATAATACAAAAAAAAGTGCTGGTCTCATGCTGCATGTCTTGCTACCTTGCTCCGTGGTCACATTCCCTCTTGAAATCCTCATTCTGTCTAAATTATACAGTTATAAACTTGCAAAATTGAAGCTCTGTTGACACTCTAAAGGTGTAAAGCATTTTAAAGATTTAAAGCATGGCAGTTGCTATTTATATGCTGCAATAAAACAAGATGAAGATGGTTGACTGCTGATTGCAAACAATATTTACTTGCTGTCTATAATCAGAGAATTAAAAGGCATGAATTTTAATTCTTAGAAATTCTACTTGCCTTCCGTTTGACAAACTTATCCCAGTAGTTATTAGGAAAAGATCTGTACAAAACAAGAATAGAAAGGGCATTTACGATTCATAAGAAGAACGCATAAAACATTGCGCCTATTTCTGTACGTTCTTTAGAAGAATTTTAATATTGATTTGAATTAGCTGTATGGAGGTTTTAAATGCATAACATGGTAGTTTAGGCAGTAATGAGATATTTTTAAATAAGCATTAACAGTAGAAATGAACAACAGTGAAGCTGTGATCTTCGTTATTTCCTTTTGTACTTACGGTGTGTTAATAACAAGTCTGTCCCATTGTCCTTTAATGTCATCATCAGAAGGTTGTTCAGTAATGTACAGACCATCAAATTCAAGTTTTCTGGCAATTTCTTTCTCTCGCTTAAATACTACTAAAGGCACCTATTTAGGAGGGATAAGCAGTCGTTTACTTAGCATGTTCATTTTTGCTCAAGTACACTTTAGAGATATTGAGAAATGATACAGTTGACTTGTTGAAAAAGATATAAAAGCATTTTGTAGGCACTGATGTCATATTAAATAGTTCTTCAGGACAGTGGAAAGCAGCTATGCAAAAAAATGAAAACAAAGGAGAAAACAAGGTTGCATAAAAATGAAATCTGATAAACCCATTCAAGTCCCAGCTATTTACAACTGTTAGTATTTTTTATGAGTAATGTCCTGTTCATTGCCACATTGTTAACAGTCACTTACAAGGAATTGTAATGTGGTTCTCATTGTTGACTGTTACAACAACTATAACTACAACTGCATTTACATAGAGATGGGGGACAATTTAAAGGAACATTTTGTGGCTTTTGCTGGCTTGGTTGGTTCAATTTGTCTGCCTAGAGAGAAGAGACACTACATATCTTATGATAAAACACTTCCATCCTGATAGGAGCAACATTTCCATAATCTACAGGGCAGGAGGGGTTACTGAATGGTTTGCTGAAGATGACAATGAATAAATAGTATGCTATGGCCTATACAGTCATAACTGTAAACACATTTGTACACCTGTCGGAGATGTTTTAGCAATGTGTCAGACACTGTTCTCTACCACCATTAGAAAAAACCCCATTTGAAGGAATATCTTTTGGAAGATTACTATTTGTCCATCCATTACTTTTCTAGAAACTCGTAGAAAGTTTTGGGTTTCTATAATCAGTATAAATGTGACTGTTTGCATTTACCTTCAGATAGTAATACCCCACCACGCAGAGAAAGGAGATGATAGTATGTAAAACAGCTAGAAAGCGGAGTGTAGGTGCCATGTAACCAGTGCTTTCCTGCAGGATAAAATACTCAATACCACCTTCATCCTCCTCTTCACTTCTCCCTGTCCATGAGTCTACCTCTTCAGACTCCTCACCAGTCACCTATGTGTGTACATATACATGACCATTTTTATATCAACAGAATAAATAAAACAAAGTAATCACTAAAAAGGAGGGTTATATTAAGTAAATTCAGAGTTAAGTATTTGG
The DNA here is from genome assembly GCA_030068335.1 of Chrysichthys cranchii. Lineage (NCBI taxonomy): Eukaryota > Metazoa > Chordata > Actinopteri > Siluriformes > Claroteidae > Chrysichthys > Chrysichthys cranchii. Next base: position 17,491,000 of record JAQMCW010000005.1, read on the forward strand.
AGTTGAATATTAAATACTTTTTTGAACTGTTTTTGACTATTGATTTATATACCAGCTTTACTGTATATACAGCTGTGCAAGGTGAGAAGTATCATGAATACCATAAAAGAAGATAATAAAAGTGAAAATATAACAGCCTGAACTATTCTTCACAAAGCTATACAAATATTTATAAATGACCATAGGAATGTAACTGTATTGTAAAATGTTACTGTTGGAAATGTTATAATGAACATTTTTCCATGAAGTGTGAACATAATGAAAATATTCAGCACAAATTAACCTAGAAGAAAAGAAAATTAGCAAAAAAGAAAGGCATGTTACCTTATAGAAAAGAAGGATGAAATTGATGGAAAATGCCACAAACAGAGCCAGGAATCTCAGGTTGTAGAAGTTTCGAGCCAGGTAATTCTGTAAGCAACTTTTGTATTAAATTGCAGTCTTTGAAAGAATTGTACAAGGGCAAGTTTAATATAGTTAAACTTTTATATAATATTGAACACAACCATTTTACCAATTCATAAAAAACTTGCAAAGGAATTGAGGGTGTAACATATGCCTACTGATTGCTACTGAAACTCTCTGTCTTTTTTCTATGAATTAAATCAAAAGAATCACTACAAATTTGCAAGGGCGGGACCATGCTGATCTGATAAAGGTTTTCTTATAATCAGCTCATGAAATAATACTAAAGTGGCTTACTAGAATCTTGGTTTGATAAATGTCCAGGCCAGCAAAAAAGCTGGCCATAATGGCCTCTGGCTGTCCTTTCTTCTGCCCACACTTCCTCTTGGGTGGCTTCTTCTCTTCCTCTGATGAGCGTTCTGTGAGCAACTCTTTAGCCTTGTCTTGGTCATTCTTCTCCCCATCCTCTGTACTATTGAATTGGACAGACACATAGACTTTACTAAAAAAGTAAACACAGACAAAAACATATGTTTATTTCTTCTTACCTTATTAGAAAGCTACAAACATTGGCAAAAAAAAAAGTAATTTTAGATACCTTAACAAAAAATCCCCCACCCCAAAGCACCCAAAACACACAAAAAAATGCCTTCATTCATCTGACAAAAATTTAACCAACTTTCAGAAGTAATTGTTCCACTCACTCTGCTTTTTCTGATCCTGCATTTGATTCATTCTCGACTGACTTCTTATTTGCAGCTTCCTGAAGAGAGAGAGAGTGAGAGAGAGAGAGAGAGAGAGAGAGAGAGAGAGAGTGAGTGAGTGAGTGAGAGAGTAATTTATGTGTTTTCTTCCATGGTTCTTCTTTTATTCATGTTGCTATACATGTTTCTCTACAGAATATGCATAGCATACACAGTCCCTCCAAGAGTCTTGGAACGGCAAGGACAGTATTTGCTTTTCTTAAACACTGAAGACATTTTGATTTGAGATAAGAGATGAATATGAGATGACAAAGCAGAATTTCAGTTTTCATTTCCTGATATTTCCATCTAAATGTGTTAAAAAGGTGAACCCACCCATTTTTTAAGTGATCAAAAACACTGGAACATGTGAATGACAGGGGTTTCTTGTTGCCCAGGTGTGTCCTGTTTAAACAATTGTTTAACTCTGTTAATGACTGAGCCTTCATCTATGTTTTTCGAAAATGGCACTGGTTAAGAGAAATACCCTGAAGCTTCCACTAAAATCCATTAGCTTGGGCTACAGCAGGAGAATGTCAGGCTCTTGTTTGAGCTCAGAGATTAACCTGACCTGCCTGTCCAAAACACCAAGGCCTGGGTTTGCACAAGATGTAAGCGGAATGTGATGCAGACAGTAGACCAAGCCACCGATCAACTGCGACACCAGGAGATTGTTGGATTGCTGCAGCTAGGTCATGATCATTTTGGATGGAGGACATCACCTAGGATGTGGTCCAAAGTTACAAAGAAGGAAAGACCTTGTGATCTCTGAAGCTGTGAAGATGGAAAAGGAGAGTTATAATATCAGAGATTTAAGACAAGAGCAGCATGGGAGCTGGACAACCTGGGAGGCTGTAATCAACAGGATGGTCACATAGGCAGATATCTGAAGGGTGCCCCAAGCAAGGCTGAGCTTCATTATCAGGGCCACATACGATACCATTCCCAGTCCCCAAAGCCTTCACCTCTTGGATGGCTCAGAAACAGGCCAACTCTGTGATTCTAAGAACCCAAGCTTGCAGCACATCCTTTCTAGCTGTAAGGCAGTACTGCCACAGGACCAATATGGATCATGCCACGACCAGGTCAAGCAAACAGGGCCATGCTTGTAACATCACATTGGCTGGTAACATCCAGCCTGGTATCATCCAGTTTATCAGGCTGGATGGTACCAGCCACTGTGATGTTACAAGCCTGGCCCTGTTTGCTTGACCTGGTCCTGGCACCAAGGGGGCAAGACTCAGAAAAAGAAACAAACCAATGGTGTATTAACAACCTTTGAACAGTTCAGCCAAGGAAAATAACAGCAGCTGATGACAGAAATGTTGCGAGAGTTGTATCATCTATGTCAGACATCAACAGCCTCCACATGGCAGGGGTTAAGGCATCACAATCCACATTTTAAAGAAGACAGAAATATAGAGGTCATACCACAAGATGCAAAACACTCATCAGCAGTAAAAATCTGAAGGCCAGATTCAAATTTACAAGAATAAGATGAGCCACAAAAGTTCTGGAACTAAGACTAACCTCTACCAAAGTAATGGAAAACCAACGTGTGGAGAAAGAAGGATCTGTGCATGATCCAAAGCACATAAGCTGATTGGTCAAACATGGTGGAAGCATTGCCATGGCTTGGGCTTGCATGGCTGCCTCTGGAACTATTAATTATTGACGATGTAACTCATGATGGCTGCAGCAGAATGAATTCAGGAGTCCACAGAAACATTATGTTTTCCAATTTACAGAAGTGCATCCAATATAGTTAGGAGGAACTTCAACATGCAGCAAGTCAATGACCCACACTACACGGCCAAAATAAAAAGGACTTAATTGGGGAGTGGGATGTATTATTATATTATTCTTCTGAAATAGAGAATGAAGGAAGAAACCCCCCAAAACGAACAATAACTGTAAGATGCTGTGATACAAGACTAGAAACTCATCACAAAAGAATACAGCCATTTGATGATGTCCGTTGGTTGCTGGCTTGATGCAGATATGACAAGGAATTAATATGCAACCAAATATTAAGTGTTATTTACTTTAATTTACTTATTATCTGTTCCTATACATTTGCTAATAAATTTGCATATAATTTGCTACAATTTGGTTGGTCTGCTACCAAAGGTGCCATATCCCAAGTTATTTAACACATCTGGATGTAAATACAAGCAAATGAAGCTAAAATTCTGATTAGTTGTCTAGTTTCAGATGGGACTTTAAACTCACAGAAATGATTAACTACTGCCCAGAACAGAAAATACTGAATGTACATGTACAACTAACAAGAAATAATTAATATAATTTTCATAATATAATAAAAATATAGCTAAACTATTATAAAATATAGTACAATATACGATTATATAACATCACATTTATTTCAAGTTATATAGTGCAGTCTGTTGTGCAACTGTTGTGCAGTAAAAGTTTGGAGCCTTTTTCACCTGTGCCTTTTTTTGCCGCACTGCAGAAACTAATGATGGGGAATCGATTCCAACAACTTCAGAGACATCTCCCAGACCAGGCTCAGTTCCATGCTTTCCTCCCTCCTTCTTTGGCTGTATACTTAGCAGCTCTGACATGAGGTCCATTTCTGTTTTGTCTCCTTGTGCCATCCGGTCTATCTCAGTAACCAAAGAAGCCTCGCTAACCTCCAGTTTTTCAATCTCCATCACATCACCATGGATACCAAACTGTGTGGGGTCTGGCATGTTGCCAAGGATGTCTGTCACCTTCATATTCTTGGCACCTTCTACCAAGCCGCCACCAAACAGAGTTGACCACAGGATATGGAAGAAGCACCACACTAGGTTGTAGAGGAAGCGGAGGAGGCCAGTGAAGATCATCCAGAAGAAGGAGAAGAACCCCGAAATCATCTCCTTTAGGCTCATTTTCCTGAGCTTCTTGTATTGTTTCCTCAAGCTCCTTAGGGTGAGGAGTCTGCCAAGGCTACAGAGGTTCTTCTTCATTGATACACAAGCCATGGTGAAAGCTGAGGAGGATTCCAGTGTATTCTCCTCGTCTTGCATCTCCAGGTCCTTGGTTACATTTTGCGACTCATCCTCATCTTCTTCTCCCCTTTCCACAGCATCAGGCTCTGAGATCAGTGAAGCCAGCTGCATCTCAAATATGGTGTCCTCACAGAAATTTACAAACAACTCCATCTTCTCTGATTCTCCACCCTCATTGACTACGTCAAAGATAAACTGTCTCTTCGATTCCTTTACTTGTGGTTTCTCCCACTGGGTTCTACTGGACTCGCTGATGTCAAAGTAGACCCTTTCGATTCTCTTTGCACCACCCATGATCTCAATACGGCCCAGGAATGGCTCAAAGTAATTAAGGACGCTTTCGGCCAAGTTCAGGAAGGTAGCCAGACGGGAGTCATGGGGCATGTGTTCTGACAGATTTGTAAGCAGTACTGCGACATTGAAACCGATGTCCTTGGCAGGTTCATGGAAGCGTTTCACAAATTCCACATAATTGAACATGTCATTTTCGTCTGCCTCAACACAAGAGAGCAGGAACTCGATTTCAGACTGAGAGTACTGCTTCTGATTTTCCATTGATTTCTGGAACTCTCTTTTGGAGATGACTCCTTTGGCATCGGGGTCATGTTCTTTAAAATTGTCAGAGGTGGTGAGGTCCTTTAGCTTAAGGAACATATCAAAAAATTTGAGGATCATCTCCACATTGCTGGAGGACTCCACCAAGGTATCCACCATCTGTTTGCCAATGGTGCCATTAACAACATTACCTGGAAATAAACATAAATCCATGTGGGTTTTTTTCTTTTCAGGGGACATGATCTTTTGAAACATTATGTTGGTGTAAACAAATGACACTCACTCTCTATTGCTACATACTTTTACACATTGATGCTATAATTCTCAGTATTTACTTTGCTACATACTTTTTTTGTGTGTACTAAAAATATACAATCATATTAGATGATGTCCATTAGCTATTACTCTTCATTAATACCTGAGTTGTTGCTGCTTTACCCTTTAACAGGAAATACACAAGAAATTGGTCATTTTAATGTATAAAATTACAAAAAAGAGATTTTTTAATTATTATTATTGGGTTGAATAAAAGAACCTTCTAGAAGGGACAGCATCATGACTACCATGTCCTTCTGTAGATCCATCAGTTCTTTCAGCAACTTAATCTGGCTGGAGTCCTAAAGCAAGAAGGGAAACAGACAAAAAATACTTAGGAACATTTCTATCTGGTCAGTGTCTCCTTGTCTCCTGGAGTAACCAGTCAGGCAGACTTTCAAAGGTGTTGGGGAGATTAATATTTTTTCCAGCCTCCCAAAACTGTCCTCAGGGCTATGGTGTTATCCATCAACAGAGCAGCTAATGTCATTGTTTTGCATTGTGAGCAGATGGTGATGAAGCATGAATTAATTCTTGACTGCTACTTTAGTGTGCTCACAGTGGGCTATACGTCTGTAAATGTGCTCTGATTAGGTAAAACCACCTGGCCTTCTTGTCCTAACCTTCCACCTGGTCCATAAAACTCAGAGATCTTGGTAAACCTCAAAATCTGAAATAGTAAATGCTTTCAACCTACTGCGCTAGAAACCTGTAAATGGCTATTTGTTATCAGCGATTATCAAAGCTAAACATCTAAGACAAATACTGTACCAGAGGGACAGTGGATTTTGTTTGTATTGTTGGGTCAGGAGAGACATCTACTGGTGGTTACTATGAGACTCATGAAAGAAATCAAACCTAAATCTACTCTATAAAACCAGCTGAAATGTCATCCAAAAAAATCTAGACCTGACTGTTTGTTTTTCCCAGCACTGTGCTGTAAAGTTTTATAAAAGCCATACGGGCTGACTTGTATTCAACACTTGGCATTCCTATGTTTAAGTGGACTTGCCTGAGAGAGCTTCATCTGCATATTGGCAAAAACATGCAAAAAGCCAACAACTGCATCCCATAACCTGCTGTGGGCCAAGCTCTGTTGGTTTCCTATACATGGACCCTGTGAAGAAAGAGTAGCAGGAAGTCAAAAGTTATTAGTGTTAAAATATGAAAACGAGCATAAACGATTATTATGGATCATGTAGGAAGCTCATTGTCTGTCTTTGCATACATGCATACATCTACCCTCTACTTCCTCCCTCAACTGAACAAGACCAAATGCAATTTGCATTACACAGAAACTGACATGGTTGTAGGTGTTCGGTGTGCTGTTGGCATTTTTATTCGCTGTGTATTCTTACTAGACATGTTTAGTCACTGCACGGTATCCGACTGTAGGTGTAGTTACAGTCTATGCTTAGCCAAAAATATGCTAAAAGTTTTTCCCTGTCTAGACAGTGGTGGTCCTCTGGTGGTTCCTATTTATTGTTGGATGAAACAGAAGAGGGGTGACTAAGTGTGCATAGTTAGAAACTGTACAAACTGCTGTGGCATAACAGTTATAAAATAATTTGGGACAAGAGATTATTGGATAGGTAGAGGCAGGTAGAAACAGCAATAATTGACAGGTGATATCTGTAACATATACAGTGAACCCCCGCCTATCGCGGGAGTTACGTTTCGGCGCCCCCCCGCTAAAGGTGAAACCCACGATGTTGCGACGTTACATTAATTTTATTATTTATATATTTTTTAAGGCTTTATAAACCCTTCCCACTCTCTTATTAACCTTTCCCACACTCTTA
>JAQMCW010000005.1:17506572-17522211 GCA_030068335.1 Chrysichthys cranchii
TAAATATCTCATTTCACAACGTATATATCTGCGGCTTATAGTCTGGTGTGGCTAATATATGTAAAAATATTTTTTTTTCTTTTAAAATTTAGTGGGTGCGGCGTATATTCCGATGCGCTCTGTAGTCCGGAATATACGGTAATTATCTGTAAACGTTGTGATGCTTTTAAAACTAGGTGAGTTATCAGTAGTGTTTCACATAAACAGTTGACCGGTGAGACTCCCTTCTGAAGATCTGTCGCAGTCCAAACCATGTCTAGGAGCTAACTGAGGGAGCAACCAATAAGCATTCCCCAAGCACTACATTACCGTTAGCATGGAGAGCAGACTGTCATAATCTGCTCTCTCATGCATTTTTTCCAGCCAAAAGTGTCGATAGGCATTCAGGAAGTAATTATTAATTTTGTGCCTAAAGAGAAGGGCAATGTTGTCAATGAAAGAGAAGAGCAAATGGACAAAGAAAAAAACAAAACACATACAACACAATCATGACCCACAAGTGACTCATGATCATCATTTCAATAAAATCATGAATACAATATGAAAATATTAATAGTGTGATTACAACATCTTTGATGTTTGGATCGTTAAGTATAAGTAAACGATGGAAACTTGCAAAGGATTCTTCTGAAGCAGGATTTGTAATCATTTTTACATGAAGAATAAAACTGAATAGTCAAAGGTGACATGGACATGGTATATGCAATAAGAGAACAGCTAATTGCATCAGCAATAAAAATGAATGATGGGCTAATTAGGTAAGATTTTAAATTAATTGCTTCTACTTGCCCATCAGTTCTGGTGATGCTACTGTGGGTTTGAGTTACACAGCAACAGCGCATGAAATTACAAACTGCAATTATACGGTTGAGGAAGAACAGGAGGACAGAAATGAAAAACAGAAGAAGAAAGAAACAAAAACAAAAGGGTGGCATATTATCCAACAGGTATAGGATTTTTCTTTATACAGGGGTTAAACTGGATTCTGCCTTCGAGATCATCAAGGCTCTTTTTTAGAGCTAGTGACATATTCCTGCTTGCTCTTTTCCTTGATGAGTACCAACAGAAAAGTTGTCACCTTGTGATCACGACCCCCACATGGGCAGTCAGTAAAATGTCTATTAAGTTATAAATGTTGTCTACTTAATTGCATGACAAAAACATTGTTTGCTGGTGAACATGGCAACATAATGATAGATATTCCCACGGATATCATTTTTACACTTGTTATGCCAATTAGTTAGCAGGATAGAAGTGTCATACCTGGGCAGGTTGTATAACGGAGCCATACGGAAACAGGCCACTACTGCACGCTTGCGCTGCTTGGACAGTAGTTTTTGCCACACACACTTCTTGGACCTTAATGGCTGCTCCACCTACAGTACGTGTGAGTAAGTGTGGCAAGAAAGGATAAAAAAAATGATATAATTTTATGTCAAACCTAATAGAAAACCAATAATCAAATGTCGTCATTGAAATATCTTATGTGGCAAAAAAATGATCAACTTCATGCAAAGGAGTCTTCTTCAATGAATTCCATAATGAATGTGTGCGAAGAAAAACCTGCTCAAGGTGAAACACTGCCGCTGAGATGGTCTGAAGGCGATCAATTGTGCGCTCTGGATCAAGTGGGCCCTCATTCTTCACAATCACATCTTTATACAGATGAAGCTGCCACCTCACAGCAGGGTCCTCTGACTATGAACGAGCACAAGATCATTTATTTAGTTACTGTTCTATTAAACTTTGATGAATAATGGAAATTGCTTTAGTGAAAGTGCTTTATTACTATTTGTAAATGTTAAAGGGATCAACATAAAATAAAGGATAAGACAGTTGTATGACACTGGAGATAATACAGACTATATGCAAACAGCTGTGTCAGTATTGAGCTCTGAGAATACTGATATTTTGTTGGTTTAAGAACTTGGCAAGGACACTTAATGGGTCTTGAGGAAACAAGCAAGGAATTTCCCCCAAAGTCTGGAGACCACAAAACCACCATGGACAACCATTAAAACATGAAAACACACAAGAGGCAAAGTAAGATATAATCTTTTTGCCATTTGGGAAGCACCACAGGTTTTCACCGGATTTCTCTGTTGTCACAGAATATATGAATGTCACCTAACATGAACAATTGTTGCAAAAACAAAGGGAGTGAGAGAGCCTATTTTATTTTATTTTTTCCACCTAAGGCAGATCGCTAAGCTAAAGCCTGTTGTGACACGGCAAGATTTTGAAAAGGTGATTCATGCTTTTATTACAACTCGTCTGGACTACTGTAATGCGCTTTATTTTGGGGTTAGTCAGGCTGTCCTTTCCCGTCTTCAGCTGGTCCAGAATGCTGCTGCTTGCCTATTAACTGGGACACACAGGCATGAACACATTTCACCAATTTTATCTGGTCTTCATTGGCTCCCAGTGCGTTACAGAATTGATTGTAAAATCCTCCTACTAACATATACATGTCTGAATGGCCTCACTCCACCCTACCTCTCCAATTTGCTGCAGTGTTATGTTCCCTCTTGGTCCCTAAGGTCTGCTGATCACCTGACCTTGGTGGACCCGAAAGCTCGGTTGAAACTCAGAGGAGACAGAGCTTTTTCAATCATGGCTCCCAAGCTTTGGAACAAGTTGCCTTTAGATGTTCAGTTGGCTCCATCTCTTCCTGTTTTTAAATCTTGTGTTAAAACTTTTTTGTTTTCTTTATCTTTTACCTCAAGGCGAGCTGTGCGTCTTTTATGGCTGCTGTTTTATGTGTGTTTGTATTGTTTATGTGTATGTGTTTTAGTTTTGATTGTACAGCACTTCGGCGGCAACTGGGTTGTTTTAAATGTGCTTTATGAATAAAGTTGGATTGGATTGGATCATTCAGGAGAATATGCAGGAGGCCCAGCAAACACATTACATGACTTATGAAAGGAAATGCTATCACACGGCAAAACTATGTCTTTCATTTTGGTCTCCATGGAGCAGTGTTCCAACATTTGATGGTCTGTACCCTGAGATTCCATCATGGTGGCCTTTTTGACCACTGTCATTGTCCACTTCTGGTAAGCATCGTGGTGCTTCTGTCTTTACAGGTACTGGATCATGCCCTAAAGTACCATAAAAATGGTGGCAATGAGGAGCCTGCCTCAAAAACTCTATTAAAATTGTATACGTTTCTTAATGTTGGCAAAATGGTATGAAAGACTGGTGCCTACATTCTCCTGTATAGCCTTACACAGAATGGTGATATACAGAGGGGGAACATGCAGACACTCCCAGACGTCCATGAAAAACTCACAAATTTATAATTCTTTCACAGCGGTGAAAAACACAAACCTGCATTATTACAAAGTTATTATACATTTGTGCTCATAAATTTACAAACCCAGGCAGAACTTGTGAAATATTGGCCCTTTTTTCTTTTGTTTAGAAAATATGATTGATCAGCTTTCTTTCAGAGTTAGTGGTTGGGCGAAGTCATTTATTATCACATAATTGTGTTTGGTTTATTTAAATTGTAATGACAAGTGGAAGCACAAAAATGGCCTTCATCAAAAGTTTATATACCCTTGAAGTTTTGGCTTGATAATATACACACAAATTGACCCACACAGGTCAATTGGATATTAAGGGTAATTGTCCACACCTGTGACTTGTATGCTTAATAATTAATTAGCTTTAATTACAAATTATGCTTGTAATTAGTGTTTGTATATAAAAAGTCAGAGAGATCCTGGGCTCTTGACAGTCACCTGCACATTTCAGCCATGCAGAAAGCAAAAAAACTGTCAATGGACCTGAGACAGAAGGTTATTCAAAAACAGGAAAGGGATATAAAAAGATATCCAAAGAGTTGAGGAATGCCAATCAGCAGTCTTCAAACTCTCATAAAGAAGTGGAAATTGAGGGGTTCTGTTGACACCAAGCCACGGTCATTTAGACCAACAAGACTGCCAGGAGAATTGTTCGGGATGCACAGAAAAAGCCTTTATGGTCACAACCATAGACGCTATGTTTAAGTACACCATCCCTACTGTGAACCATGGAGGTGGATCTCTGAAGTTTTGGGTGTCTGTAAGCTACAGCAGCACAGGGAATTTGGTCAGAGTTGATGGCAAGATGAATGAAGCATGTTATCAAAGAATACAGGAAGACAATTTGCACTCATCAGCTCAGAAGCTGCACATGGGACGCACTTGGACTTTCCAACATGACAATCATCCCAAACACAAGGCCAAAACGACCCCTCATTGGCTACAGAAGAAAAAAGTAAAAGTTCTGGAGTGGCCATCGCAGGCTCCTGACCTCATTCATTGAGCCACTTTGGGGAGATCTCAAACGTGCCGTTCATGCAAGACAGGCCAGGAATTTAAAGGAACTGGAGGCATTTTGTCAAGAACAATGGGCAGCTTTACCCTCTGAGAAAATTAAGTCCTACATCCACAACTATGACAAAAGACTACAAGCCATCATTGATGCTAAAGGGGGAATACACAGTACTGAGGACTAAAGGTATGCAAAACAGGGACCATCTCAGTATTTTCTAAATTATTATGTTTTCTTTAATGAAATTAGTTGAGATGTCTGATGGTTTAATTTGAGTCCCATTAAAAATAAAAGAGATGGGTTTTGCCTAATTACAGAATGGTACACATTTTACAATATCTATCAGGGTATGTTAATTTATGAGCACAACTGTTCATATAAAAAAATATATAAATTGGAATCTAGTTACAGTAAAAATCATTTTAATAAAATGGATTCTGAGGGTGGGGAGTTTGAGAGCACTTTGATAGTTTTATGCCATTCATGATGTACTTACTGTAGCATTGGGGTAAGAGCTGAAGCTTTTTTTTTAATGAACCTGAAAGAATAACATGTTCATGGCCCACCTTTTCTTGCAGGTGTATGTTGCGTCTCAAATGCTCCTTCACCTCTTCATCTGTATCTTTCTAAAAGAACCAGAATGTAAGCATATTAATGTCCGTAAAGCCTTCAGGTGATTTTTTCCTATGACCCTTATTGACACACAGCCTTACCAGGCTATAGCGAGTCTTAGCCAGTGAGATTAACTCCTGGTCTCCAGGTGTACACATGTTCAGGCCAATAGGAAGCATTTTTTTCAGAGCTGCCACGATCAACGAGGTCTGAATGGAGTAAACCTCACCACGTCGCTTTTTGTGCTTTCTCTCCTGATCCTGTCCTCCTGCCTAAGCAGAAAAAACACTCAACATACACAGTCGTACTGAGGCAGGACTTACATACACACAGTAATCATGGTAACGATAAAAAAAAATAAAAAAAAACGCACACACAGGACAAATACACTGTGCTGGCCAAAGAGGTTAATATTTTCATCTAGAATTTAGCTCAAGGATAGAGCAAGTAGCTAATAAATTTAGAGAAAGAAAACCCCTGGATGTATAATGAACCTGTGCAAGAAATAGCCAGAATAGCTTATTATTAACTATAGCACCCCAAACACCACCTGAGATTTTCCTGTTTTATTAGATCATGGCCTTTGCATGTACTGTACATGTGTATTTATGGTAAAGTAACAGCTGATACCCTGTTGTGCTGTATGATATATTTAAATATTTTACCACGAGGTATATATAAAATTGCTGACTAGGCCCCCTTTTTTTAAGCTAGAGCTTTAGTAGGAAATAGTCAAAGAAACTGCACACTCAATGACTGTGATGCTTATGCATTAGTGTAATATAGGATAAACAGAGGCGCAAAATGTCTTTCATGTGACTATGAATGCCAGTGCAGCAGGTCAGCTTGTAAGCAAGAACAATCCATCGATGATTTTCACACCTGTCTGTATAGCACAGTAGGGGTTATGGGAAAATTATACGGTGTGATAAGAAAATTCGAAAAAGTTATACATGAGTTAAGCTTGAGGTGACTAAATTTCCTGAGGAATCTCCTGTGAAAGAATTACATTCTGTCAGTGTTGCTAACAAAGGCCATTTATTTATTAATTTATATATAAAGCCATACACAAGGGAATAACTTTTCCTGGATAAATAAATGTTAAATTCATTGAATTTTTGTAATTTGTTAATGTTTTGTAAGCATTTTCAGAAATTTTATCCCTAATGGTTCTTAAAGCTCCAGTGACACCCTGTGTACAATCATGTACAACTATGTACAATTACTTTCATTCAGGTTTCAGGTTTGCTGATTGCGTTCTAATAATGACTTGTTTCCAGACAGGCAAAACTGAAATATTTCCTTTTCACAGAGTGCTTTCAAGAGTCACTAAATTCATACTTCACTCCAACAGGCCAAACACACATAATGCTCCATAGAAATAAACACAAAGCACTGGGAAAAGAGAAGAAAGAGGGAAGACACCATGCTACAACATAACATATAATCCATAAGACATAAGACATTTTGACACACAGGACAACAAAACACGCTTGTGTGATCATGTTACACCCAAGAATACAAATAATCATAATGTGAAATTTTCTTATGATCAGCATAAAAAGTTTTCATTAAATTTTATATTCTTGTCGATTTATGTTAAGTTAAATTAAGCTACACTACATAGCCAAAAGTTAATGGACTTCTGCCCATCACACCCATACTGTATGTGGACCTTTCCCAAACTGTTGCCACAAAGTTGGAAGCGCACAATTATTTAGGATGTCCTGCACAGAGCCCTTATTACAACACCACCAAGCATCCCGATGATGAACTGGGATGCCGAATGCACCCTAGGACTACGCACTTAACTTATCAGTGCCTGAACACACAGATCCCCACAGCTACACTCCAGAGATTTAACGGAAAGGCTTCCCAGAAAAGTGGAGCTTATTATAACAGTAAAGGGGGACTAAATCTGGAAAGAGATATTCAAAAAGCACATATGGGTGTGCTGGTCAGATTGCCACAAACTTTTGACCATACAGAGTAAGTTAATTTGTCTACATAACTTTTTTTTTCACTTATAAAAAGCAGTTAATGTTCTCCATTTCTTAGATTCAAATTGTTGTGTTTGATTACAAAAAAAGTTGTAATCTAACTTCAGAAACAGGAACAGGAAGCCTGAGCCTAAACAAATTGCCCTAGATCAATGCAGCCAAAAAAAGAGTTTTGTGATTGCATTTTGCACGGATGGTGTGCTGCATTGTATATATAAGAAATATAAACTGTATAATGTGTTTTGGGTAACTGCATATTAATGCAAAGCAGTCAGAGCTCACAGCTGAACACGTAATGCATTTTAACCATACTGTTGATGAATAGAATAGAACCACAGTGAAATTATACCTAAATTCACAAGATTGTACAACTCAGCTCTGTAGTTATGTAGTTTGTTTCAGACTATAAGAAACAAATGTAAACAAAGGTATTTTTCTCTGATGCCTCATAAGACACCCATGATGTGGGCAGACAGAAATAAAGGCAAAAAAGTTGAAGGTGATTAATGATATATGGCTGAAAAGGGATGCAGTGAGCAAACCTATGCTGCCCCCACTCTCAGACACAGAGAACATAAAATCTTACATGCAACCTCACTGTACCTTTGGCAGAAACAACTACGTGAGTCAAAGGGAGAGAGAGAGAGAGAGAGAGAGAGAGAGAGAGAGAAAGGAAAGAAGAAAGGAAGAAAGAATGAAAGAGAAACAATATAAAAAATATTATTAGTGGACACATCATTGCACAGGAAAAAGTATGAACAATGTAATCTGATTGATTATTTTTAATTCAGACTTGCAGGAAACTACACTCCAACAGCTAAGTTATTATTAGAAAAATTATTAAATCTTCAACAGGCTGAATTAACATATTGTGTGCCACTAAATAAACTCCAGTGATCTAAATCAATATTGTATTGTGTGCAAATAATTTACTGTGAGAGTTACAAGATGTGCTGGCAATATTTACATGTGTCATAATGGGATGATGAAAACACAGGTTAAATATGTTCCAAGGATTGCATGTAAGGTCAACTTGTAAATTACTGTCACTCTTCAGGTATGGGGGCTTACAACATACAGTACCTGAAGTAAAAATACAGTTCACGTATTGATTGTTGTTGCTTTGGGGTTGTTTCATGACTAGTGGTAAGTGAGCTATTTGGGAATTCTTTAAGATGATACTTAATCTGCAAAACAACAACAGTCTAAACATAAAGTGAGGGGAAATAAGTATTCAGACACTTGTTTTAGTAAGTTAATATACCTCCATAGTGTATATATACACTTCATATTAAGAAGGACAATGTCAAAATACATTATGTGTATAAATATGACCATAAAGTTGTCAGTGAACAACTGGCATTAGGATGCAAAAAAAAGATAACTGTATTCTGTTCTAGTCAGAGAAAAAAAATGCCATAATCAGATTACCAATACATTTAGTTATAACCAGGATTATTTAGCAGGACTACAATTTTAAAATACACCAGAGCTTCAAGATCTAATCATCAAAATAAATAAAAATCCAAACAATTAATTTCATTACTAGTTGAACTGCGTTATGAAGCACACTATGTGCTCTATGTCACTAAATAAAAATGTTAGCCTGATATGGCAGAGCAGAAACATCAGAATGACTTTTTCTATGGTATAGAAACTCTTAACAGCACACTACCCTGCTGGCCTCATGACATGACCTCGTGAATAATATTATCAATCATTTGTGAGAATGTGAGGAACAGTGGAAGCGTGATGTTCCAAGGCCATTTTCCTGACTCAGTAGCACTGATAAATGACTATACAGTGGAGCCTCAGTTTGTGAACATGTTGGATGGTGAACAAATCGATGTATGAACTACATTCCCAAATAGATTTTGTATCGACCGATGAACAAAGCCTTGACTGACATACAGGCAGCCAACCCACGCTTTGCAGCACATTCAGTTCCGATCATGCACTTGTGGTGTGAACGTGTTCAATGCATTTAACGTTGTGTTTCTCTGCATTTTTGTCAGGTGGACCAGTCAGGGGACTGCGAGGGAGCACTAAGGTTGGCTGGCATATTTATAAACAGGAAGTGGACTCACCGGCACATCGCTCAGACATCGCGCTTCATTCCGTGTTCATGAGCTCCTACCTTGTCACTCACTTCATTTCCCTTCTACCTATCTACCCAGCACTCAGCTCCTCCAGTACCCTGAGCATTGAGCCCATTTTTTTCTGTCCGCTTTGCCTGTGCCATTTTTGTTGATTACAAACACACCGTTTCCCAGTGGGATCCCGCTTTGTGCGCTCTGGGTGTAACAGCAAACAGAGTGTGTCTTCCAACCTGCTGCAGTTTACTCCGCGACTGGGTCAAAACCACACGCAACAAGGGCGTTCGTCTGTTTACACGAATTTACACGTTTTCGTCTGTGTCTTCTACACGCCCTGACAGGATGTCTTAGCCCGAAATAGACCCAGCGGAGTTTGAGTGGGTGAAGACAGAAGTGATTTACCTCCGAGGGGTAGTGGATAAACAGCAGAGTGCCATTAACTCGCTCAAAGACACCGTGCTCCAGCTTTCTGCATCGGCGACCGCCCTTCAGCGCCAGACCACTGGTGCCCTCAAGGGACCCCATATCACCTTACCGGAGAGGTGGAACAGGGTGGCCAGCCACCCGGATGGGCTACTCACCACCTTGGGCATGATCTTCGAATGTCAGCCGACCCGCTACGAGATGGCTCGCTCCAAGGTGGCGCTGTTAACTTCTCTTCTATCCGGGTGTGCTCAGGAGTGGGCAGAGGTGCTATATAATGGCAAGTCACCCATTTGTAATGATTAGAAAACATTTGTAGAAGAGCTTTGTAAAACCTTTGTTTCTCCAAGCAGGGAGGCGGGGGCCGAGTTTCAGCTGCTTCGTCTGTGGCAAGGGCCCCGTTCCGTGTGCCAATTTGCCTCTGAGTTCAGGAGCCTCGCCGCTGGGGGACTGGGGGAACGATGCTTACCGCTCAGTTTTTATCAAAGGCTTGGCAGAGTATGTTCAAGAGGAAATGACCAGCAAGGAGGCTCTACAGACTTTTGACGACACCGTAGACCTGGCTCTCCACATTGACCAAAACATCATGAGCCAGCCACGGCCAGCCCATCGGCGCTTGCGCCATCCTTCAGGCCCCACTCTGACACCGTCGCCTCCTCTCGCTCCCAGAGCTACCACTAGCCCCACAGCTGAGGAACCCATGCAGCTCGGACACTTGCTGCAGGAGGAACGAGACCGCCACTGCTGAGACGGCCTCTTCGCCTACTGCGGGTCATCCCAACATTGCCTTTTTCAATGCCCTCATCGCCTGGGAAACAACGGGGCCAGGTAAGTGTCGGGGGAGCTTTACCTAGCATAATATATATATAATATAATAATAACCCCAATCCATCTAATTTCTCCATCAGGGTAGCCCTCCAGCTGGAACACAAGCGGGTCAAGCTGGATGCTCTCCTGGAATCAGGGGTGGCAGAAAACTTTCTCAACCAGGACCTAGCCTTCCAGCTGAGACTGAACCTGGAAGCTGTCACTCGGTTCCTCCCTGTCACTTCAGTCGATGGACATCTGCTTCAACCTTATCCCATCAGATCTCTGACCCGACCCCTTCAGATGTCCATCGGCCTTCACGTCGAGCGTCTCCATTTTTTTACTATTTCAGCTCCATCATCCCCACTCATCCTGGGTTTCCCGTGGTTACAGCAGCACGACCCTCACATTCTCTGGTCGGGGAACCAAATCCTGGACTGGGGACCCAGGTGTCACCAGCACTGCCTCCTTTCCGGTGCTGGCTCGTTCCCCAGGGAGCCTCTCTTTCAACTTTCGGGGGCTCAATAAGATCACGGTCAAGAACCGGCACCCTCTCCCCCTACTATCTACGGCACTGGATTCCCTTTCCCGGGCGACCATTTTCACTAAATTGGACCTGCGCAGTACCTATAACTTAGTGTGCATCCGGGAGGGGGATGAATGGAAGACGGCCTTCATCACCCCAACTGGGCATTGGGAGAGCCTGGTGATGCCATTCGGGCTATGCAATGTGCCCGCTGTGTTCCAGCATTTCATCAATGATGTCCTCCGGGATATGCTGGGCCGGTGGGTGTTGGTCTATCTGGACGACATCCTTGTGTACTCCTAGATGGAGGAAGACCACGTCCATCACCTGAAAGCTGTACTCAAGAGACTGTTAGCTCACCGGCTGTTCTACAAGCTGGAGAAGTGTGCTTTCCATCAATGCCCCACCACGTTCCAGGGTGTGGCCATGGATCCCTGGAAACTGAAGGCTGTTACCCGATGGCCCCAGCCCATGAGTCTTAAGCAGCTGCAAAGCATTCTGGGGTTTGCCAACTTCTACTGGCGCTTCATCTGGGGCTTCAGTTCAGTGGTCGCTCCCCTCACAGCTCCAGACCATGAGCTGCTGGCCATCAAGTGGGCCTTGGAAGAGTGGTGGCACTGGCTCCAGGGCACCGTCGAGCCGTTCCTGATCTGGAAAGACCATCAGAATCTGCTCTGCCAAACAGCTTAACCCCCAACAGGCAAGCTGGGCACTGTGTTTTGAGTCATTTAACTTCCTCCTGGCCTATTGCCCAGGTTCCAATAACACCAAAGCCGACATCCTGTCCCGGCAGTTCTCCACCTCCACACCTGACCCAGATCCTGAACCCATCCTGCCTGCTCATCGGATCGCCGCTCCCCTCTGCTGGCCTTTGGAGGACTCCATCAAGAGTGCTCTATCCCAAGATCCAGCTCCTCCGAAGACGCTGGCCGCCCGCCTATATGTGCCTGCCCGATGTCGCCAGGAGGCTCTCGTTTGGGCAAACTAGTCCTCGCTATCTGGGCATCCTGGCCCAAATCGAACTAACCAACCTCTTCAACGTGCTTTCTGGTGGCCGTCTACGCGACGAGATGTCCAGGAGTTCGTGTCGGCCTATGAGACCTGCACCCAGGCCAAGTTTTCGACCTCTCCTCCTGCAGGTGATCTTCAGCCCCTCCCGGTTTCTCACTGTCCCTGGTCGCACATCAGACTGGACTTCGTCACAGGACTTCTTCCAGTTGACAGAAAGGACACCGTCCTCACCATTGTCTACCGGTTCTCCAAGGAGGTGCATCTGGTAGCCTTGTCCGGACTCCCCTCAGCCAAAGCCACCGCAGAGCTAATTTTGGAGCACATAGTTCGACTGCATGGGTTCCTGAAGGAGGTCGTCTCGGGACCGGGGGCCCCAGTTCGTCACCAAGTTCTGGAAGGTGTTCTGCCACCTGATCGGCGCCACACGTAGTCTCTCGTCCGGTTAGCACCCTCAGACTAACGGTCAGGCGGAGTGGACCAACCAACAGCTCGGGCACTACCTGCAGTGCTTCGCCTCCACTCAGCCTCACCTCTGGCCCCGCTGCCTCCTCTGAGCGTAACTCTCCCATAACCTGCATTTATCTTCCGCTACCTGTCTGTCACCCTTCGAGGTCTGCTATGGGTATCTCGCGCCTATATTTGGCCACCAGGAGGTGGAGGTCAAAGTACCCGCCGCCCAACAGTTGGTTCGCCGGTGTCAGTTGGCCTGGATCAAGGTGCGGGCAGCCAATGCCGACTATGTCCTCCAGCACCACCACCGACACCCCCCGGGACGCTCCTTCCAACCCGGTGACCGGATTTGGCTGTCCACTCACCACATACGGCTGTGCACGGAGTCCAAGAAGCTTACACCTCGTTTTTTTGGCCCATACCGTATTGTCACTAAGATCTACCCAGTCACCTATCGGCTGCAGCTCCCATCCTCTCTCAAGGTCCACTCCATGTTCCATGTGTCTCAGCTTAAGCCTCACACCACCTCTTCTCTGACGCCCCCCCACCCCCCACCTCAGATCATCGATGGCGGGCCAGCCTACATCGTGCGCCGGATCCTGGACTCTCGTCCTCGGGGCCATGGTGTCCAGTATCTGGTAGTCTGGGAAGGCTACAGTCCCGAGGAGCACTCCTGGGTGCCCTTCCGTTTCATTCTGGACCCATCCCTCATAGTGGACTTCCATCGTTTCCAGCCCGATGGTTCCGGACCGTCAGGAGCTGGTTCTAGGAGGAGGGGCCTGTCAGGCAGACCAGTCAGGTGACAGTGAGGGTGCGCTAAGATTGGCTGGCATATCTATAAACAGGAAGTGGACTCACTGGCACATCGCTCAGACATCGTGCTTCGTTCCGTGTTCATGAGCTCCTACCTTGTCAATCACTTCATTTCCCTTCTACCTATCTACCCAGGACTCAGCTCCTTCAGTACCCTGAGTATTGAGCCTGTTTTTTCTGTCCGCTTTGCCTGTGCCATTTTTGTTGATTACAATCACACCGTTTCCTGGTGGGATTCCACTTCGCGCACTCTGGGTGTAACAGCAAACAGCATGTGTCTTTCAACCCGGTGCAGTTCACGCCATGACTGGGTCAAAACCACACACAACAAGGGCATTCCGATTACACGTTTTTGTCTGTGTCTTCTACACGCCCTGACAATTATTAGACTAAAAGCTTTCATTATGGGTCCCAAGAAAGTGAAAAGTGGAAATGGTAGTGAGAGTAAGAAGCCTAAGCGTAATAACAGTTGAAATAAAGAAAAAAAAACGCAAAACATGAGAACTGGCACCATATTTCTTCACCACTATCTACCTATGAGGGCCCCTACGTATCCACCGCAAAGGTAACATGCATTAAAATCATCTGTTTATTTAATTTAGTTTAATTTTTCTATAATTAAGGTTATTTTAATTTTATTCTATGTTTTAGTGCCACACATAAACCCATAATACACTTAAAAAAACATGTTTTTGAGGGCTGAAACACATTAATCGTCTTTACATGAATTTCAATAGGAAAAATTTATTAGGGTCACAAACAAATTGGTTCATGAACAGAGTCTCGGAACGAAGTTCATGAGTTGAGGTACCACCGTATATTCTTAGCTTACACCTCATACAGTATGTATGTTTTACATATCATCAAGTCTTCATCCTGCTTTTGGTTCACATTGAGTCGACCCCAAAAAGAGTCAATTCACTAATCCTGGGCATTGAAAAGTAAGAGTCAAATATAAAACATTGGAATGGGTTCCACATTACTGAAAATTAGTTGTCTCACATGCGCACACAGCAAGCAAAATTAATTTAGCATCGGAGAGTTACAGATAACCCTCCCATGTGCTCACAACCCATGAGAGGGGCCATAGGGTTGGGTGCAGTGTGAAATAGGTGGCAGCTGAAGGCATGGGTTCAGTCGGACTGATCCTCGGCTGCTGACTTTGGCCCTTGGACATGAAACGTCAGCTCTCAGGTGTGTAAGGATCCTGAGCTGGTGAGCGAGGCTGAGAAGTACCAAGGAGATATAGTTGAGTTCACCTCAACACACAGACTGGGCTCTGGAACCAATCCTCTCGAGAGGGGCTGGACTTTATTCTACTCTGGAATTCCCCAGGGAGAGAGGCACCGAACAGGTGTGGGCATATTAGTTGCCCTCCAGCTGTGTGCACACATGTTGGGGTTCTCTTCGGTAGATGAAAGGGTAGCTTCCCTCCACCTTCGGGGAGGGGGATGGGTCCTGGTATTGTTTATGCATATGCAGCAGACAGCAGCACCAAGCAGCAGTTTTTGGAGTCTCTGGAGGGTGTGCTGAACAGTGTCCATTCCTCCTTAGTCTTGCTGGCAGACTTCAACGCTCATGTGGGCTGTAACAGTGAGACCTGAAGGGGAGAGGAATGGCCTTTCCGATCTGAACCCGAATGGTGTTTTGTTGCTGGATTTCTGTGCTCGCCACAGTCTGGCCACCACAAACCCCAATGTTTAAACATAAGGGACAAGAAGACACCTTAGGCCTCAGCTCAATGATTGACTTTGTAGTTGTGTCATTGTATTTGTGGCCAAATGTTCTGGACACCCGGGTGAAGAGAGGAGCTGAGCTTTCAACTGACCAACACCTGGTGGTGAGCTGGGTTAGATGGCGGGAGAGGCTGCCGAGCAGACCTGGATTTAGAGGGTTCTCTGGGAACGTTTGATGTAGTCCTCTGTCAGAAGCACCTTCAAGTCCCACCTCTGGCAAAGCTACAACCACATACCAAATGAGACAGGGGACAATGAGTCAGAGTGGGCTGTTGAGGCGGCTGATCAGAGCTGTGGCTGTAAGGTCACATCGGTGCCTGTCGAGGCAGTAGTACTCAAACCCAGTGGTGAACACCTGTGTTGAGAGGAGCCCTCAATCTGAAGGTGGCTTTTCAGGCCTTTCTGGTCTGTGGGACTCTGGAGGCAGCTGCCAGGTACTGTGAGGCTAAGCGGGCCACCGCACAGGCTGTTGCCAAGGCAAAAACATGGACGTTGGAGGAGTTCAGAGAGTCCATGGAAAAAAATCAGTTGGCCCCAAAAAGATTCCAGACCACCATCTGCCACCTCAGTAGGGGAGCTGTCAACCTCAACTGTGCATGTTGTTGGGTGGTGGAAGGAATACTTTGAGGACCTCCTCAAACCCACTGACATGACCTCATCAGAGGAGGTAGAGCCTGAGGACTCAGAAGAAGGGTCAAGTTTGCTGAGGTGGTCAGAGAGCCACCCTGAATATTTCAAGGCTCTAGATCAGGGGTGCCCAATACGTCAATCGCGAGCTACCGGTCGATCGCGATGGTAGTGTGAGTCGATCGCATGGCATTAAAAAAAATAATCACCTGGCAACC
>JAQMCW010000005.1:17583123-17593352 GCA_030068335.1 Chrysichthys cranchii
CATTAAACAGATTCATCACTCGCACTGCTACAGCCTTATTCAGGTGGTGCTTTTCTACAAAGTTTTGCACTCTTTTCCACATTTTCCACATCTCCCTAATCTCATCTGAAGTGAGGAATCAGTCGTTTTCTATGCTAGCGCGGATGTTGACTATATGGGTGAGCCACAATCTCACAGTGAGAGAAGTTGTGATCACGTGAGGCTCGGCAGATGAAGCGTATGCATACTACTCATATTGCAAGACATTGCCCGTTAACCAAGTCAAAATTTATTAAACATTTTTGCTTATCTTGCAAAACACTCATAGACCAAGTTACTCGCAATCCAAGGTTCCACTGTATATATTACAATAAAAAATTAAGTATACACAGATCAGTATTCTATTATACAGATGTAAGCAAAGAAATTCTAGGTCTGTCATAAAAGTGTAAAAAGAGGGAAAACATTCACTGAGACCCCTACTCTGGGTTGCTTTGTTATAAGACAAAATAAATTATGTCTAAAAAATTATTTACAAATAATATATATATGATGTTTTAATTAAACATGAAGCATTTAACAATAGTCATATTATTGAAATTCTCAAAATTATAATGATTATCATAGTAGGTACCACCATTACCGATTATAGTTAGTGGCTCTAACACACTACATGACCAAAGGTTTGTGAATACCTGACCATCACATCCATGTGCTTTTTGAACATCCCATTCAAGATTTAGTCCCCCACTGCTGTTAAACTATCTTCCACTCTGTAGTTAAGCCTTTTCACTACATTTGGAACATAGCTGTGGAAATTTGCCCATTCAGCCATAAGAGTATTAGTGAGGTCAAGCATTGATATCGGGCGAGGAAGCCTGGCAGGTGGCATTCCAGTTCACTGCAAAAGTGTTCAGCAGGGTTGAGGTCAAGGCTCTGTCCAGTCCACTCGAGATCTTCCACTCCAACTTTGGCAAAAATTGTCCTTGGTGGAACATTGTGCACATGGGCACTGCCATTCAGGAACATGTTTGGACTAGGTCTCTTATTTCCAGTGAAGGTAAAATGTAATGATACAGCATACAAAGACATCTGTGACACCATTAGGTTCAACATCCTATACAATTGTGTGCTTTTGACTTTGTAGCATCAGTTTAGGGAAGGCCCACATATGTGGTCAGCCTTCCACAAACCTTTGGTCATTTAGTGTATTCTGTGGGTGAATTTTGCTGGAACTGTTTTACTGGTTTGACTTCAATCTATTGGCCAAGGTGTTCTTGTGAGTTGTGGTGTCCCAATACCATACTAAGACACTTTAGGATGTTTTTTTTTCTTTAATTAGTTACCCATGTGTATACTGGCCAATAGTGTCACTGTCATCATTTTTAGCTCCTTTAAATTTGTAGTAGTGCTTAAATTTTTGATCAATTTTTTTTATCTTATTGCATAAATCTTAATTAAATGCATCTTGAAGTGAGGTCGTATACTTTCACCTATATTTGAGTTTGAGTGGCTCTTCTTCATGCATGCCATTCATTTCAGTCGCAGGAACACTCTTGTAGGTGGAGTGGAACTCGACAGGCATGCTCAGACGACAGAACACCATGTCAGCATTGCTGTTCTGTGTCCCAAATGTCTTGTGAGTGACTTTAAGACATGGGGGGCTGTCAACAGTGCCATCGATCCTTGTGACCTGCAAACATCTGAGCTTTAACCTCTTACCATATATTGCTTATTGTGTAAAGTCTGTTATGGTGTTCACTTAGCTTAAAATGGACCAAAAAAAGATAAATCCATGCTTTATATATATTCTGTAAACAGGATAAACATGGAAACCCATAAAAAAAACAGGCTGTCTAAGCACTTTACACAATTTCCTTTCTATACAGTTAAGTCTTTTTTTTTATTTAAAATTTGTAAATAAGGTGTACTATTTGCCCCCATTTTCTTCAAATTTGATCTGTGCCAGTTTTGACCTACTAGCTAGTTCTCCCTCTTGCACAACAGCTACCAACCTGACAGGAGGAGAGATAGCACAGTGATGTGTATATTTTCAACCCTTCCTCCCCCATGAGCAGAACCAAGTATGCTGTCTTAGACTCCCAGTTATAGATGGCAGAGGCAGCAGTAGGAAATGCAATCTTCTGAAAACAAGGCAATCACTTGTTGTGCCACTTGGGACCCCAAGAAAGTGTTTCTATCATCAAGATGACTATTACAATGTATTGATAATTTTTTAAAATCAGTTTTTAAATTGATAAATCTAGAAACAATAGGCCAGTAACCACATAATCAGGTGCACTTTAGATGTCTTAACTTTAGATTAATCAACTACAATATGGGTTAAAGTAAAATTGTGAAAATGAGATTTCTCGCCTAGTATCACTAAGATTTACAGAGTATATAGGTCTTGGCATGGATTTTACTTTTGAAAATCCAGAAAAGTTAAATCCAGGAACTAACTTGATTGTATTTCACTCGTTAATTTTGCATTTTGCATGGAGGAAACTTGGGCCTTACCGCAATATGACTGTGATCTTTGGGAACATTGACAAAAGTAGGGAGGCGTTTGCTAAACCACATGGTGACCTCTCGGTTCATGTTGACAGCAAAGGGCTGAAATCCCTCTTGCAGACCACACATGGTGTAATATTTGAAGGTGCTGGCATCCTTGCCCAGATTCATACGTCCAACTTGGGAAAGGCCCAGACTACAGACTGGGATAAAGCCTAGAGAATGAAGAATAGAATAACTATTGCTTTTTATCTATAAAAATATTAAAGTATTACAATTCTGTATACTACTTAAGAGCGAACATGCTGATCCGATTATATATTTTGATTTTATAGCTGCACATTTGTAAAATTCATAAACACCTCACTCTGGTGAAAGAAAATACTAAGTTTATTAAATATTAGCATACTTATATGTACTTGCTGGCAGACGAATGATGAGTTTATAACCACTATTTGTTGAAAAATAAAATTGGCAATTAACAAACTTATTTTATAAATACTGCATTTTGTTTTTTCCTTGCACTCAGTGAGTGAAAACACTGGGTAATCAGCTAATAAACTATAGGAAAGCACAATTTGAAGTGTATTTAGTGTACTTTTATGTGCTAAAGGGTAACAACTTTGAATATACTATGTAAACTTTAAGTATATTGCTGTATACATACTAAAATTTATGCTTATATAGTTAAATTAAAGTGTGCCTTGTTTGCATTACAAGAACATTTATCATTTTTACAACTGCTCATGCAACATCGGGGTGGCATAATACACTCAGAGGAAAGCACTGTCCATGTACCTCTGTTTGAATGAGCTCATGATTGCCTACTGTCACTTGTAAGGGCTTGAGTGCACAGCTCAATTTTGCTCTCTTAAGGTCCTGCCCATAGATGCCTGTGGCATCATCAGGAATCCAACTCACAATCTCACAATGATTTTTCAGTTGTGCCACTTGGAAGTCAAAATTACACTCAATTTTAACTTAAATATACTAAAATGTCAGATATTAAAATGTGTTTTTTAAATTGTCCTTTCAATTCATTGTTACAAATGATAATTTTGAGCATAAATACAAAATACAAAAATATATTGAAAAACAAAGTTCATATAAGCGCAATTTAGAAATTACACAGAACTTTCACTTGCAAAATATATTTTTATATAACGTATTCATACAAAGTGTACTATGTTAAATGCTTTTAAAAATTGTGGTTAGCAGCATGGTTAGTATATTTTTCATATATTTAGAGATTTTTTTAGTTCATTTGCAAGGTATTGTTGAAAATGTGAATATATTTGAAGTAGAATAAAGTATTTTTTTCACCAGGGCTTAAATCTTGCTTAGTATTATAAATTATATTTATGTAGGCCTATATAGAAACTATGATGACAGTAGTAGCTGTCACCAGACTGTAGCAGCGGTGCTAGCCAAAGACCCTGCCTTTCCCATCACCAACTGAGACAGCAAGCACCACTGGCTCAGAGGAGCCTGCAACACTTTCCATCTACTCTCAGGCAGATGCCAGTGAGGGATAAAGGGGATTCAGCTCAACAGAATTGGCAACTCTCACAATAACTGTTTGTGCTCTGCTCTGATGCAGATTCCCCCTGAGGTGCAACCCGGCACTGCATGAGTCTATATGTGGCCGAAGAGCAAGAGTTGCTGTGAGGCTTGATCAGTGCTATGCCTGGCTATTCTGCCTGTCCTGCTGTCTACTGGTGCTACCCTCAATAAAGGGACTTTTTTCTGTTGTCACCCAGCCTTTGTGTCTGTGTGTCAGACCCACTGTTTGAGTCACAGTGGTGGAGAATGTGGGCAGAAGAGGCCACAGACTCCCCCACAGGCTAAGCCACTGACCCTGTCACCTGATGAGTGAACCAGGAGATTGTGCAGAACCTCTCGATCATGGCCCAGGAGCTCAACACCCTCCACAATGTCCCTTCTGCAACTGTTCACATCCCTGGCACAGCATTGGATGTACAGCAGCCATTCTCCAAGATCTTGGCCAAGAATAACATTGAAGCCTACTTTGCAACAACTGAGGGGACTGCCCAGCATATGGCTCCTATCTACTCTCCTAACTGGTGAGGCCCAGTGTGCTTACCACACATTCTCAGTGAAACACATGTGGGACTACTACATCCTTGCATGCCGATATCCTGTCCCACTGTGGACTCTCAGCTAGTCGAGACACCACTGCCTTTCACTTTTGGGCCTACCAGAGGGAGCAGGAGCTGCAAGCCCATGTAAATGACCTCCCCAGACAGCTTGACACTGGCTACAACCCAATCTGCTCTTGGCTGAGGAGGTGGTCCAGCAACTAACCATCGACCAGTTCCTGAGCCTTCCCCTTGAAAAACAGTAAGTCGTGGGAATTGGGACCCTGCAGACTCTCTGCAAGCTGGTGGATGCTTTGGAGATTGCTCTTTTTACCAATGAAATGGGTTGGGGTGGGTGCCAATGCGGGAATGCGGTAGAGGCCACTGCCTGGATGGCCCACCATCCCCAGCCTCCCTTCCAACCCTTCCTGAGTCCCATCTGGAATGAAGCCTGGGCAATGCCCCAGGGCATATCTATGCCCTCTAAGCTGAAGCAACCTCGCTTAGAGAATCCACGGGTTGCTGGCTGATCTGTGCATCAAGCACCGGCCCCCTCCGTAACCTTGGCAATACTCTGGCTCAATGGCAACCCAGTTGCCATTGGGGTTTGCTGAGAATGTGTGGTAAGCACACTGGGCCTCACCAGTTAGGAGAGTAGATAGGAGCCATACAAAATTCCTGGGGGCCCACCCCTTTTGCTGGGCAGTCCCCTCAGTTGTTGCAAAGTAGGCTTCAATGTCATTCTTGGCCAACATCTTGGAGAATAGCTGCTGTACATCCACGCTGCTAGATTTGGGGACCTCCATCTCTCTGGTGTAGCCTTCTGTGTTAGAGTGGGCCTCCCAGCCTAATGGTCATCTCCTGGTGACTTGTATCCATGGGGACGTCTGGGAAGTCCCAGCAGTCGAGGTCCACCTAGGGCACCAAGAAATTGAGTGGCCAGTGATGACCTCACTGTTCCTCTGTTGATAGGACAAAACTTTCAGAAGGCCCTCCAAAATGTCTGATGCAAATGAGTACCAGAGCCATCCAGTCACAGAGGACCACCCACCCACTGTCAACTGGTCCCACAGGCTTCAGGCACCCTCCTGGCCAAGGATGAAGCCACCTGCGCTGACACCAATCCTGAAGGTAAGCCCTCCTCTTGGACTAACCCTGTTATGTGTGTCAATCAGCAAGTCACACAAGAGGGACACTTTAGAAGAGAGCAAAAGGAGGGTGATTGGTTGAAGCACTGCTGGAGCCAGGTGCAAATGATTGACAAGGAGGTAACTCAGCCACAGCAGCCCTCCCCATGACATTCTTCCAAATACAAAACAGCCTGCTGTATTACCACTGCACCCGCCATGGGGAGAGCTGCTACCTCATTGTGGTGCCTTGCACTAAAGTTGACACCATCATGTACCTGGCTCACAGCCATCCACTAGGAGGACACCAGGGAGCCCAAAATATGCTGCAACTGATTCCACTGGCCTGGAATGGTAGTGGAGGTGTGGAGCTTTTGTCAGTAGTGTTCACAATGCCAGCACACCTCTTCGCACACCCCAGAGACCATACTGCTAATTCCACTGCCAATCATTAGGGTCTCCTTTGAGCAGGTGGGGATGGACCTGGTGGGGCCATTGCCAAAGTTCACCTGATGCTACAAATACATCCTGGTCATTGTGGACTGCACTACATGCCACTGGAAAGCCATCTTGCTTTACAAAACAACCTCACAAAACATTACAGTAGTCATTTGGCAGACGCCCTTATCCAGCGACTTACATTTTGATCTCAATTATACAACTGAGCAGTTGAGGTTAAGGGCCTTGCTCAAAAGCCCAACAGTGTCAGCTTGGCGGTGCTTGGACTTGAACTCCCAACCTTCCAATCAGTAGGCTTAATCCCCTGAGCAACCCCTTGCCCATCACGGGAGAACTGGTGCTACTGCTCATTTGGGTGAGCATCTCAAAAGACATCCTCACAGACCAGAGAACATCATTTGCTTATGCAGGACCTGTGCTGACAGCTGTGCATGCAACACCGCCATGTATCTGTTTAACAACCCCAGACTGATGACCTGGTGGAGAGATTCAATCAGACGCTACAGTGCATGCTCCACCAGGTTGCTGACACAGAGGACTGCGACTGGGACCTACTCCTCCCATACCTCCTCATTGCCATCCAAGAGACCATGCAAGCCTCCACCAGGTTTACACCTTTTGTGCTGCTATTTGGACAGTGTCCTAGGGGCCTGCTAGACATCACCACAGAGGCCTGAGAAGAACAGCCATTGCCGTACCTCTTCTAATCAAATATGACACGAAAAATGGACTGACCATGTGTAATTTCCATTGTGCAGGAGCACATACGAGTGGCACAAAAGAAACAACGGACAGCCTACAATCATCCAGCACAGTTCTTTGAGTTCCAGCAAGGAGACCTTCTGCTCATCCCGAGTGCCTCCTTTAAATTCTTGGTACAAACCGATTTCCAGAAAAGTTGGGATGTTATTTAACTTCACCATAATACCTTCAATGTGATGGGTACTATGGGGTCAATTTGACCCCAAGTGAAAATAACCCTAAATAAAAAATAAGCGGAAAGATGGGTATGTGTGGTCACAGAAGCCAAAAACTCTCAGAAGAACTCCGATGTGAAATATTGTCAGACAGAAACCAGGGCCAAAAGGGAATGGGTGTCAAGCAGACACACCCTTGAAAGCATTTTGATTTATTTTTTGATGATGCCATGACAACAGAGATTGTAACATTGAAAATGTGAAAACTGGTTACACAAGCAATGCTGGATTTTTGTACCAAAAGTCCACAACCAGAGGCACCCACACCACACACAAGTACCACACATCATCATCCAGGACAACGCAAGAAATGCTATATTTGTCCCAGATCAAGTGACAAGAAAACCAAATTAGTTGAGCAACCAAGGCCAACTGTGACATTTTTGCCTACAGTGGGGTGAAATAAGCAGAAACATGCACATGAAGCATTGTGCAATGTTATTTGGATTTTATAACACATTGTCATACCATAGTATTTCAAGGAAATGAAATACTGTAATAAAGTGGTGTTATTCTGGTCATATAGCATGTTAGGTCCTGTCAACTACAGCAGCTAGGTAAGTGCAAAGAGGCACAAACTTACAATATAGATTTGTTGAAACACTAAATAGAGCCTGTAATCACTCTCCAGACACCTTCTGTGTGTGTTACAGGTACTGCCAAGCCCATACACAAAGGTTGCTAGCTCACCCTGGCACAAACACAAGACCTCACTGAACTACAGCACCAGTTTAGGGATGTTTTCTGATGAGAGCCGAGATGATCAAACCTGATACCGCACCATATCTGGACTCCTCCAAGAATGGTTGTTCAGCAGCAACCCTAAGTGCCAGAAGCCCTTCCTCAGGCTATCAAGGCAGAATGCTAAAGGACAGCATTATCGAGGAGTCCACAAGCCCCTGGTCCAGCCCTACTATGGTAGTCCCCAAGCCCAACAGCAGCCTACAGCTTTGTAATGACTTCCAGAAGGTGTATGAGGTCTCCAAGTTTGACAGCTACCCCATGTTGGAGGTAGGCTAGGGAGAGCCCAATATATTTCAATGCTGGACATCAAGAAGGGGTATTGGAATGTCCCCTTGGCTCCCACCACTCAGCCCAAAATACCCTTCCATACTGCTTTGGGACACTGGCAGTACCAGGTTCTCCCCTTTGGACTGCACAGAGCACCAGCAAAGTTTCAGCATTTAATAGACATCATACTCTGACCCCACTGCAACTACACCACTGCCTACCTCAATGACATTGTCATCCACTCATCCACCTGGAGGACCACATCTACCACCTGGGCTGGGTCATTGAGGAACTCCGAAGAATATCTGGGGCTGACCAAGGCGGGGCCCTTGATGACAGCGGCTACACAGGTCTGAAAAAGGAAAGCACTCCTTGATGGACTGCGATGGTGGCAGAGGAGCCTGGAACACTGCCCACTTTGAAGCAGAGCTGTGGAATCTGGAATTGCTGGCAGTCACTTTCCATCTACCTTCAAGCAGACACCCATGAGGGATAAAAGGGACTCAGCTCAATGGTGAAAGTTAATCGTCGACAACTCTTGCACTAACCGCTTGTACTCTGCTATGATGCAGATTCCCCAAAGTGCAACCTGGCACAGTATGAGTCTGTACCTGGCTGAAGAGTGACGGTTGCCACAAGGTTTGACCAACACGATGCCCAGCTATTCTGCCTGCCATCTAACCCTCCTGCCTGGTTGCATGTACTACACAACCACCACGAGAGCTATTTTCACTGCACCTGAGTGACTGTTTTCTCTGAGTACTTATTTTGAGTTGAGGAGTCCTTTTTTCCACATACTTAGGAATTCTCTTCATAGTTAGTGTTTGTATGAGTGTACATAAAGTATTGAGGAATTGTTAGAGAAAATAAAATAACCTATATTTCACCTTTTATTTCCACATCAAATGTTATAGAGAGTAATCTATAATATAAATGATTTATAAAATGAAATCTCTGTAAAATGAGGATCACTCTCACCATCCTCAGTCTCAAAATCAGCAAAACAAAGTTCTGAGCCCTTGTTTGTAATGAGGATTTCTCCATTAAGCGTGAAGATCATGGACTTGTCCTCCATGTTAATCATGCAGCCCACGACATCCCCAGCATGCCAGCAGCGACCAAACAAGCGGCTGCCTTGGTGGAGACGATGACCCTAGGAGTAATAGTGTATAATAATAATAAATAGTGTTCATACGCAATCAACACACGCAAGATAAAAAGTTTCAATAAACTTTCTGGAAGGCTTCTTGTAGATACATGAAGATTTGTGTTCAAATAAATATTTCAGCATGTCAAATATTACAGTCTTACCAGTGTCTATGATATTTGTAATATGTAAATAGTACAAATAGTACTCAATTTTCACATTTAACAGCCTTATTAGATTTCGTTAAAATTCATTCAACAGTTCACTGTAAAATTAACCTTTGAAAACATACAAATAAAAGAGTATAGAGAAAACATTTTGCCTCATTTCTTTTTCCAGATTTAATGTTTCAGGTCTAATATTCTCAAAGTATATTATATTGACTGGTATATTGACTCAAAGTATACTGTCAGACTTGGGGGGTTATTTTCAAAACACACTGAACTTCTTTCTCTCTATGAATGGAAGAAAAATATAATTAATTACTAATACTAGTGACGGATATTAACAAGTGCAAGCAAATCCATTTATTCTATGCTTGTTATCATTGTCGATGGGTGACTAAGTGGTTAGCACTGTTGCCTCACAGAAAGAAGGTCTTGGGTTCGATCCCTGGGGTTGACATGGGTGCCTTTCTGTGTGGAGTTTGCATGTTGTCTGTGTGGGTTTCATGCGGGTACTCTGGTTTCCTCCAGAAAGGGTTGTGGATATGCAAAAGCAAGGTATAAGACTAAGATGTCATTTATTTTGGTTTATTTATGACCATTGGTGCAGATATTGGTACAAATGTAAAAGGCTTGCGTTTTAATATTTCCACCATCAAGCTGCGTGAAACTGCGTCAATAAAATGACAACAGTGCCCAAATTTATGCACCTGCCTAATTTTGTTTAAACAATTATTGCACACTTTCTGTAA
>JAQMCW010000005.1:17642651-17653192 GCA_030068335.1 Chrysichthys cranchii
AAGTGTGTGTGTGCGTGCGTGCGCGCGCACACACACACACACACACACACACATATATATGTATACATATATATATATATATATATACACACACACACACACACACACACACACATATATATTTATATATATATATATATATATATATATACAGACACACACACACACACACACACACAGTTGATCTGCATATGCATACACACATACATGTACACCCTGGATAGGTCACCAGTCCGCACACACGCACATAGATAGATAGATAGATAGATAGATAGACATTTTTTACAATGATGTTCTATATGCAAGTGGACCTCCTCTTTCTCATCTTCTGCACCTGAAAATCCGCATGAGCACGAGCTATGGCACAGCTCGAGGTGAGGTGGCGCTCGTGCAGCTGTGTAGGCGCGCTCTGATTGGACCACGCAGCAGTCGTTCAGGAGGAGAGAACTCCGCCCTCCGAAAGGCACCGGTGAACGCAGGCTCATTTTAGCGCGAGGGAGAAAGACGACGGAGATAACCGTCATGCCAGAGAAACCGGTAAGCGCGCGCCAAACTTTAACTCACTTTCCCACACGCGATTCCACGCACGCCTCGGTGCAGGTGTTACGTAACGTCTGACGTGTAGCGCGAACCGTTATAGCGCTGCGGAAGCGCGGTTTGTCGAGACGCAGCGCACAACTTAATGCCGCATCTCCTCACAATTTCCTCACAGCTCTGATCTGGGTCCTGTAAAGTCAGCTGGCAAAAAAAAACACACCACTGCATAACAATAGGTTATTATTATTATTATTACTACTACTACTACTACTACTAATAATAATAAGTATTATTTATTATTATTATTATTATTATTATTATTATTATTAGCTGAATACCCAGTGGCTTCTTTCACTGAGTGTCAGGGAAAAAATAAAATGCAGTATTTATAAAATAAGTTTGTTAATTACCAATTTTATTTTTCAACAAATAGCGGTCATACATAATTTCTGTTTCAAACGCAAAAAGAACTTTATATATTATTATTATTATTATTATTATTATTATCATTATTTCAGCGGGGTAAGTACATTAAGACTATTTTTACAAGAAAGCAGCACAATAGTTAACAAAAACAACTCATAACACTCACAACTGTGGAAAATGAAAAAAAAAACATTGGATCATGAGATGAATTGCACAATATTTTGTGTTAGACATTTTATTCATCATAAAAAAAAATCAAAGCTGTCTTACTGAGTTCACACTAAACATAGGCTAGACACTACCCAACAGCCCTTATGGGTTCTATGGCTGTCTTTCTTGGAGAACCCGTGGAGAGTCTTTGTAGAACCACGTTGTTATGTTAAGCTATGTTAAGAAGTCTTGATTATCCAGAGAACCCTTAAAGATCATTTGCAGAAATAACAAGAGTGTAACTTCTGATTAGAGTTACAAGTGTCAAAAATGCACATTGATCAGTGGGTTATTATGTTTATTTATTTATTTATCTATTTATTTATTTAAAAAAATTATATTCTGTAGTTTCCTATTTTAGTTTCCATTATGGGATTATGGGGAATTTTGAGTGTAGCATTCAAAAAGGTCCAAATGGTGTTTGTCTACTTCACAGAATCCCTTCCCTGGTACTGAAGTACTAAACTAATTCATTATAATTTAGTAAGTCTGCAAAAATACAAGAAGTGGGTGTGTTAGAGTTTGAAAAATCTCACATATGCAGGATAGAGTGCCCCAGAACCGTAGTTAGGAACCTCAAATATGTAGACTGTTCCAATAATTATAATACTTGTTTAATTACTTGGCATGCCTGTTACAGAAAATGCTCATTCACAATTTGTTGTGTCCAGTTTTAATATTGCATTATGTATTTTTTTTGTAAACTCATTTAAGACGTGTAACGAGCATCATCCACGTTCATAGTCTCTCATGGTGTTCTCTCCTTAACAGATTTTCAATAGCCACGGGGATTTTTCTTCCCAAGCAATTCACTACCAAAGCCAAGAGATTTGGAAGGGTGATATATTTAAAGTGAGTGTGTGATTAATTAAATGGCTCCTATAATGGAGGGCACACACACAGTGCTCTGTCTGCACAAACAAATTGAGGAGTTTATTTACATCAGCCCATACTTCCCCACTAGGGGAGTGCGAGGGTTTACACGCAGTGGCCGCACCTCTCATCACTGCCAGCCCTTGTACACCAATCAGCATGACCTGAAGGCTGAAGATCCTGCAGCACCAAAACAAAGAAGTCAGTCTTACAAGCCAGCATGCGTAGACTTGCAGTCCTGTGAAGCAACAAAAGTTTTATCTGGGCTTCCTTGGCTGTCTGCTGAACACTGCCAGTTACTGGTGGATCTCCTGTCTCTGTGTGGTGACTGTGCATCAAGATTCAGAATGGGCAACCAGGACGGCAAGCTACCGGCTCAATTTGAAGAATATGAAAAGCATCTTGTTCAAGGTGTTAGCAGCAGCAACTTTCAACATACCCTTTCTTTGTCCCCAGACCATAAGAGATCAGCTTCTCGGGTTAGAAAGATCAAGAAACTCGGTAGCAAGAAGATGGATACTACTGAGGAGTTCTTGCAGACCAAGTTGAAAAAGAAAGTACAGACCATCTCAGCTTCAGATTTTTTGAGAAATCATCTGGATGTAGACTTGATTGAGGCAACTGAAAACCAAAAGATACCTGGAACCCCTGCATCTATGCATATACCACATACACCTGGCTCAGACTCCTTTGCCAGCATCAACAGTGAGCCACTTCTTCCAATGGAAGAAGCTTTTCAGACATGCCAGGAACCATGGGAATTCATGGAGGACTCACGTCTGTTTGAGTCAGAGATGGACCTCTGTACTGAGTTGAGTGAGTTTGAGGACCAGTTCTGTCTGAGTTATGGAGCATTTTCTTGTAGTCTCACAGAAGCAAAGCAGTACCATAACCTTCCGGAGCAAGTGGCCAATGGAAATAGCATTTCTTCAAATGGGAAAGTGACTTCTGCTGGGAAATACAATTTGCAAAATAATCCAGGATGTAAAACTGTAGCTTCGCTGTATGGTGACATGAACAGGAGGGACATAGTTGTTGAAGTGGTGCCTGAAAGGATGGAATTATCTAGCAGGCCTCCTACTGCTAATTATGCTCAGTGCTCTACAGTGGGACAAAACACCTGCCAACATTTCAGACAAGAAACCCTGAAAGTCCAGAACTTTACTCATCAGAACGATGTGGAGCTAAATGTTAGAGATATATGTTCTGAGGCAGTGCCATTTTCCCTTAAAGAATCTCAAAATGGAACTTCCAACATCAGGCCCAGGACCAAAAGCCCTATATCTCCTTCTCTTTCTGGGGTTTTTAATATGTCCTACCCTCCATCCAATAGCCTCCAGAGTATGTCCCCTGTCCTGTCACCACTTTCATCCAAGCTGTCCAGTCCGCAACTGAATCACCGCATTGTATTGCTGCCTGAAGAGGATAGGAGTAAGGATAAAGATCAAGACAGGTGGTTCCATGAAACAGTTGGGTCATGGTTAGAAGCTGGGGACCAGTCCAAAGACCCAACAGAGGCCATAGACAAAAATGGAAACCAAAGAGCTATCACTAGGCTGGACCTGAACCTCAGCCAACAGGAATCTGGAAATTCTTGCAAAATTACAGGTGAGTGTAGGGGATTATTTACTTGTTTAAGTGGCATATGGGAGAGAAGGGGCCCTGTTTTGTGCCTTACAAGGGGGTCGAACCAGAATATAGTATGCTACTATATTCAACTAAATATAATATTCTCTAGGAAAGATGATTTTACACACATAAAATCTACTATTTAACTGAATTACATCACATATTTTCATCGTCTTCATTTCTAGCACGTCAGCTAGGAATGTTATTGGAGCAATATTTGGAGAAATTTGTAAAACAGATTAAATGAGTACTGCTGTAGTGTAAGATTAAAATATAATAACTGTTTCTGATACTATTTCTGTTAAGACAAAGACTCCTACTGTACATACAGTCAAGACATCTTGGTCACTGAGTTGCTGGTTAGTATTCATGCAAATGCATATTCAAAGTCTGAAAGTAGAATTTGTAATCTATTTCTTTTCTTAATGACTCAGTATTTATTAATTTTCTTTG
Source organism: Chrysichthys cranchii (assembly GCA_030068335.1). Lineage (NCBI taxonomy): Eukaryota > Metazoa > Chordata > Actinopteri > Siluriformes > Claroteidae > Chrysichthys > Chrysichthys cranchii. The sequence goes on from JAQMCW010000005.1 coordinate 17,646,780, forward strand.
TGCATATAATGCAATTGTATGATGATAAAATATAAGGAAAGATGGATTGCAGTCCCTCAGATCATCCAGTTCATCAACCTTATGGGTGGCAATGAAGTTCAAGCTATTCTACATTTTCACTGTGTATCCAAAGGTCTGCCAGTTGATTCACAATGTAAATCTGTGGGTTTGATAACGTGCTCAGGTTTTGCTCTTAGACTGCAGATGTTCTTCCTCCTGCCCTTGTGAGAAAAAAACAATTGAATTTGTAGTTGGCCATGATTACAGCCAACAGAGCAACAGTTTCATTTTATGTTCCTTAAAGCCTTGTATACTGTAGCTACTACATTGGCAAGGCATTTTGCCTGATAGGCAATTCTGGGATTCAATAGAGACAGAAGGGAGAGTATACTCTATGCAGTGAAAAACCCTTTGTGTTATATGTTCTTCAGACAAGGACATTTTAGTGGATAGTCTAGATCACTAACACTCCTAGAGTATCCCAAGTGAAGGTGTGCAGGAGACCTTTCAATAATTAATTACTCCTGTAAATTTAGCAGGATACACAAGAGCAAAAATAGGATAGTAAAACAGTGTTGGCCTGAATGAACTTTACAGATTGTCCTGACAGAATTACATCCCATGAAAGGCTTACAAAAGTAAACAAAGCAACAGTAAGCATTAATTGAGCATCTCGATAACTTCATGATTAACAAATAGATTTTTTTTTAAATGTCAAAAGAGCCATCGTAGCCATCTGTGGCTAGGAGCTAAGGGAGCAAAATTGTGCATGCTCGCTGGATGGGATGGCATCCTTGCTAAATCACAGTGGCACTAGGGCATCTGTGAGCTCATTTATGCAGAAGAGTAGAAGATATCTGGCTTTCCTCTGAGGGCATTATGTAGCCCTATGACGCAGCATGAGCAGCAATTGTTAAAGATGCTGTTGGCTTGCTTCATGTGTCTCAGAGGAAGCATGTGTTAGCCTTTACCCTCCCTGGTTTATCCTCCCCATGATAGGGAAAAGCTGGCTGTTTGGTAAGAACTGGCGGGTGACCAAACTGGGGAGATAAATGGGGAAAATCCCAAAACAAAATCCCACTCTTGAAAATATTATAGTTTTACATTTTGTTACCAATATTTTACACTAATACCAAGAAAACAGTTGTAGATGTTTTGTAGGTATTGTTGAGATTTTCTAAAACTTTGCAATAAAGATCAGCATCTTTGAAATGCTTTATTTGAAATACTATGCTGATTGTCATAAAGACAGAATATTAGGTATTAAGCTAGCATCTGGTATACCTCTGCAGACTGGTCTGATGGCAAGAGCTGAACAAGGAATAAGGTACTGAGCAAGGCATTTTGATGTCAAGTAGTCATGCTGGCAGATTCAGTGATCGATGTTGATTCTTTTCAGACAGTTGAGAAAAGCCTCCTGTGGTGAATTGTAGCAATGAACAGCTATAAGATTACGCTAATTAAACAACATTCTGGGTGTTTAACTTCTTGCTTTAAAACAATTCTAAGGTAAAATTGGAACCTCATAATATCAACATTTTGCCTGTCTTAAGTATAGAAAAATTGAATTGTCAGCTCCAGCATTTGGTGAGATAGATTAAGCAGAAGTGTAAAATATACGCATCTCAGTGGAAAGTACAAAATCTCATAGCTTCTCTAAAACTCTAGTAGCACAATAATCCTCCCTCTGTCCTCTTTTGCAGAAACTTAATTCCAGTAATATCTAAATAGTATTAACTAATCAGTCTATGGGTCATATGAGACTGATCACTTAACAGCGAGTCAGTTGATGTAGTGTGTGGGTTTTTTTTCTCTCCAAGTGTAGCAGTCAACAGGAAATGTAGGGAACTCTACTCCTAATATGTTATTTAGTTGGCATGAACAACCCCAGATAGAGCCCATTCCCATTCCTGATGCTGAATGTGATCTGTGAGGTTACAGAGAAGGCTTTACTTCCGCCTGGGTATGAGTAATCAAGAAAAGCTCTCGTTTGTTATATATAATTATCACTAACATATCTTTTTTTAGAAAATAAATCAAGAACCTATTCAGGCAATGTATTTCCTTAATTTGTGGTTAAGACTCTGGGAGCTTATAGTTTTCATTGGATAAATGATTGTTCAGTATTACCAACATTGAATGTAGTTGTTTAGATTTTTTTCCACAGGTGGTACATTGGCGCAGTGGTTTGCACTGTTACATCACAGCAAGAAGGTTCAGGGGTCAAAGTTGCACGTTCTCCCCATGCTTGAGGATTTCCTCTTTGTGCCCCGGTTTCTTCCCATAGTCTAAAGACATGCAGATTAGGCTAATCTGATTTGCCCATAGGTGTGAACATGAGTGTGAATCATTGTTCATCTATGTGTTAGTCCTGCATTAGATTGGCAGCCTGCCCAGAGTGTACCCCGCCTCTCACCCAAAGTCAGCTGGAATTGGCTCCAGCTTCTTCTCAACCCTGAAAGATAAGAGATACTGATGATGAATGTCTGGAGTGTCATTACTGTGTCCTGTGAGTGTGCAAGCTGCACTCTAACCATGACTGATCTTGTTTTGTAACAGTGGTTACCATGACAGGTCCCCAATCTGCTGGTCACAATATTGAATCAGAGGCCTAAATCATTCTACTGCCTATCAGTAATTAGATTTTACTATTCTGAAACCTTTATGGCTGAGCCTTAGAGCAAGACATACAACATAAATTATTATGCAGACATACAGGAGCACACTAACTGAAACACTAATAGGCAACACTATTCATAATTGCTGGGTTTATTTAAATCAAGTCTTTCAAGCCTTTAATCATGTTGTGCCTCTTCTGAATAGCACGACAGCCAGGTCTTTTGTTTAGACCGCACAAAACCTGCACTTCTGCCATTTGTCCTTTCTAGTACAGGTAGTCCTCAGGTTACAATGAAGACGTGTTCCGCAATCCGCATTGTAAGTGGACAATATCATATGTCAAACCACTGCTTAGCCTAGCTTAGGAGTCTATTCTCAGGAGTCTTTTCCTATAGGAGACATGCTCGGGCATTTAGAAGACATGCTTTTGAATTAAAATTAGCTCTTGAAGCACACAAATAAACACGTGGTAATGCACTGTACAGTACACTGATATACAAGTTAACTCCGTGAGTTGTGGTAGAGAGTGAGGCATCAGGCAAGGTGAGTGATCCGGGCATCATCCGCGTACATCCAGGCACCAGATATCGTACCTTGTATGCTGTTAAGCTGGCCTGCAATATTTTCTAAATATTTTTAAATTTTTAGCATATCGCAATTGTCATCCTAGCTTTGAAAAATCGTAAGTCGGGCCATCGTAACTAGGGGAGCAACTGTATTTTATACTTTTTTTGGGTAATGTTTGCTTAGTATCTTTACTTCTAGCTTCTCCTTCAAAAGCATTTTGGAAAATTGGAGGTTGAGAAATCAGTCCACTTCTTTTGTATTTATTATTTCATTATTTTATTTCCATAAGCAGTCCGCTACCCGTTTGGCTGCATTTTGGCAAAAATTACAAACACTGCTTTTCTTTTGATGAACAGAGTTTATTACTTATGAGGAGAGAGTGGAAATTTAAAGAGGGCAGACCAACTTTAAGTATTTTAATTCAAAATTCAGGAAGCAAAAATGGGTCCTTTCAGCTTTTGGTACAGTATATCTGATAAGACTGACTGGCTGTTCATCTCCTATTGAAAAAAAAAAAAAACACCAGCCATCACTAAATACAAAGTAAAAAAGAAATATACAAGCATGATCATGTTGGTCCTGTCTTCTAAATACTACATTTAGACATGATTATCTAATTGTACTCATTCTGTGAGTATGAGTCTGTGTAGGTTCATGAGAGCACACTGTCCTCTCTTTGAAATTCTAATTTCACTGGAATTACGGACAAAGGATTACACTCCAGTCAACACTACAGTATTAGGACAGTAAAAAATTATAATGTTCAGCTGCATTTCACTTGACCTGTTTAGATGTGCTTGAGAGAAATGCAGAGGATAGACAGCTGCTGCGGCTATTTGTTCTGAAGTTTGGGGAAAATGAAATATAATCTAATCACAGTATTTCTTAGTAAATTGCATCATCAGTATTGCACATCGACTGGTCCATAAAGATTGTTTCTTTTTAATATGTATTGAATGGGCACTCCAGAAGTTTTACTTACCCCATTATTATATGGAGGAGTACAATAGCCAGTATTCATGTTCTTCAGTCTCGAAGTCAGCTGAGGTGTTACTTCAGCTCCGTTACACATGTCTGCCCTATTTAGATCATGGTGTTTGGTTCTCTTCCTCATCGTGCTTTAGATGTTGAACCTAATATCAAAGGTAAGTGTGAACATCAGCATGGATGTTCAATAATTTAATCTCAACAGTTATCAGCTAAGATCAACTACAACACAACCTCTTTCTCCTAACACATGATATGCTACAATACAGGCAGTGTTCCAACAATACCGTGCACAACACCACACACTATTCACACACTGAATCATCTTATATCATGTCACATGTGTATCCATCAATAGCATCCTGTTGTTACGTATACTGTGTGTGTGTGTGTGTGTGTGTGTGTGTGTGTGTGTGTGTGTGCACTGTTATGTAAGGAATAAAACTAAATTCACACACCATGCTGACAGTGCTGACTTTCCACTGTAGTGCTCACATAATTTATAAAGTTATAGGAAAATACTCAACGACATGGTGGTGTGATGTCTTATAACCCGCAGTTGATTATTTTCCTAAAAGAGCACTCCCAGATGTGCTTTTGCTCTTTTACCACAGCAGTGCCAAAGACTACAATTTTTAATTTATTAATAAATAACATGCCATGCACATATATATTTACATTTACATATTATAGAATAATCCATGAGTCAGGATATTTTCCATTATGACTTATGTTCTGAGAGCTATGAACAGTTGTTTTCTCACCAGCCACACTTGTGTTATTAAGACAAATAAAAGCTGCCATGTTAACAGAAAATGCAAGATCTTCTGACCTAAAACCTCTCCCATGGGAAATAAGATTTGCGAATCCAACATCGCTGTGGAATGACTAAGTAATAAAACACAAGAGGACCTGTTGTTATAAGAACATAATCAATAGAGTAGTGTGATGCATTAGAATTGGATTAATTTCCTATAATGGCACAGGGAGAATTAGTTTATTCCTCCTGAATTTAATATTAGTAATGAAAAAAATGCAGCTTCAGCAATTATATTCAAGAATTCAGCAGGGCTGTGGCATTATGAAATCTACCACACTTAGAACCAGAAAAGCACTCGGAGAGCACGGACCTCCACCAAGGGCAATAGTTGACTTCTCAAGGATATACTAAGCTGTAACAGGAACTACATCATATGTCTGGATAGATTTCCAATGGAGTTATATTTCTACATTGGCTATGTTTTCTCACTTTTAAAATTTCCTGCCATCTGGATTTTAGGATGTATGTTACTGTTGAGCGCAGACTTCTGCCAAGGCTAAATGCTGTATCTCACAATCTTAGGAAAATTGAAACTAAATTTGTGGATCCACCCTATGACTCAGATCCACTCCACAATTTAATGGGTATGTCCTTGGCTTGTGGTACACCCTGCTACGATTCATGGAAATACTGTAGGTTTGGAAATTATCGCCAAAAACCTCCTTGGCATGAGTTAAATGCGTTAATAAAGGTACTACCTGTGCAACAATTACATTCATCAATAATCACATAAAACCAGTGTTAGTAGCTGTTCATTCTGTACATTCTGTAGGCCAAGGAGGAATGAATTTGATTTTTGCTGTAGTTGCTGAACATGAATGCACAATGTTCATTTATTCTGTGTGACAGGACAGGCTTTCATTTGGAGGTTTTTTGAGGACAAGTTCAATTAAGTTCATGCTATCGAGACAGAAAGCAGTGCACGCACACACATACTGGCATTTCATGCCCTTGGAGCAAACACAGCAATGCACAGAGAGTGAGATAGTCTCTATATGTGCTCCTCAATAAGAATGTTTTAATGAACAGAGCTAATTACCTATGACCAGGTCTGCTTTGTGATTATATAGCAGCCTGTACAGCTTGCTCTTGTGGTACTGAACCCTGCTTCACCCACAGTAGATGCTCTGTGTGTGTGTGTGTGTGTGTGTGTGTGTGTGTGTGTGTGTGTGTGTGTGTGTCCCTCCTAGATCTGTCCTAATCCCCCTCTAATGCTGCTGTGTGATTATCTTAACAGCAGGAGGCCTACAAAACTTAACTGAATTACATTTTCATCGATTTTGAGCTGAAACATAGTTATTATTATGTGTTATCATTAGTAAACTAGAGGATGTAATTCCAGAGAATTACGAGTGCATGAAAAAGCAAACTGTAGTTGTTTGAAGTGGACTTTGTGCCAAATAGTTGCATTATGATATTG
>JAQMCW010000005.1:17689024-17707385 GCA_030068335.1 Chrysichthys cranchii
GGAAAAGGTTAATAAGAGAGTGGAAATGGTTTATAAAGCCTGAAAATATTTATAAATAATAAAAATTAATGTGGCACAGAAGTATCGCGGTTTGACCTTTCGCGGGAGGTCAGCGGAATGTAACCCCCGCGATAGGAGGGGGTTCACTGTATATCACACACACACACACAAACACGCACACACACACACAGAGATACAGGGCTACAGGGTGGACCGGTATACAGTACTGAAGGTGATTGAAATGGCCTTCATTAACTGGAGCCAGGTTGCTGGAACCTATGACACACGATAACACACAAATTCACTTTTGGCCTATCCTGTGTATATAAGTTAATGTAAGTAAAAAAAAATAAAAAAAAAAGGAAGAGAAAGGAGAGAAAAAGTAGATCTGCCCTAGCAGTTCTGATTCTGAAGATGAACATGAACAGATGAGTTACAGCTTTGGGGTTGTGGTGTGTTACCAAATGAAAATCTTGTAGAGATGTTTCTCTGGAACTGAGGCACAAAATACACAGCTCATAGCATGTGCACTTACGTTAGTATCCGAGTCTCTGCCAGTGTTGGAAAAACTTGATAGTCTTAATTTTTTCTTCCCACATTGTATTTCATGTGGTTCAAAAGAGTTTGGCTGATTAACCAGCCTCGTCTCTCTTAGGACCACAGAGTGCTGTGTGATGGACACTGTCAGTCAATTTGAGGGCAATTCTGTGATTATATATTTATAATTCCAGCCAGCAGAGAGTTCTTTGGAAGAACAATATAAAACAAACATTTGTTGAGTCTTTTTGTTAAGGGCTCATGTTCGAATCCTCAACATGTATCAACGATGAAAGGAGCAAATGAGTGAAAGCACAAACATGTATAAATACAAGGCTTTTGCCATGTTTTGGAAAATCTTTTCAGCGATGAGTCCTTCGCCTGGCTATTTGCACTGCGATTATTTATATGCCAAGCAGTGGATCTTTTCCATTGCAGCAAAGACGAAGAATTCAGCAGATAATCCACAATTATATACGAGCTCTGAGTGCTGTCAGTGCTCTGTATAAATCCTGGCTATTACCTTCAGAAATATAAATCAGCCTTGGTTCCTTTCTTCCCCAGTGCACACTCAGCTGTCTATACCACAGCACCCACAGGAGGCTGACTGACTGGAGCAAGCACTATTGCCATTTGTTGATTCCAAAGGGGTATTTATGATCAAGAATGGACCATTCATACCGGATCATAGGACCAATTTAGATATAATGGTTCTTAAATGTTATATAAAGAAAAGTTAGAATACAGTCTTTCTGATAGAAGAGTCATTTGAATATATTCAAGACCAAAAACTGTACTGTGAGATTCTTTAAACGTTTGGGCTTACATTTCCCTTTTTTGTACATCTGTCAGTAAAGTGGATTTTATTGATGTGTGCATCAGGACACAGAATTTAGATATCGCTGAACTATAGGCATGTAAAAAATTAACCCAATTCACGATTTGATTCAATACACGATATTAGGTTCAAGATTCAATTTTGCTACGATATTTTGAAAAGAAAATTATTACCAAAGAATACTAATATTAATTTTCCACCAATAAATATTTACTAACATTTGTAATGGTTTTAGGAAATATAATAACCTATTAACTAAAATATTCCTTGTATTAAAAATGCAAAAAGTTAAATAAACAATTATAAATATAATAACATATTCAGCAGTGTTTAAAAAGGTAGCTACGATTTCTTGTTGAATCTGTTTGTAAGTCAATCACACAAAAGCTCGTTCCCATTTTAGATCTGTTTCTTGAGTGTTTTTCATGTTTTCACAGCATGCTGTGTTGCACCTACCTACAATGACGTCACATTTATTCCCTCTGTTGTACGTTATTGCGTCCTCTGCTGTCTAAACAACGCAATTACAGCTAAGATACCTAAGAGATCAATTATGCCTCAGAGTTAATTTCCATCTATTCAAAATGTCCTAAATTTATATCACAGTTTATCGATGCACAGTGCATGTCTACAATCTGCATTCTGACATTCTTAGTCACCTGAGCATCAAGGTCATTGCATAAGTAATACTTTTCAAAAGTGCATTTCCAACCAGATTCACGTCTAGAATGTTAGCTTTATTGACAAATGTTGCAATGTACAAAAGAAATTTTACCTGAGTGTTTTAAAATGTCTCTGTATAGTGCTCATTGTAAATTGGGCTCATTATTTAATTCATTTAACTCCTTCTGGAGTTGGTGGGATTGGTTTGAATTCCTTCAGCGTGGAAATGTTTGGTCAGAATTTCTTCATAGTGAGTGGGATTGGTTATAGTGGGCAGGATTGGTCAGAATTCCTTCATGAGTAGGTGGCGTCATTGGTCACATTAAAGATCACATTCAGATCAGTCTGTTAACCAGTGTTAGCCAGCAGACAGAGGTGTCCTTAGATGTCTGTTAGTCAGTTTGGCACAGCACAGGGCTTAGTGGGAAGGAAATACAAACACACTAGAGACCTGAAATCTTTGACAGTTGACCTAAAAACACAACGCATGTAGGGTTATCCACCATTTTGGCTGTATTTTGTGGTCAAGGCCTGGAGTCCGTTCTGGAGTCAACTCTGAGTCACTCCTCTAACACTGCTCAGAGACATTAAACTCTCATTGTGGTCTAAGCCAAGCATGACATAAAATTTTAACTCTGATAACTGTGAACTATGAACTGGATTGTAAAAACAAGATCAGCTAAGTTGGTTTTATAGCACATTTTTCTTGTACACAGTATTTCCTGTAATAACATGACATTTCAGCCAATAATGCTATATTTGGCAAATAACGTGGTGGTATTCTCATAATAATGAAGATCTTTTTGCTGTAATAACATGATATTTATGTGATATTTTGAAGCAAAAAAGCTTTTGTAACTATGAATGAAATGAGCAAACTGCGCTCCAAATGTACAGCATCTGTAGTCAGGAGCTTGCTGACAGTTTTCATGCACATGAGCCATTTATTCTTCGCATGTGAGCTGCAGCGCTGCATGTGATGTAAATGATGTATTTATAATTACAGTAATATATTTTAATATGTTTGTAGCATCACAGTCTTTTGAGCAAAATATAAACAAATCCTACGCCTAGCTATTATTGAAATGCCTATGAGCTTCAAGTAATTTACACGCCTTAATACCCTAACTTTCCAAGTGCAAGGTTGGAGGCAGTGATGCAGGCTCAGCACTCCAACTTTTTGAGGTCAGGTTTATGGATCATTGTTGTTACTAGATTTTTCCCTGGAATCCTTGCTGAGTTTGTCTTGATAGGATATCCTCATCACTTCTTCTGCTTCTCCAGTTTTACTGCTTTCACTGCTATCAAAGAGTTTCAGAATAAAACTATGAAAGATCTTTACTGCTACTTTCACTGTCCCATTCACTGTAACATTGCCTCCAAAATGGTGTCTCAGCGACTTAAACACATGTGACTAAAAAAGATTGGTGAGAAAAGAGTAATAGACTAGTGCTAAAGCTAAATAGCACATAAAAGCACAAGTAGCTTTAGTGTCAATACAAGAGCATACACAGCAATATAACAGAATGAAGTTTAACCAGAAAAGGTTATATATTTTGGCAGTTGGAAGAGCAATTTTATTGTCATAAACAATCCACACAGTTATTACCAATATATAAACTTGGTAAATATGAAGGTTATATGGCATAAGAATTTCCATAATTTCTTTACTTGGTATAACATTAAATTGAATGAGACAGAATTAAATGAAGACAGTGTTTTGCCTCCAGGTAAAAAATACTCCCAAACACACATGCCATGCAACAAAGCACAAAGAGCCGTCTCTCTCTGGCGCCCTGTTCACAAGTCTCGTCTGAACACATGGCGTGGTGGTGACTGTGCCTGTTCCACTAGCTCCAGTGAAAAGAGGCCCTCGCACTAAAGGCCTTGCCTGCTCATGACATTTAGGGCCATTTAAAGCAGAAGCCTGCTGGCTGACTTGCTACAGTGATGGATGTTTTAACCTCGCTCGGACCCTTTTCTGAAACACTAACCTCTCTTGCGTACCAAACAAGCTCTTGCTATTTTCCTTCCATTCCGCATGCCATCCTCGTTCAGTAGCATCACTCCTCTTCTGCTCTTTACTAATATTATGGAATATGCAATTTCGTATTGCTGCTGGTACACTCTGAATATCTGAGTTTGGTTCATGATTTTCAGTAGTCCAACCAACATATAATACAGAACGACAAGATTGTGGAGTTCAAATTATTGAAAGCTGGTTAGGCAAATAAAAAGTGTTTCAATGCAAAGGCAGTTACTGGGAGCTGTGCGTGTTAGCGTCATTGTTTCCAAAAGCCTCCTTTTCTGGCTATACACAATAAAACTTTTTTAAAAAGTTTTTAATGTGTGGTTCTTTCTGTGTGTTTTTGCTGCTACTTTTCTATTCTATTTTTTTCCTCCTTTTTATTGTAACCCCCCTCCCCCCCTTTTTAAATGTAAGATGTCGGCGTTCTGCTACTGGAAACCAAATTTCCCAGAGGAACCTTCCCGAGGGATTAATAAAGTTCTATCTATCTATCTATCTATCTATCTATCTATCTATCTATCTATCTATCCATCCATCCATCCATCCATCCATCCATCTATCCATCTATCTATCTAAAAGGTTTTCAAACTAAAATGGGGCCAGCAGCATTTTCAAAACACTCCATTTTAGGGGCTTGAAAACTCTGGAGAAGTATGAACACCAGGCATAAACGTAGCAGAAGTGATGCCTTTTTAGTGTGAACATAGCAAGCGCTAGGAGTCAGAATTGGTTAAAGGCTACCTAGTTATCTCACCATTTAATTAATCACTTTTTAATTAAATCTCATAGAATGTATTTGAGAAATGTGTTTCAAATAACTTTTTTAATATGGTGTTTGTGATTCTCTTGAACACGGTGTTCATGAGAATGACTTCAGTGGTTACTGAACATGCATGATGTGTGAATACTGCACTTAGTATTGCTCATACTATCTGTGTAGGGCCATTAAAAGTGTACATAAATTTAAATACTTATTACTAAATAAATGGGTTGCATCTTGTTTTATTTCATGTACTTTATTGCATTATATTAAAAAAAATCACGAGTTATAATAAGATTTAATTATGTGCCTTTTTGTGTGCTTGGGTTTAATAAGTTTGCTCCATATGTGTTAGAGGAAAGTCTGCCAATGTTCATGTTCTTTATAAGTCAAAGTCTGTGCCCAGCAGCAAAGTGATAATACTTTATTGGTACATGTAAACAGTAGCTGCTTATTTGCAGACTGTAGAGCTGTTTGACTACTGAGAAGCTTTCTCATATTGTTCTCTAAGTGGCTTTCTTTTGTGCGTTCCGGTTTCTTCCCACCTCACAAATGTATGCCAGTTGGTCAATAGATTACTCTGAATTAATGCTAAATGTGAATGAGTGTGTGAATGTGTGTGCATGGTGTCCTGCAACAGACTGGTGTCCCATCAAGGTTATACTTCTGTCTTGTGCCCAGTGTTTCCATGAATGTCTCTGGAGCCAACATGGCCCTGACCAGGATAATGCAGTTACTGAAAATGAATGAATGAATATACTTGTTTCTGGACCTCACTGAGTAAAGAGGACCTTGCTCCACAGAGTGTCAGAAGTTCCACAGTATGACTCATTTGAGAAGTTGTGGTACCTGAACATTTTTGTAGCTTTGAGGCCAAGCAGAAATAAAAGATCAGTCTAGTACAAAAGGCATTTAGAACCTGAGAATATTATCAAGCATTTGAACAGTTTGTAGAGGAGTGTATTCCAGATAGTTTTACCAAGTTCTTTTTACATTAAACCCTTTCCACAATAAACTGTTCAGACCCTGCATCATATTCTCCACCTCAGGCTCCTGCCCCATGTTAACACTAGGAGCAGCTTCTTCACAGCAGTGCCTGTCAGGTTCATGTCTAGTTGTAAAGCTTATTTAAGAGTGCAATTCTTGTAGAGTTAAAGTATTTACAGCTTTCAATAATGACTAGCAGGTGAAATAAATTTAGAAAGGATCTCTGCACTTTTTTATATTATACCCCAAGAAGGCTTGTTTTGAAGAACTAAAGAAATGAAGTTAGAGAGTGCCAAGTTTCTCTCTCTTTTTTTTTTTTCTTCATTTTTGTGGGTGTGTGTGAATCCAGTTGTTTGGCTGGACAACAAAGCCAGGCATTGGCGCAAACAGCACAAACATGTCTCACAGACGCAGAAGGGGTCAAACCCATTCTATTCACCAAGTCTGGACTAATTCTTATGATCTAAGATGATGTCAGCTTGTCTATATAATTGTTCCCATTACACTGTAATAGAAAAAACTGGTGCTGTTTTACTCATAGTAAGGTTGATGGCCCTTCATTTTATATTTTGCTTCCTAAAGACAGTCATGTGATCATAATTTTAAAATGCTATAAATTCGAACCTTTCCTACCAGCCAAAAGTTTCAAATAATTACTTTTTTACTTTACACCAATTCTTTGCATGTGTTTAAGATTTTTGCCCAGAACTGTATATAATGTGTGTATATACATAATATATACATTATCCCTCGTGTTATGTTGCAGGTCAAATTGACCCATCTTAAACATAAAAACATGTAAAAAAAACAAAAAAATAGTTAAAAGTATTTTTTCAGTATGAAAAGTGTAATCAACATCTCACTCACTCATCTTCCCAGCTGACTAAAGGTGAGAGGCGAGGTACTCCCTGGGCAGGTCACCAATCCACCGCAGAGTGTAATCAACATATAAAATGAAAATACCAGTAGTTCATATTACATATTTTGCATGTTTATATTATCCTTCGCCATATCGCACCTCAAGTTATGTGCCTCCACTCTATCGCGGGATTTTATTTAAATTGGTCTAATTATATATTGCAACTTTTCTGCTGGTTCGCAAGCTTTTTCTGGTAGAGTACATGCTTCCTCCTTTGCCATTGGCCGATGGCTAATTGGCTACCCAATCAGACCGTGCGGCTAATTAGAGTACCCTGGGTGCTGATTAACTAAGTGAAGAGCATCATTCCGGTTTGTGTTAGCCAGCATCTCACGTCTCACTCATTCAGCATCAATGTGTTTCACTGAGATTTTTGTGGGTAGTAAAGCCCACAAAAGCAATCTGTGCCTTCTACTTCTTCCAGGGCCATGCCCAAGCGCCAATGGAAGATGCTAACAATCGCCGAAAAGGTAAAACATTTGGACTTTTTAAAGGAAAGGACCAGCTGCGCCACTGTAGGAAGCCATTACGGCATCAACAAGTCCACAGTTTGCCACATTTAAGAAGGCTGAAAATAAGATAAGAGCTACGGCCGCAGTGTCTTATAACCAGGACTCCCAAACAAGTCGTAAGCGTGCAGAATAACGTTGTGGTCCAGATGGAATCTGCTTTAGGACTCTGCATTTGAGGACTGCTGGAAGAAGAACATCCTCTTGGACACCCATATAATCCGAGAGAAGGCCAAGGAACTTCATGAAATGTTTGCGGATGGCGAGGATGAGCTGGAGGACAACCCTCAACCTGGAACTTCTGCGCATTCCCCCAGCAAGAAAAGTGACTTTGCCGCCAGCAAGGGCTGGCTCCCCAGACAAAGGTGCAGCAGAAATTTATGTCGGTGACACCTTCAAGAACATCATTAAAGAAGGCGGATATCAGCTGGAGCAGGTGTTCAATATGGACAAGACGGCCCTATTCTGGAAGCGGATGCCATCTCGTACTTTTATCACGAAGGGCTTTAAGGCTCATAAAGACCACATCAAGCTAGTCATGTGTGGCGATGCTGCAGGCTTTTTGCTTAAGCCTGGGCTAATTTACAAGTCCAAAAACCCCTGGGCACTGAAAAACAAGAATAAGAACTTGCTGCCTGTCTACTGGATGCACAAACCGAAGGCCTGGATTACGAAACTCCTGACGTTTGACTGGTTTCACCAATGTTTCATCCCAGAGGTAAAGCTCTATCTGGCAGAAAGGGGCCTTGAGTTCAAAGTGCTTTTACTGCTGGACAATGCTGGAGGTCATCCCATGGATCTTTCCTTCCAAGGGGTGAAAGTAGAGTTCATGCCAGCAAATACGACGCCACTGGATCAAGGGGTTGTCTGGGCTTTCAAGGCACTGTACACTAAGAAAGACCTGCAACACATTGTTGATGCCATGGAAATGGACGAAGACTTTTCCCTGAAGGACTACTGGAAGAATTACACCATTGCATCATGCCTGGTGACTGTATAGAGAGCACTGAAGGACATGAAGAAGGAGACTGTCAGTGCCTGCTGGAAGAAACTGTGGCCAGAAGTGGTCCATGAATACGAGGGCTTTTCTGCCAAAGAAACTCATCACTCTGAGGTTGATAAGGCGATTAGGCTGGCAAAACGGCTAGAAGGAGAAGGCTTTGATGACATGACTTCCGACAATGCCGTTGAACTGCTCGAGGTCTACTCAAAACCGCTGACCAATGAAGATCTGGCCAAAATGACCAAGTCAGTGAGCTAGGAAGAGAAAGAACAAGAGGAGGATTGAGCACACAAAGAAGAAGAAGACGAACAAGGCCTAACTCTCGAGCGCCTCGCCACCATTTTACGGTTAGCTACAGAGCTTCAGTCATCAGTTGAAGAATGGGACCCACAAATGATTCGCTCTTTTCAGTTCAGAAATGCGCTTGATGGCCCCACGGAAGTGTATAAAAACCTGCTAACTCAAATGAAAAGATCATGCCAGCAACTGCCTATCATGATGTTCTTTACCAGGAAAAAATAAATGTTTTAAACTGTTTTGTGTATTTTTTTGTAAAAAAAAAAAAAAACCTCCTCAATGATATACAATAGTTTTTGTTCGTATCCTGTGTCAACTGTGTTTACTGTACATACAGTACATAATTTAAGTGAATCATACCCAATATCTAGGAGAACATAAAGGGTTTATGCTGTATAACTGAGCTGCTAATGGTTGTAATAGTGTGGGAGGGTTTATAAAGGCTTAAAATATATTTTTAAAAAAACATTACATGGTGGCTATTTCACGGATTTTCACTTTTCGCGGCGGGTTCTGGAACCTAACTCCCATGATAAATGAGGGATCACTGTATAACATAGATAATGTTCAGGTCAGTTTGACCTGGCTGTCAAAGTGGAGGCTAAAAGGGGTCAGAAGTGTCAAATACTATTTGTTTCTTTGCAACTGTAAGACATATTTCACCCCAATCACACACACACACACACACACACACATTATTAATGGTAATTAATAGTTAGTAATGGGGTTAATAAGCAATGCTTATTGGGATTTTTTGGTTTCTTGCACTTTTGAATAATTAAACATGCCCCGGGTCAAATTGACCCAGGAACATCAGTGCTGTTCCTGAGAAACGAACATAACAGAAGGGTTAAATAACTGTATATAATATCTATATTTTCTTTGCAAAGAAATGCTGTGAAGTAAATATGACTT
Organism: Chrysichthys cranchii; assembly: GCA_030068335.1. Taxonomy (NCBI): domain Eukaryota; kingdom Metazoa; phylum Chordata; class Actinopteri; order Siluriformes; family Claroteidae; genus Chrysichthys; species Chrysichthys cranchii. The sequence goes on from JAQMCW010000005.1 coordinate 17,698,482, forward strand.
CAAAAATAATGCAATAAAATTTTTAAAAAATAATTTGGGTGGATATATTACACTTTATTACAGCTAAAATGCAAACATAGGGTGAAATGTAGCACTTAATGCAGGGCATTATTTTCTGTAAAACTACTACATGTGGGATGAAGCAAATAGATCTGTATAAGCTAAAAAGCTGGCTCAGCTCCTAGAGGGCTCAGTAATTACATGATGAGTTAAATCAGGTGTCTGTGAACAGGGAAAACACAAAACAGGCTAGGCATGTGTATATGGGATCTCCTGGCCTGGGTTTAATAACTGTTTCCATAAGAACAACAGACTTGTGTCATTGTTGCAAGTTAAAAGTGTTAATGAAAAGAAAATGTTTTCTTTTAAGTTGTGTTGCTATAAAATCTTGTTGAATATATGAAAGGCAGTGATTTTGATTACAGGAGACTGGGTAATGAAAAGCATTGTTTCTTTTGTTAAATTTTGAACTGGGCCCAATTTTAACTAAAAAAAAGGTTTTAATAGCCATCTGTTTGGATGTTTCCATGTACATACACACTCATTTCTCCTCACGTGTTTTCTTGCTTTAAGTGTCGGTAACGACACACAATCTCACATGCCTTTTTCATTAATCTCTGGCCAGTTTGTATACTGTGGTGGAACAAGCTGTCAGGACGTCCCCAGTGACTTCTCAATTTAAAGTTCACGTATAGAGCAAAAAGACTGCTATAGACCAAATTCTACATCACCACAGTACTTGAATTAGAAATTGTTTATATGCAACATGCATCCTTGTCCTCAAGTTCTACAGGTGTGGTATTAGTTTGAACATAACATATAAAGGATATATGTGTGAAAACCTGTCAGAAGTCAGAAGTGTGATTTTCTCACAATTAGATCAAATTGAAGAAAATATTTCCAATAACCCGCTATGTCCATTTTAATACAATTAGAGTAGGAAAATTTTATCTAATCATTTACAGTTTAAATATTCATGCTCAAGTGAACCTATCTGACATTCATTTGACTAGAATGAGATATTTCACAGACGTTTTCAAAATGGTGAGTGAGAAAATTTCATATTAGTGTCAATAATAGTGTTAAAATATGTTTAGTCAAAGTAAAGCCCATGAATAATTTCATAAAATAAATAAAGAAAATAAAGAAAAAAATTCATGAGAGAAAATCTAAATGCATTGGCATTGCATTTGTTGCTCACCAGAACAAAATATATTGGCAAAAGGACTTAAATTTAAACAGATTTTGAAAACAAAATAAATTTTGCATGTGTTCTTAAATGTTGGACTTAAATGCTTTTGACACAAACACATGTTCATTAGGATAGACCACAACATTTTTGGTTCATTTAATGCTTTAGCACGTTTAAAGAAAAACACACACTGGTTATGGAAATTAGCCTTTGGATAGTTACATACCACACAAACATACCATGAGTTATATGGAATATGCTTTAAAATGTCTGTGATGCTTTTGCACATCTACAGACAACAGTAGACAATGTTTTAAATGTTAATTTTCAAAACTGTATAGGAGAAAGGTCAGAACTTGAGAATGAGGTTTTGCCACTGTACTGTGTACAGTTGATATTATGCCATGTATGGTGGTTCTTGAACCAGGTAAAATATATGTGAATTCTCCACTAAAACAGTCTAATCTGCACTTTTTGAGCATCATCAAGTATGATTTTATACTTTCATACTTTTCTAACAAAGACAAATTTTTGTGTCAAATATTTATGTGCATTTCTCTTGTTTCTCTGTTTTTTTCTCTGTTTTGTCCTGCAGCCTGTGAAAAAGATGTACAAAATGTGTGTGACAACTCCTCAGACGAACACCTCCAACCATTCAAAGACAAAATGGATGCTTTTCTCACCGCTGGTAAGTGAACAGCACAATGGTGCAGAACTATTGCTGCTACAGACTGGACAGGTCGGATGGAGGTCTTCATGCTGTAGCTCAAGGGCAACAGTTAGCGTTTTGTCCGTGTGTGTGTGTGTGTGTGTGTGTGTTTGAGTTTGAGAGAGAGAGAGAGAGAGAGAGCGTGTTTATCCCTGTCTTTAAAGTTGTTTGTGGTTTCTTGTGTGATCCACATTGGAATAGTCTATAAACTGATTGTTTTGCAGTGACCCTAGAAAAATTGCTATTCTTCCTCTAATTATTTAAACATGGTGGCCTTTTTAAAGCTGTTGCCAAATAGTGACCCTTAACCTGACCTGCTGGTCACAATCTTAGGTGCACTTTACGCGTAACATTATTTTATAGTATGTATTAGTTGCAGAATGAAACAGGGCTGATTCTTTATAACATCTAAACCTCTTCATTCTCAGTCGTTCATTCAGTCAATCAAAATCACTTTTTATAGCATGTCATCCAATATGGCATGACTTTCATCTCATGAACTGGACCAACTTAAACATGGTTTACCCTTTTTGTCATTGCCTCTATCCAGCATCTGAGACTTGACCTTTCCCTTCATTGAGAAGCCATCCACAGGGCGGCGGAATGCTAGGCACGTTCACTGAGCGCCAACCTGAGGCCTTAACCCAGCCAAATAGGGATCGGGTTGCCCTAAACTAGTCGTATGTACTCAGTGGTGCTATAAAGCTGGCAGGACATCGCCGAGTGGGCTCTCATAAAGCCTGGCCTGCCTCAGCAGGGACAGTTTCAGGGGACCACCATGGTAGGAGACATTGTGCCATGGCTGTCTTCCATTGTCTTAGTCCAAAGGCCACTTGCTAGTTTGCAGCTTAAATTGCTTATTAGGTCTGAGTATTGAATAGATGTATATTGAAGGCAAAGACCTGTACAATCATAAACCCCTATATAATTAGCAAGATAGCAAACACAGTTTCAGGATTATGGTATCAAGACAATGTCCATTCAAAAGTAATTCAGACCTAAGCAGATAGAATAAAAGGAAAAAAATCTATAAGCATTACAAATGAACAAGTTACACTGATTGTTAACTGTTATAAAAAGACGCTGGTAAAATCCAATATACTTGATGTCAGTTTTCTCAATAGCAGCTCCATAAATAAAACTAGATTTCACTTTGATCTGAGACTTGCCAATTCATGATCCATGAGAACTGCCAAATCTATCGCTCTTTGGACAGCACAACATTTTACCTTCCAACTTTGTAGGTTTTTCTCTCCAGTCAGATTCAATGTTTGAAACATAGCCTACAGATTAATTTGGGAAATTTGGGCCATTAAAGAACACTCTAAACTCTTTTATAATGTGTTCTCTCTAGGCATGAAGAGATAGACTGTTATTCTAAGGACTTGTTTCCCAAATCACTCTCTTTAATGGTGTAAGCAGGACGTGGTAATTTTCCTTAATCACAGGTCTATTGTTAGAGGATCTTCATCATGTAATCTGACACAGAGACTATATGGAGGCTCAGTGGTTAAGACTCTGGGTTGCTAGTCAAACATTCAGGGGTTCAGACCCCACTGCTGATAAGCTGTCACTGTTGGGCTCTCCTTTAATGCTCTCTGCTCCAAGGGGGCTGTATCATTGCTGACCTAGTGCTCTGACCCCAACTTCCTAACAAGCTGGGCTATGTGACAACAGAATTTCACTGTAATGTATATGTGACAAATAAACGCTCCTGTTCTATCTGTAATCCCAGTCTGTCATAGGAATTTATTTTGATCATCTTGTATATTGTGACAAGTCTAGGTTGTATATTACATACTGTATAGTTGTATATTGCATGCACAGCATAAAACCAATGAGAGGTAGTTATCACAACAGATTTAATAGAGATGTGTCTTTTGAGTTCAAGCTTGAATTCCTTTAGCTTTACTCCTGTTATTACTTTTGAAGCAGTAGGAGTGTACCAGTGACATTGTCCTTAGTTGCATGGCTCTGATCCACAAAACAATTGGAGATTAAGGTATTGGAAGAGTGAGATTGTTTGTATGTAAGAGCTCTTTTATGGTGGAAAAGGAAATATGGAGAGGGTTTGTTTGATTCTGCTTCAATGGTTCAATGATTCAGGGCAGCTTCTCTAAGGGATTATGGATTCGAAGGCTTTGGCACAGTTTTTCATGGCCCAGGTGGAACAGGCTAGAACAAGCTAAAGTGCTGTTTGTGTTTAGTGTGTTACACGTACAGCTCAAGTCCCTACTTTTTAATTCTCCAGTATCTTTTGAAGCCATGTGCTGTCTCTTATATTCATTAGTGATAGCTGCTGGCACAAAAAAAAAACCCCAGAAATATAATCTTACCTTATGCTTTTTCACAGTACTAGGTGTCTGTACCTATGCTAACTCTGTGCTACTTACTCACACTGTTTAAATGTGTGTATACATAGCAGTAATCCATAATTCATGTATGAATGGTTTATGGTGAGGTCTCAGTGACAGGGTCTCTCGCAGCAGGAGGCACAGGTGAACTCGAACGGCCTGCGTGCAAGCTCTTAAACCTGCCTATGATCAGAGCAGCTTTAACATCTTCCAAACTCATTCATCCATTTTGCTATAATCCATTTACCTTCTCCCCCCTCCTGGTTCCATGACCTCCCGCCCCTTTTGTCCCCTTTAACAGACCTCCCCTGCCGCTACCTCCATAGGAGAGCCCATGCTTCACTCATTTACTCTGTCAATTAGTTATTTTCTTATGCCTCACTCACACATTGCTTCACACCTCATATTTGTTCATTCATTTGTCACATTGGTTCATTTATTGAAGTTTGTGCTTGACTAGAACTTGTAAATCATATAGCACACATCAAAATTATTAAGCTTGAATAAGATTACACACAAGCTAAAGGGTTTTGATTTTATTGTTCATAGCTTCAATTAGTATAGGATCTGTATGCTGTATACGTGTTTTTGGTATTTTATACTAAATGCTGCTCTTTTGATAGTAAAGATAATTTTACAGTATATACCTCGCATGTTGGATTTTCAAGTGCATTATTATGCATGTAAAGATGAATTATAAATACTCAGATAATAAAACTGTAATATGTCAGTACCTTATTACCTACAGTATCTTATTACATAATAAATTCTACCTAATAAATTTACTTAATAAAATTAAGGTTACTGTACTACTTCTGTAGAAATATGGCAGTTTTCAAATAAGTTACTGTCTACTATGGAAAATCCAATGTACAAAAGATATACAAAGAGTTCTTTATAATAACCAACTTATTTACTAAATATTAGTAAATAAATACAGTATTACTAATTACTTAACATCCCTCCAGGGCATTTAACCACTTGAGATTTACACACAAGATTGATAAGCATGAACAAAGAAATGTTTAATCCATAAAGAAACCATAAATATAAATTCAGCTCATGACAATTACATAGACTTTATGTTTGGGCTACAGTGAATCTGGTGCTGAACAACTGTACTTTAGGACCATATAACAATGGTTACAGAACTGAGTTAGTTATAATGGCACTATCCGAATGAGGATGGGTTCCCTTTTGAGTCCGGTTCCACTCAAGGTTTCTCCCTCTTGTCATCTCAGGGAGTTTTTCCTTGCCACCATTGCCAAAGGCTTGCTCATTGAGAGGGTGTGTGTGAGTGTGTGTGTGTGTGTGCGTGTGTGTGTGTGTGTGTGTGTGTGTGTGTGTGTGTGTGTGTGTGTATATATATATATATATATATACACACTTCTAGATATGATTATAGATTAATAAGCTTTTATTTGGACCTTATATACTGTGAAGCTGCTTTGTGACAATGTCCACTGTTAAAAGCACCATACAAGTAAAATTGAAATGAATTGAATAGTAAACGTAGCAATCATGGTATAGGTGAAGGACTGACCTGTTGTCCTCAGGGACAACATTATTAGACAACAGGTGGAAAAAGTTACAGAAACTTAGGAAACACCTTGAACATCCCTGCCATTATAAATGGTTTGAATTTATGCAGGGGGAAGTGCCTGAAATACCCATAATTGTCCTCAAGCCCCATAATTGCATTAAGCAAGATTTTATAAGACACTGTCAGACTAATGATAAGGAAAGTAAATGAGATGACAAGTGTCCTCAAAAAAGAGTTGCAGGACAACCTGAAAGAAGAAGGCCTGACCGTTTCACTGAGTATAATAAGCAATGAACTGCATCATGACTATCTTCATTCATACACCCCACTCAAAAAAAGAGACAGAAATGGATGTCTAAAAGCATTTAGACAATTCTGAATTCGTGGATAAATTTGTCATGTTTGGAGAAACAAGAGTTGCATGTAGAAGCCCAAAAACACCTTACCCATTTCCAAGTTTCAACAAGACAATGCCAACAAACCTTCAGCCAAAATAGCTGGAGATTAGTTTCTAAAGAAGAAAGTGATGGTGCCTGCATGGCCTAGCCAATCTCCTGACTTTATTTATGAAGAATTTTGAAATTGGGAGTCAATTTGAGTAAATACAAAGTCAAAACAATATCAGGTGTTTAAATACGAAGTGGACATGTACAGCGTAAGTATATAAGTAAATAAAGAAAACAAAAGTGTGCGAATATCTTCTCATTGAATTTCACCTATTTCGTCTCACTGTGCATAAAATGGACAATAAATGAAATGAAAAGTAACATTAAAAACTTCCAGATCTCCTGTTTGTGAATGCAACCATTTTCATCCTTTAAGAGACCATGTCCATCAGGATAGAAATTTTTCCATCAGAGGCTAAATGGGACCTGGCTGAAAACACCCCAATGAAAGTATCATTTTAATCTAGACAGTCGAGTACATGTGTTACACGTCAAACTTAGTTAGAGGAGTTCACAATTACCACTGAATTTCGAGACTGTGGTTACAGGAGGTGTGGGGCAAGTGGTGCTTTCGAAGGAGCGAGTGGAGCTTTTAAAGCCTTAATTTATTGTAGCTCTCAGCGTGCGAGTCCCATAACTTTCTAGTTAGCTACTGCTGGTTTCATGTTTACAGAGGGAGCTCTGGGGGGAGAAATTCACACATCCTTTCCCTCTCTACTCTCTCACGCCGCTCTTATGAGTGGCCCTGCCACCTCCATACACACACACACACACACACACACACACACACACACACAAGTTGAGGGAAAGAGTGGGACCTCCGGCGCCAGTCCACCCCTGCTGGGACCAACGCCATTGGTCATGGGCTGCCCCTTTTTGTCCATTATCCCACCACTGTGCCTCTCTTCTGTCATTTGGCTCACCTCTGATAATCAGCCACACACACACCCACACCTACACACACACATACATGCACAAACACTAAGAATGGAGCAGGGTGTTTTGTAACGACCCCCCCCCCCCCACCCCCACCCCTTTACCCCCAACCTTCTCAGCTAAGACCCCGAAAATCTGCCTTTGAACAATTTTTGGAGACTTCCCCCTCTTAAATCTTTTCGAGTGGGAAAGCCCCCCCCACTCCCACCCCCCCATCAAAGTTAAAAAAAAAAAAAGGATGAATCAGAAAAAATGCAATAAATCTGAGATCACAGGCTCTCTCTGGCCCTAGATAAATTCTTGCACCTCAGCCTGGCCCACCATACACATCTGCCTTGCATTTAGACACTTTTACATGGTCAGCTCCACAACAGCCTCCAGTTCTCAAACTTTACTACTTGCTCTTGTCGCACACACACATACACATATCTACACAATCAAAAAATTCAAATCATTAAAAAGAAGTAGTCGAGCAGTCGTCTTTTTCATAGTTAAAGCAAAAAACTGTTTCAGGACATTTTCGCTTTTTTTAGGCTACAGTAAAGAAACTGTCCCGAAACTGTACGCCAGTTCAATTTCAAAAGATACACAGACTCCAACTTAAATTTATGGCTTCGATGCTTTGAGGCTGCACTGGTAACTATAAAGGTAAATAAATTAGAGCAATAAATGTGCAAAACAATAAATCTATGTGTCTATGTTTAATGACGTACCATTTTTTAAAAGGAACTGATGTGGACAAGCTGGTGGCTCAGCTGAAACTGTTGATTGTGAAAATGAGAGCACAGCACTGCACAAGATGCTTATAGCTTAATGACGGATGGTAGTTGCAATATCTACAACACAGTTTGGGAAGTTTGTTCCACCATGTTCCTCTTCACTCAGTAGCATTCGATCTGGAGCAGCCTCTTCAAGCTGGCATGCTGCTGATCTGACTCTAATCTAGCTGTGACATGCAACCCGTGGCCCGAAATGCATCCCACAATGCGACTAAATATTACTTCTCTTTAAAGGAATGCAAAAATAACTGCAGAAGGAACACCTTCAGGAGCAGCATGGAAAAACCGTCTCCCACACACCTCTACATATATTTATGCAGAAAATGCACTTGTGAAAATGTGTTAACTGTCCATTAAAAGAAAGAAAATCTAAATTAAAAAACACTTTCCCAGTCTGGTCTTGTGCATTTGACTGTACAGTTTTAGATTTGTATGAGTACAGTATTGAGAATTTCTGTTGTCTGTTCGTCCGCAGCAAAAGCAAAGTATGCAGCTGAAGATGAGAGCCTCAGCGCTGCCCAGAAAAGGTAGGAGATCCATTAGTTATTACGAGAGCCTTGTGTTTACAGTATTTGTTATAAGTTTGGATGAGAAACTGTGCATTGCTATGCATGAAAGTGTATGACATCCACTGGGGAGCACAGCCAAGTGAGATTTATGAGAGATGTCAGCCAGGCATCGCCGACTACTCTACATGTTAGGAACAGATAAGCAAAGACCACCTCCTCTCAGGGTCGGATAATAGTAATGCTTCACTTGGTTGGTTTGTTGGTTGGTTGGTTGGTTAGTTGGTTTGGGTTTGGGAGATCAGTCAAAGTCAAAATTATTAGATATTCTGTCCTCATACAAACACACACGCACACACACACACACACACACACACACACACACACACACACACACACACACACGCATAGTTGTGCTTATTCTGTTTTTGTCATATAG
>JAQMCW010000005.1:17717320-17740008 GCA_030068335.1 Chrysichthys cranchii
AGATAGATAGATAGATAGATAGATAGATAGATAGATAGATAGATAGATAGATAGATAGATAGATAGATAGATTTATTACTTCTCACAAATATTAATGGCATTTCAATACCATTTTCAAACTTCAACTTATAAATTCAAGGTCTCACCATGGGGTGTTATGACATTTAGTTTAATACTTCTACTGCAAAACTATTTGTTGTGTGTAGACACTAAATCTGAGAACCATTACATTGGGTTTGATACTGTAGTTATCATAACATTTCACGTTTTTGTTCCGCTCTTTATTCCTTAGTTATTTTAGGTTATCATGTTAAATCTTAATAAGGAAGTCAATGAGCAAAGTGTCCTGCAAAATAAGACTATTTTTTTGTGCTCCAAAAATATAGAGATATATTTTAAACTGATAAATGTGAATTTTAAGTTTTACAATGTCACTAATCTTTTAGACTAAAGGAAGCTCAGCAGAATGTTCGAAAGATAACAGCTGAGAAGAAAGTGGAGACAAAAAAGGTCAATGCCAACAGTCTGGTAAGTGCCAGAGCCAGAAACACACACAGACAGACACAGACACACATCCTCACTCACACACAAATAAATTTAAAACATATATCCCATTACAGAAGGAGAGGTTGAGGCAGAAGGAAGCGAATGTGTCGTCCAGCTGAAGATAACAGAAGGTACAGATGGATGAAGCATCATTTTCACCACCTTTAAGAGGGACAGTTTGCACAGAAGCACGCCATTCTATTCTGCTACAATGTTCTTTAATGTGGAGGCCACTGTAAAATCAGAGATCCGTGTTTTCCTCTTTTTATGAACGTGCAAATGCAATCAAGAGTTGTGGGACTTATCAGGAAATGAACCATCTCCATCTTCACATGAAGGACAGAGACATCCTCAGTGTTGATTCCAGACTTCTGTCTCTTGTAAAGGTGCTCCTGGTTGGGAAAGGGTCCATCAAATTAATTATAGCAAAGATTTACAAGTTCAGAATCTCATCTTCATGTATAGCTTCAAGTAAATCTCCCAAAAAAAAAAGTAATGATTCACGCAAAAATACAGGGCATTGATCAAATAAAACAAACCAAGCAAACTTTTTAATAGGCATCTTGTAAGGTTTAATGAATTAATTAAATGTGGAGAGAGAGAGAGAGAGAGAGAGAGAGAGAGAGAATGAGCTACTGTTTTGCCTATTAATGTGTTTTATAAACTTCTAGGTCATAAGGCTTTTCCTCCTTTTATTTATTTTCTACAGAAAATATACATGGATGCAGACAGAATGGCAGAATGCCAGATTTTGTCAGTCAGTTAAGACCTCACTTACAAATCTCAAGTTACCAATAAAAAAAAAACCCGTTAGCAGAGATAATACTCCTGCATCAGTCAGAGCGGTTTTAAACTTTTCGTCTCGCCTCATGTGTAATGAGGGTTTACCTGTACAACTACCTATTCTGTCTCATAGGTGTAGGTTTGTCACAGTCACTTGCACTTTCCTGCTTGCAACAGCAGCCCTTATGCCACTACCTTTTGAGCAGAGTGTATATTTTACCTCCTTTGCAATGTCTCATGAACCTCCGTTGTAGTTTCTATGCAATCTCCTTTTTGAACAACAGCTATGGCTCGAGAGACCCACAGCGTCCATGTACAATATAATATATTTATTTTCATAGAATTTTGCTGAGGCTAATATCCTTTAAATGATGTGCTGAAAAGTGAACAAATTAGTGAGCCTGTACTGAGGACAGTTATACATATATATTTATAACTTCTAATGGGTGAATTATGTTTGCCTGAAGTAAATTCCTCATCAGTACCAAATTGCTCCTGATTTCATCTTCTTGCGTAATCTGTAATAATAAATGAAGTGTCTTGGACAAGTGACCGGGTCAAATGGACATAAATGGTCATTTCCTTAATAAGCTTACAGTGTGCTTCTATTTATTCATTCCAAATATGTGGTGTGTGTAGCAGCATTGTCTAAATGTCAGTAATCATGGCCTTCTTCGCTTTGCTGTTCTTGTCCTGTGTGTCTTTCTGGTCCCATAAACTTCACTAAATCCTAGTTGTGTTTGTTGTTAAGATGTTCTTTCAACAGTCTCTTCATATGCGTAAGACTGAACTCGGTGACCTCGGGGAAAATCAGGACATGACCAGGGTTAGTTCACACATGCCAAATGTTTCCCCTCACTTCACACTGTCCAGCACCAAAGTCATGCTTTAAATCTGAAACAAATTTGTGGCACTCACTTTTTTCTATGTGATGTATGTTATTTCAGGGGGAAGTGATTTTGAATAATGGGAAATGGGAAATGTTTCTTACTAAATGCCACTTTATTTTCTCTGATATATTTAGGTACATTACACACATGGCATAAAGGCACTACAGTCCTGCCTGTCGAGGCCTGAAGTGAATTCTCTCTGAGGAGAATTATTGCCTTAAAACACAAACATATTTACGCATATTTATAGCTTTTTTTAAAGCGACATTACAGCCTGTAAGTAAGTGACAAGAAGTGTTACTGATTCAAGAAAATATGTTCTGTGTTATCTTCTTGTTATCCATGAAAACCGTTACTGTGAGACCTATACAATTACAAACAATCTAGTTTCCAGGCTGGACATGTAAAGATTCACTGCCCAAAAAGAGACTGAAATAGATTTATTGAAGTTTTTATTAATACATTAACTCAACAGGTTTACAGTCAAGATAAAGCAGCAATCCCATTAAACAGTCATGTTTAGACTTGTAAACAGAATGGACCGCAATCAGTACATTATAAACAAGTTCTGTACCCTTTTTGCAAGATTTTTTTTATTATTAAATAAATCATTTAAGTGTTTAAGATGATGTCATTCTCACTCAGGTCTTATTATAATAACTCGTACATAAAAATATCCACAACACAAAATTCAACAAACAGACACCTGCTATTATACAAGTGTCCTTATTAAATAGAAAAGTCTTCTTTACATGTCTTCTTTGATCACCCCTAATTTCCACATGGTGGAAAAAACACCTTCCAGCAAGAAAAAAAAAGAAAAAAAGGGGGAAAAAAGCCAGGCTGTTATATTATTACTTATTAATACCAATTATTACATGATTAGGCTGTAAGGTCCCAAAATGTTTCCATAATGATGCAGAATGGTGCTGGGTGTTTCGCCAGTGGATTCGTGTGTCCATGTGTTGTGCACTGTGTTTAATGCTTGGATGATGTGGGGACTTGGAGTGTCACTCATGAACATATGCCATAGCAACTGATGGAACTTTTGAATGCATGATGGATTCTGTCCATGACGGTGCGTCATTTCACTGCTCCTCCTTTCGTCTTGGAAACGTGCTCTTAATGTATCCTTTTCATCCAAATATGTCCTCAGATCCTAACACCTCGTGGTGTAAAATGCAAAAAGTAGCATTAGTTGCATGTAAAGACTTTCAGTCCAGGTCAATGGAGATGCAGCGGCACTGCTTGACACGCTGCACGCGCTTCTTGCGGGTGGGTGGCTGTAGGTCAGGGCAGGCCAGCGTGTAGGTCATTGTGGTGAAGCGCCTGGGCTTGCAGAACGAGCACGACTGGAAGGCTCCCTCCTCTCGGCGCACGTGGCGCGGGATGTAGAAGGAGTTGCATTGGCCATAGCAGAAGCGGTTGAGGATAGTGATGCTCACGCAGCCTTCCTCGTGCAGCGTCTGCTTCAGTGGCTGCGTCTTGCACCAGTCGCGCTTCAGGTAGCGGCGCTCGGTCACATGCAGCGCCTCCTGACTCGACTCGAGCACCTCTTCTGCAGACGAAGACGAGGTTCTGCCTCTGCCCGAGGATGAGGATGAGGACGAGCCTCCCTGTCGTTGCTCTGACTCGTTTGGTTTGCTTTTGGCCGGATTAGGAATTGCGCCCTGAGTGGCTCTGGATTCTGCCGCACACGACACGAGAACCGACAGCAAGAGCACTGCACATGTGAGCTGCACCAACCTGGTCATCCTGCAAAACAACAACAACAAGAGAAACCTAATGCACCTTTTTCATGATGAGATAACCATGATCCCCTGCATTTAAACTGGAATGGCTCATGCATGGCGTTTTGCTGCCATACAAGAAATATCTCTTATCTATACAGTATCATACTCCAGGTCCATAGTTCTCAAGAGGTCCAAATTGGGTACATTCCTCAAGGGTATACTGTACAACTGGACATCTTTACAAGCTTATCTTTACAAGTTTGTTTACAAGTTATTTTAAATCGATTTCTAGATTACATGGAGCATTATGGACTACATTTCCAGATGAAAGATGTAAAAATATGTAGACTTGATGGCACCACCTAAGCAACAAGTAAATGTACAGTTTATACTCTTTTAGATTTTTAAGTATGTAATCATGAAGACCATGTTTTCATCAAGCACTATAATATTAAAATAATATTCTTGTGGAATTCATGAGGTTATAAAGTTAGACAAGCCCATATGATTTCATGGGTGGAAACAGACTGCAACAACACAAACTAGACATTTCATTAGAAGACGTTCCCATGTGCACCTAAAATGCTGTAAATTAATATTAAAAAATAACCAGATTTTTTTTTAGTGACTGAAGAAAAAAAGGGGATATACTTTAATGGAACCATAAACCTAATGTGATATTTAGGCCTATAGTTATTAAGGATATAAGAATCTGAGTGTGATATAAACAGTGAATATATCTGAACACAGTGTGGCTGGTTTGAGCTTTTGGTGTGATATTGGAAGGGTTTCCTATTTACAAATTTGTAAATTTTTTGAAGCCTTCCTTTAAGCAGTGGAATAATCGGTGCTCATGGACATGGGTTTATCCATCGTTTGGTGAATCATATGGATTCTATGGTCCTGTTTTAAGACAGATTAGTCTATAACTTCGAAACATTTAGTTCAAAAAATGCATATAAATCATCAGGCCACTGGGGATGGGTTTTTTTAGATCGAGATAAATTGGACTGGAGCCTGCTCTAATGCCATAATGGAGGGGAAAGGACTATTATTTTTCAGATTGCTTTTAGAAACATATTTGTGGGTTTTATATCAAACTCAGTGTACAAACCCAAAAAACAAAAACAACCCATACATTTAGTTTGAGAGTGTGTGAAAGTGTTGGTGCATCATTGCTTCAGTAGCAGAGAACAGGGAATCTGTGCAAAATGACAAACCATTTTTCCTGTACAGTAAAATGTAGGTTATGCGCTTTATTGAAGTACTATTAAAAATATCCTAAAAAAAAACCCCAAAACAAAACAAAACAAAAACGGAAGTTATATATTTTCTTGGTTTTTTTTTTAAGGATATTTTTAATAGTACTTCAATAAAACTCAGTGGTGGCATGCTTCATAATGCACATGCACTCAATCCTTTATAGAGCACTTATTGAAATACATTCTTGAATAATTTTCACCCTAGAGTGTTGTTGAAGGATATTACAAGATTTTATATTACAAGAATTTTCATTTTAGGTTGAAATCAAGGTCAATAGAGTTACTGTATGTGGCCAGTGTATGTTAAAATTATACACACACACACACATAAATAAATACATTTATTTACGTGTGTGTGTGTGTGTGTATGTGTGTGTGTGTGTGTATGCATGCCTGTATGTAAGAAAACCACATAAACTTAGAGGACCATTTATTTAAGATGGGAGAACTAATCCATGTGCTTCTTCACAGAGAGAGACATGGGGGGGGTCCATTTTAGATGGCGGCTGAAGTTCCCAAATATGGTTCCTCACACGATAAAGGGTTAAGGGGAAAAAACCCAAAACATTAAATCCCGTTTAAAAGCTGTCTATGTATCAGATATAGCAATTCCTTAAAGATCCCATATGGAAGTACAGAGAAAGCTCCCAGTCACTGCACTCAGGGTATATCTTATCCAAGCGCCTATCCTTTATCTGGTGCACCTTTAAAGTATTGCCTCTAAACGTGAATTAAAGGCACGGGGATGGGCTTCACCGTGCACTTCACTGTGCGCCTGAAGTCGTGCGTAAAGGTGGACTCCACTCACATTACCAGGTACAGGATAAAACACTAAGGGTACACTAAAGGGCACCACCTGAGTGACAAGGACAGGTACGGTGTGTGTGTGTGTGTGTGTGTGTGTGTGCAGAAAGCTCACCTGTCAGAGCTCCGAGCTGTAATGAGGGCACTTATGTCGGGATGTCCGGACAGACAGTGCGCTGCGCACCGGGTGTGTGATCACTCCTGTTCTCCAGATCAAATCCAGTACTGTGTGTGTGTGTGTGTGTGTGTAGCTAAGAGATGATCAAGCATGCCGGAGAAAGTGTACAGAGTTCATGCCTATACCACACACACACATGCAGATGCACACACGGATGGGGGTTTAATAGGAAGCGCAGCAGAGCCCGACTGTCTCCTTTTTAACTGATCTTCTCGGCTGCTCGCGGCACATTATTGGTCAGACGCGTCGCGTGCAGAACCCAAACTTTCCGCCCCCATGCAGCACTCACTCACCCCCTCATCACTGCCCCGAAAAGCCACTTGAGGGAAATGGACGAGCGCAGGCAAGGAAGAGGATGGGAGGAGAGGAGTGTGTCCGTGGTTGGAGAGGTGAGGTCTGGTGTCTGGACATTGATCTGACAGAAACCCAACTCCATCGAGCAGCTTTGGGAAGCACAGAGTCCTACAGGGAGCGACTGGCACATCACCCTCACTGTTTCAGGGATCTATCCTGATCTATTCCCTGATGAGAAAACAGACAGACAGACAGACAGACAGACAGACAGGAAACACATTTCAAAGAAATTCATGGATTCAAGCTGGAAGAAGGCTCTAAAGTAATCCAACCACAGACCCCCAAACAATGTGTTTTCACCGAGCCAGGTTCCTGTGCTGCTAATTCAGGCCATCAGGCAGACTGGAGGCAAACTGTGTACAAATCCCCTCTAATGGGAATGAAACCATCCGCAACGCTACAACATGTACATGCCTTTAATAAGGCAGGAGCTGAGGCGAGGCCTGAGTGCGCTCCATTACACTCGGGCGGATGGAGTTAAATCACCCTGGAGATCTCCAGCGACATGGTCAACGGGGCCAGACTCGAACCCTCAGCCAGCTACACCCTCTGACCCACTGGCTGTATGCGGAAAAATCGGAATCAGAATCAGAATCCTTTATTAACCCCTGAGGAAATGATGTGGTCACAGTTGCTCCAGAACTGTAAGCAAAAAGAAAGAAACAAAGAAAGAAAGAAGTAAATTACTAACAGGTTAAGATACCAATATTAAATAATACAATATATTACAATTATAAAATAATACAATAATACTATATCTATAATTTACAATAACTCAATATACAATAACTATAATTATTATAACCTTAATATTATTTCAACTATAATAATAATAATAATAATAATAATAATAATTATTATTAATATTATTATTATTATTATTACCAATATTACAATATTACAATAGCTCTAATATACAATAACTCAATATACAATAACTATAATTATGACAACCATAATATTATTATAACTATAACTATTTATTATTATTATTATTATTATTATTATTATTATTAATGATAAATAAAATATATACAATAACTCAATATAGACATATCCTTATATATTACAGAATAGTGAATTGAGGTACCCTCATCATATGCACTTACATGTTTTTTTTTTCTTTTGTGGACTCAACCCCTTCTTTTATTTCATTAATTGATTGATTGATTGATTGATTGATTGATATCAGTCTGCTTGTTTTATTTCAGTCTGTTTGTTTTATTATGCAGCACTTTGGAAAAATTATATATTTTAATATAAACAAAGCTAGAACTTCATTGAGTATAAATAAAGCTAGAACTTTTATTAAGACTGAAGGAACTTTAGTGGTTAGCACTGTCGCCTCAGAGCAAGGAGGTCCCCGGGGTCAACCTGTGTCTGTGTGGAGTAGAGTGTGGGCATGTTCTGCCTGTATCTGTGTGGGTTTCCTCCGGGTATTCCGGTTTCCTCCCACAGTCCAAAGACATGCACAGAGGGGATTAGGGTAATTGGTTACCCTAAATTGGCCATAGCTGTGAATGTGAGTGTGAATGGTTGTCTGTCTCTGCGTGTTGCTCAGCGGTGGATTGGTGACCTGCCCAGGGTGTACCCCGACTCTCGCCTGAAGTCAGCTGGGATTGGCTCCAGCTTTCCCCCTGCGACCTTGAACATGATTAAACAGCAGAAGATGAGTGACTGAACTTTCAGCATTTGCACATCCGTTATGCATGAACTCACTGGTTGGTGCATGATCTCATTTGCTCTCTGTTCAATGTATGGTCAGCTAATGCATGTTACAGACAAAAAGTCATCCAGATGACACACTTTGTCTAAATGCTAATAGCCGTCATGATCTTTTGCACATCAAAATGTGTTGCTGATAGGAGGACAATGATGAAGACACTTGAAAGCAAATAGAAAAGGATAGCTGTTTATCAGATTACAAAAGATAGGAAAAGAATCCAAGGCTGGGTGTAAGGAGCTGAAGTGGATTATTTTCTCATGACAACCCACCTCAAAGTGCTTTACACCATATTTATTCTACAGAAATTTGTCAGCAGTTACATTTTTAACTTTAATAATAAGGATTGTGTGGCGGTGCAGTGCTGAGCACTATAAATCACCCATTGGCCAATGACAAATGATAACTGGCGACCGGTCCAGGGTGTACCCCACCTGTTACCCAAAGTCAGCTGAGACTGGCTCCAGTTTTCCCATGACCCTTAAAGGATAACTGGTATAGATAATTGAATTTATTAATGAATAAGGTCATGCTTCTTAACAATTCCATTTAATGCCATGGAGTGCCTGTGAGACATGTGAATTCTGGTTATCACAAGTAGTTTCATCACCAGGCTCTTTTTTATTCTCAGAGTTAATAAAAAACAAACAAAAATCTCAGCATGTTCACAAGGTGAAGTGTGCTCTGTCCTGAAGACTCTCCCATAGCAGAAAATGTATTAACGTTTATGGAAATCAGCACTTTCTAAATATTGAAAAAAGCAACTACCAGAAAGCTTCACCTTATCAATAATCTTTAGATTCAATCCTTTATTTAAATAACATTTCAATATTATTACCCTATGGTTGTGTGGATCAATCTGCCATCTTCTAAATGAGTTGCTAATATAGAAATTATACATTAGACTGAGTACATGAATATAAACCTGAGATCTATAACTGATTGCTGTTGTAGAATATCAACACCTTCTGAGCAATCAGATTCCAGATTCCAACATCACTGTGGCATAAAACCCAGAATATAATACCTGATGCAAAAACCCTCATGCTTCAGTATATTTAATATTAGTGTCCTTTATCTTCACCAAGCTATAAATATACTGAAGAACAAAATTGCGTACATTAAATGATTCAGTAGCAAAAGGGTGGTGATGCCCTGCTCACTTATGAACACTTATTTTAAATTTCTTTCTGAAATTTTCTAATGTCCTTGGCGGCTTTTAATGTTAAATCCATTTTTAATCCATTACTTTTTCAGCTGAACACACTGGCATTTCTCTTAAAAAAGTTCCACCAGAGGAACTCTTAAAACGTAGAGCGCCATACTGTGGCGTAAAAAGAAACTTCACATGACCACAACATAGGTTTTTAACAGTTTTATGCTTATAAAAGATCCATGACAAACATTACACATACCTGATTACCAACATTTTTGATATTTTGAAATTTGTTTTTGAATGAATTTCTAATACTGCTCCATTCACACAAAGCCTTCTTGACACCCAAGAGTATTTTTCATGACTCTCACAAACATTACTGCTCAAGACTTTAACCATTCATTTTGAAATAACAAGTAAATAAATAAAAACATTAATAAGACCGCTATC
This sequence comes from Chrysichthys cranchii, assembly GCA_030068335.1. Classification (NCBI taxonomy): domain Eukaryota; kingdom Metazoa; phylum Chordata; class Actinopteri; order Siluriformes; family Claroteidae; genus Chrysichthys; species Chrysichthys cranchii. Next base: position 17,727,200 of record JAQMCW010000005.1, read on the forward strand.
TAAAATCCTTCCACCCAGGTCATACAAACATACACAGTCATGTAAAATACAGACAGCAACTCTAAGCTGAATCATTTCACTTTACACTTTCTACAGTCATTCTTTCACTTGCTTTAGTTACTTCTTTAACATGTGGTTAAGCCCCCCCATCATTACACCACCCGTTATTAATTTAGCTTCTGCAAAATTAATAAAATATCTACACTGATGTTCAATCACTGTAGATGACCCTCAAACTGCAGAGTTCAAAAGATGCTTGTAGAAAAAAAAAAAATAATGCAAAAAAAAACAAAAATAAAAAAATTAAAAAAAAAACCCAACAACAACAACAACAAAAAAGGCTTTATGCTGCAGTACAAAAAGAAAGCTGTGAAGCACAAGTTTTTTTTGTGCGTGTGGTTTTTTGTTTTTTTTTGGTTCACTGTTTATCACATTTTTCTGGACCATAACTCAACTAATGTCATGGCTGAACTCAAGGAATATATACTGCAACTATATTGAAGCAGCTCAAAAGCAATGTCACAAAATAAATTACTACCCCTGAAAGGAAATTAAGAAATTGCAAAGCAACAAGTTGAAATGACATATTTCAGTTGTACTGTACTTTTATAGATCTATAGGTTTCATAGCAGAGAGAAGCATACTGTGTGTAAGGGGGTTCTTGGGTGAACCTCGGTACCCTTTCTCAGTTGCTTGAAGCAGGAAAGATTTGGCCGCTTCAGATATAGCACATTTGGGGGCTGATGATGATCCACTGCCCTTGGCCTTGGGTTCCATTGTGTTGGTTACATCTCCCAAGACACAATGCCTACTGTTGTCTGGCTTTGGGAGAGACACTGGCAGCTTTGGTTTTGATGAGACTGAGACTTCGTTATCATTGGGTGGCGAGCACAAGACCTCGTTGGGTTCAGGCTGTTCTTGAACTCCACTGAAATGGCCACTTTCTAAACTAACTGCTTTAGACATGGATGAACCTTGACTTGTAGCACACCACCCAGACCTGGTGTCTTTCCTCTGATTCAGAGAGTTGAACCTCCGGACCGACTGCCGTACTGGTGTTCGTTGGAACTTCAAAGGAGCTCGGGGTTTGGCTTTGGGTGAAGTGATTGCAAGCATGTTGAAACGCTGGACATGGTCAGCCACTTTTATTTGACAAGGTTCCATGGGACCAAATGGGGTTCCATGTTGACTTGAAAACTTGGCAGACTTTTCCAACAACGATGGCTCTTTGAACTTCTCAGACTGCAAGCTATTGAGTTGTTCCGTTTGCTCTCTTGCTGAAAATGGTGTAGACTGAACTGTGATTGAACTGTTGAGCCTGAAAGCCAGAGGGCTTTGGATATCTAGAGCATCAATCAGCTGGCTGCAGTCTGCAGAAGCTGCTGTGCTGTCGGTAAACACCAAACTGCCCTCATCGACAGCACTCACACAGGCCTTGTGGCCATCTTTGACTAAATCTGAACTCTCCGCAGCTTCAAATATAGTACTGTCTATATGCAGAGGTGACAAGTGAACAAGCTCATAAGTGATATGATCATCATCATTCAAAACTTTCTGCAGTGTCTCAACTTTATTCTTTAGTTCACCTGAATTTTGTAAAATTGAAGAGGAACATGAAGAAGCAGGGATATCTTTTGCACATAAAGCTTCCTCTGTTTTTTCTTTGGGCTCCTTTCTGGCAGTAGAATGACACTCACTGTCAGATTCGACAAATGCTCCACTGATCTTCAGGCGATTAGGAGTAGTCCGAGAGGCGACCTCTTGGAAAGATTCTGAACTAGCTAAGCTCTCAGAACTAGCAGCACAGCAGAGGCTCTTGGGAATGCTGCCGACTGCGGGTGGTTTGCTGAGGACTATGGCTGGTTCAGAGCGGTAGCTGGGGTATGCTTTCATGGGTGTGTCGGAGAAAGAGTGTTTTGTGATATTGTCTAGAGTCTCGCTACTCCATGACGTCCCAGGCTGTTCTGCCTCTCGAGGGGTCAGCAGGTTGTCTTCGGATTTACTGATGTATTTGGTTCCTGCAAAGCATATTTGGCAAAGGCTTACTTAGTAACACTAGCTTCTCATCCATTAAGTACAGACAAATCTTATCATAAAACAAGTTATTGTTTACAAATTCCAGTTATTGAATAACAGTAGAAGTATCATCAAAATCCACATACAAGAAGCCTAGAATAAAATACTAGTGATGGGGTTAATGTGAACATGTAATATATAATTTACAAAACATGAATTAGAAGTGCAGGTTATTAGTCTCTTAACTGAGTAATAGGTACAGGAGACACCATAGCACCCCGATTCAGATGAGGAGTTCTACAGACAGCATACTGTAGAAGCACATGGTGTTTGTATTATAAAATTTTGTATTAAACATGCTGGATAAAATTTAACTGGCTGCTTTTCAGTGTTTTCATTAATTTGTTCAGAATGGAATTTATAAGTCAAGCTTTAAATCGGATTGCAATTAAATTGGCAAGAATCAGAATGACATACTAAAATGAATAAAAATCTAGTCATAATTGGAGTTCACATAACTACCTGGGATTAGAATTTTCACCTTAAACACAAACACACACACTTCCTTAATTGTCCACATTCAGCAACAATACAATTAATTTCATTAAAAAGCAAGGACTACAAAAGTCAAACATATTGAAGTATTACACCCTCCTTTTCTCTACTGATATGGTTCAGTGTTGATTTAACTTTTTACTCACCTTTTATGCCATTTTTGAAGATACCAAAAGAAACATCTTTGCAGTAAAGTCTAACACAATTACCTCAGCTTCACAGAAATCCCCCCCTACATTTACTTCTTTCCTCAGATCCTGGATAACGAATCTGTGGACCGCTTTGTTTTTATTGCTTCATGCTGATACCAGCTTTTATTTTACAATTTTATGAATTAGATGCAGGTCAATTTATGCAGGGTGTCCCAAAAGTCTGGACCAATAGGCATTTTTTCCTAATAGGACATAGAGCATTTAATATTTAAAGATTAAATTCAGTGTACACACAAGTCCAAGACAGTCGATTTCAGCATTTGTTGTAATCTCTGTATGTAAATGGATCCAGCCTTTAGGGACACCCTGCATATTAATCTGTGCTCAAGCCAATGTTTATTTTTAACACAAATGATGAAAAGGGGCCAATACTTTAAATACATCTTGAAGACATAATTGTGATAGACTTCTTAAAATTGCCACTAAATTTACCAAAAAAAAGGAAAGAAAAACGAGGAAGTTTCTGCTTGGAGGGTGTTTCTCCCAGCCTGGCTTAGATACTAGAGACTGCATCTGGAAAAGTGTCTACTTATCAGATCGAAAGGAACAATTTTAACCAGGTTAAGCCATATGGTCCCGAAATTTGCACTGTCCCCGTAGATACCTAGCCATTAGAACTACTAGGTTCTCCAAAAGGCAGCTTCAGACAGAAGCTTTTTACAAAGAAAGAGAGCAGTAAAATACAGTGAAAATAGACATAAATACTGACCTTGTGAAGTACTGTTTGTCAGTACAGCTGAACTAAATGCAGCGTCTTTGAAGTGAAAACTGGTGACGCTCTCTTGTGTCGCTAGGCGCCAGCCAATGACCTTTGACCCCTTTGGCACCGGTTGAGAATTTGAAATGACACTCTGTTGGAATAAAGGCACCTTCTTTTTAAATCCTGACTGTATACCAGACCCATGTGTCTGCTCTTTGAAGTGCTGTGACACGTCTTAGATGCAAAACTATGATAACACCGGAAATAATAATCATTTCGAAAAATAATGATCAAGTGACCAATGAGTGCAAGTATTAATATGTAGTTTTTATTTTTAAGCAAATAGACATTTCTGTATAATGTGTCAGGTAGAAAGAAAAACCCAAAGCATTTGTCAGAAAAGCTTTCTGTTAAAAAGCTTTCAATTAAACAGCTAAAAGGTTAAACATTAGTGTCTTTCATTCTTAAAATCTATTTTATTTTTTAGCAGTCACAGATGTAGTTTAGACAGAGCTAATAAACAGTAATCTCTTCTATTAATATAATATTAATACAAAATGTGCAAAGTTAGCCATAGACACAAAAAACATGTAGATACAATTGACAGACCTTACAAACTGGCTGTTAAAATAAACAAAACTCAGTTATTGCTCATTTGTACCGAGTCCAGATGGTAATCATACACAATTAGACACCTGATTAAAAAAAAACCCGCCTTCCCAAGGTCTTAATTCTCCATACAAAATTTAATGCTAAGATTAAAAGGAATGATTGTTGAAGTGCTTTGCATGGCATTTCTATTCCCGTCATTTAAACAGGTGCTACAGCTTAATGTGTGGCGTTTCCTTATTTTCGCTGATGTCACAACAGCCTGTTCACCTAAAAACAGACTAAACTGTAGTGTTGACTGTGAAAGGTACATATCTATATGAATAACTAGGTAATACCAGATCAATAGCAGTCACTTCAGGATTTCAGATTTCCAGATACTGCATCCTAACTATACCTCTGCACCGGGGGCTTAAACTTTCTGAATCAGAGCCATGTCCAATGCCTGACTGCTATCCAACTGCTTTCACTACCATTGACTGAGTCTGGTTGTTAAACAGGTTGGACCCTACAGTTATTGTATTACATTATTGCCCAAAAGGAAACAAAAACTTAGTGTCAACACAACACCAGTAATTCAGTGGAATATATAAAAATCAAAGATGTTGACAAACAGACACAAGGGTCAAATTTCCAAGCTGTATAATATTAATGATTGCATTACAGCCTTTAAACATAATCTATTAATCGCAACCAAATTACCAGTATTCCCACATGTAAAATTCTACATGCACATTAAAACAAACAGACAAATTTATATTTATAATTTATACATGCACCGATGAACAAGGAGACTGGGGAGGCTGATTAAAGTTGAATTGTGCAGTTTCCTGAGCAGGCAGACAGAGATGATGGACTTACACAATCTCGGCTGGGTTTCCCGAGGCTGAAGCGCAAACGTAAGGACTTTCGCGTCGTCTCTTTTTTGGCCACCCTTGGAGAAAAGCAGCCAGCCTTTCCTGATTCAATTCTGGAAAGAAACATACATTTAATACAAACACTGTAATGCACAATTTATTTGCAAGTAATTGAGATCAGAGTTCACATTTAATTTCATTTATAAAAATTAACTTAATAATCAATTTAATTTTTCATCCCCCCGCCTTTTTTATTTAAATGCAAAGCGATCCATGGACTTTAGCTTGAGGAATGTGACAAAGTGAGCTAGGAAACATTCACCAGAGGGCACTATTAACTCATTTAATCCTGTGTGAGCGACTCAGCAGCTGGTGTGAATGTATTTTACTGTACTAGTTATTTCCCAAAGTAAATTAAATTTAATGGTGATTATATCATGAATTTATCAGTGCTAATGCACAACATGATGCAACAACCTCAAGACAATCCTTGAAATAGTTGGGGGGAAATTTATACCAGAGACAGATCATTCGATATCATCGTGCAGTGGACCCTTGGCTTGCGAACGCATTGGAGGGTGAACAAATTGACGGATCAACTAAATTCCCAAACAGATTTTGTACTGGCCGACGAACAAATCCTCGACTGACGTGCAGGAAGCCAACCCATGCTTTGCGGCACAAACCTTAAGTACCGGTCAAGCACTCGTGGTGTGAACGTGTTCAATGCATTTTTCATCGTGTTTGTCTGCATTTTTGCTCTATAAGCCTTCATTATGGGTCCCAGGAAAGTGATGAGTGGAAATGGTCGTGAGAGTAAAAAGCCTAAGTGTACAACAGCTGAAATAAAGCAAGAAATAATCACAAAACATGAGAACCGCCACCATATCCCTCCTCCACCATCCACCTATGCCAGCAACTACATATCCACTGCAAAGGTAACATGCATTAAAATCATCCGTTTATTTTTCTATAATTAAGGTTATATACATTTTATTGCCACACATAAACCCATAATAAACTTTAAAAATATGTTTTTGAGAACTGAAACACATTGTATTTACGTCAATTACAATGGGAAAAACTGACTCGGCCGCAGGGAAGAAAAAAAAAATTCGGGTCACGAACAGAGTCTCGGAACGACTCAAGTTTGTGAGCCGAGGGTCCACTGTACTGTAACATTATGAGTATGGGCATAGTCATGCTGATAAGACACAAATAACTTCTTGTTCATAAATGTTCTTTAAACCCAACATTTATGAATGCAATGTTTTTCATAACAACCAACACTTACGCAAGACCATACACAGCCATTGTTTTAAGCTGAAGCAAGTATGCTAACCAGTGCTTACTTGAAGCAGCTAACAAGACGCACAGTATGGCATATAAAGATCTGAATGCTAAAGACCGGTAAAATAAAAGATATTTTATTTAATTTTAAGATTGGAAAATGATCCCAACTGATCAAACAAGGGCCCTGCTGCATTCCATTAACCCAAGAGTGTAACCAAGGCATAATGTGTGAGATGTTCACATTACAATTTTGTGTTGTATCCAGTGTGTAATAAATAAGGTGTCGAGAAACTCCTCCAAAGCACTTTGTAATTTGGAAAGTGGATGTGTCCTACGTGGCTAAATATGGTGAGCAGAATTTGTCAAAAACCTTTCCCCCTTGTAAGGGATAGGACATGTCCAAGAAGTACAAGTATTAGAAATAGCAGTATTTAGCAGACAAAAATTAAACTACAACCACAAGTTACCAATGTAAATCTAGACCAATCCAGAAAAAAAAAAGAGAATAATTATTAATTATGAAACTGCTGATAAGCAGACTTCTCTAAACTCACAGTACATTTTATTTAAAGCAGACAAGTTTAGTGAGTAAGAATCCAAAATTCTTCCCTTTTCAGTCAGAAGGTAGTGATGTGACACACCTGGTAATGTTTCTGTGGTTCAGTCTTTTGCTCTTTCTTCTTGCTGAGCTGGCAGTCAGACGGCTGTTTTTACTGACTGAGGGTGATCCACATGAATCCAGGGTTCCTGAGGCACTGTGGACTGAGAAAATCAACACTGTACATGTAATCTGTTCATGCTACAAAAATATGTCTATTGTTATTACAATGGTCAATAAAAACCCTATCAAAGATGATATAATTTCAACACGAATGTTAATAATACTAGAGTTTAAGCCACAAGGTTTAACTGTGAGAAATATACATTTCAACAAACTCAAAAAGAAATATTTATATAAACTTTGGTGTGCGTCAGACCTAATTTATGTGTCACATTATCACATCAGCATATGATATGACATCAACTTCAATATCAATCATTTTAAAAGAAGTTTAGTGTGAACTCAACAGCAATGTCAGAATGAACTGCGGCTAACTTATCTGATGTTGTCTAATGGCGAACTTGTCCACGATTAAATAATCTGTACCTGATCCAGGTGTGGAGAGTCCTCCGAAAAAGGCATTTGGTAGAAGTTCCAACCCGAGGTTCTTGATAGACCTGCGCTTCTTGTTGGAGAGTCCATAACTGTGTCCTGGCTCTGGAGGCAGTTTGCGCTTAGGAGTTCCAATGACGGGAGTACCAGTGGAAATGCCTGGAAATTAAGATTTGGTTCAGATAACATTATTTAAAATGTAATTTAAAAAAAGTTATCTTAAATGATTAAACATTAAATGATGCAGAGAACCAAGCTTCCCTAAGCAGCTACTAAGCAAGTCAGCATTTCTCAACCACTTCACCCATGGCACAGGTTTGTCTCTTCTCACAGACTGGTTTCAGGCTGGTACCCTACCAGCAGGCACTTTGTTTTGCAATCACCTGGTTAAGACCTAATTGTAATAGTTTATGTAGCTGATTGCATCAAGTCCATTAAAACAACACACATATACTGACTAGAGAATTTTTTTGGTCTTTAAAGTCATACTTTTTAACCTTCCTTGGTCTGCCCAAAAATAACCGCATGTGTAATGGAGTGGTACTTGAGAAACACAAACAGTGGCTGTTAGAAAGGCACTGGATAAAAAATTAAGCAAAGTCTTTAAAGTATTTGAACAATTATACAGCACAAGAAGACAAGGAACAAGCAAGGCGCATTCAGGCTAATCAAATTCAGCTCAACAAGCATTTGACGTCATCTTCATCTTTATTGAATAAAAATGTGGTATGCATGCTAAGTCTTAAGACAGTTCCTAAAAAAGACCAAGCAGCCAACTGAAGAACTAAGTTTATGTGGCAGAGCAAGCACAGGAATAAAGACAGAAAAGCTTCAACAAAGTTATGTACAGAAAAACTGCTGTTTTGCATTAAAAGAAACACTTTATCACATTCAAATCTTTGTTCCCCAGCCTATTCCTCAGAGACCCACAAGCTGCACTGTGCTCTACTCCACTCCTAACACAGCTGAATGACGCAATGCAGTAGACTCAGTTTCTCACTACTGAGTATTAAATGCTGGGAAGGAAAAAGGGAGCAAAAAAAAAAAAAAATACTGGACGAGTATTCTGTTAAAATTTGTTAAGGTCCTGTTTTATAAAAATTCATTCCTAACAAACTCATGTAAATGGAATAGGAACAAATGCTACCTTTTAACGCTTACCCAATAGTACATGGGTAGAAAGACGACTCTGATTTTATTTTGCCCTGGTGTTTCACATCACCAGTCTAAACAGGTGAGCTCAGTTTGGGACTTAAAGAAGGAAATATAAACTTGTACATCTGTGCCCATTTGTCTGTCTTGTTTTGCTCATTTTTTTCTGCATAAAGCATAGTCTGCTCTTCCTTATTCAGTCCACAGAGATTCTGTTCAATTAAAAAAAAATCTATGAAAATCTGTCAAAACTCCCTCTTCTAGCTTGATGTTTCTAGCCATGAAGCTGGACTCTGGTCTGAGGAGCTGCTTTCAGCTAAATTATTCACACAAATGCATGATTGGACAAATCACATTAGAGAATCTGCTCCAGAAGCTGTGCTGGTTCATATTTACAAATGTAGGGGAATTTTGTACACACACATTGCATGCTTTGCTTTGGTTTGATCCTCTAAAATTCTCCACCCACATCTAGGCCACAGTCCACTCAGAACTCTAAGGACTAGGTCTGAGAAACATTTTCCTATTGTAGTTTAGCTGCTGAGGTAAGATAATCTTCATGCATTCAACACACACATGCAGCCCAAGCTGAGTGCTTTCCATACCCACCTGATCCATCAGGCTGAGGTGTATTTGAAGGGGTTCTATTACTTTTTAACCTAGTCAGAGCTCCATTTACCATATCTGGAATGCAAGACAAAATCACTCATCTGTAAAGGCCTAGGACTAAAATACTTTGCTTTAAAAAAAAAAAAAAAAAAGTTTCCGTTTCACTGAATGCCATATTGCAAACTCATAACCAGTAGCTTACATTCAAACAGTGGGGTGAGGAGAAATAAGACCACTGTCCTTTCACACATCGAGCTCTTACCTCCTAAACTGCGCCTGGATCTCTTTACATGCGAGGGTGTGCTTCCCTCCTCCACAGTATCTGAAGGAGAACATGCTCCAGATTCACAACCTAGCATGGCTGGAACTTTGGCTATGAGGAACTCTGGCACCACACCTAAAAAGAGCACAACACGTGAACTTCATGGCATTTGGTCCTGAACCATGGATTTATGCTATACAGAAGAAACTTAACCAACAGATTCATTTTGCTAAAGATACTTATTCACCTCTTCATCTTAATCAGTAGTAAGGACTTAAATACCTAGATCCTGTGCGTTATCAATGAGGCACTGCACCACAGCAGCTTGAAGCTTCAGTCTCTTCTCTGTGCTGGCGTTCATCTTCTCTGTTCCATCCCCCCAGTGAAAGAGGTTCGGGGCAAAAATGACAGAAAGATTGCTGCTGTCCATCTTGTTTTCAGCAGATCTGTAACAAAAGAAAGCCTGTCTGAAGTCTTGATTCTCTACAACACAGCTACTGCCCAAAGTTCTCTTCATTCATCAACATGTACAAGCCATGTAAAAATTAAGCTCCACACACGAGTATTGTAAATCAGCATAATAACTCACAGCCATAGATACACATAGGAACTAAATCATTACATCTATGGAAAAACATGATGCTGAAAGCCCACTATTAGTGCTGACAAAGCACACAAGTCTAATGACCATAAGTGGTCAAGTCATACAGACTCCCCCCCCCCGGCTCACCTCTGAGATACGCTTTTCAGAAAGCTGCAGAAGTATCGCAGAGTGCGTGAATTCTCATGCATCAACACACAGGACAGCAGAAGTGTTGCTGAGGTCCTCTCATCTGAAGTGGGCAGCTCCTGGGCTTTCAGAAAGCTGCTCTGTAGGTCTGTGGCCAGAAGAGGCTCAGGCAGCTCCCTGAGGAACTGCTTCAAGAGCCCAGCTACGTCCGAGGGCAGCGCAGAGGACAGGCACTCTTCTGCCTGATCCAACTTCACCTACAGAGTCATAACAATGCAGTCATTGTTTAACATGAAATCCCAGTCAGGGCCTCTCGACAGAAAGTCAAAGATGTCACGATAGGTCACTTACCCTAAGCGCCTTCACTCGAACAATAGAACCTGATTTTCTAAACAGGCCCTCTGTGTCCAAATGCCCCAGGAGGCATGTACAGGCATCCACTAGGAAGCTGACAGAGGAGGCAGGCATTAGAGTTGTTGGTGAAACACTACTATTTTGCACATGTAATGCTTTTACTGCAAACTTTAATCCAATCCAAAGCCTGTTATTGATTAAAAGGGGGAAAATGGTTAAATAATTCTCCAAGATACAAAAGTGGAAACATTTAATGATCAGAAAAGTGAACAATTTTAAAAGGGAATAAACCATCTTACCAGGGTATATCTCCATAGTCTAGTACATGACAATGTGGTAGACTTTCTAAAGCCACTCCGAAGATTTTCGTCTGGAAAGAAATCATTTAAGATGTAATCAGTTTATTAAGAGGATCTGCAACTGTGTTTTTAATTCATTTCCTTCATGCTACAAAGCATACAATCTTCTTTTTAATGAAGCACCTGCAATACTTCTGATTCTCATTACTACAAGCCTACACAAGAGAAAAATGTCAAGATGGCTGTTGAGAGACATTCCATAGCTGTGAGGCACAACCCAGTTTGCAATCTTGACTGAACAGACAGCCAACTAACAGAAATCTCAGGTCAGCCAAATGAAGGAATGTTTTTCTGAGAAGAGTTGGGGGGCTGTATGTGAAATCTTGCAGCGTTCGTTTGAAAAACAACAACATTTGAAAAACAAGTTGGGCAACCGCCCAATTCAATGAGAACAAGCAATCAGTACACTACAGACCGGAAGTGGAACAGATGGAATCGCCTGGAAATTTGGCGTGCATCCAGAGACTATTAGCCATCTCAAGAACTGGTTCAATGCCAATGGACAGACTGCAGATCACCCGAGACCAGGTGTGGTGATCTCAGTTGACCACCGTCGTATCTGGCTGCTACACCTGCTCGCCCACTTAAGATTGGCAATTCGAACAGCAGCTGAACTTCCAACCAGATCAGTGATCAGACAGTCTGCAACAGGCTACACAACCCAATGACCAAGACATACTTTCTGAAAAAGATATATTGCTAATAAAAGAATACATAGCGTTTTGGTGATTTTTCTTGTTCTCGGATCTATCTTCTTCTATTTGATACCAAACAAGTGTTGATTAATAAAATTCTTACTTGTAAAAAAAATAATAAAAAAATTTAAAAAAATAATTTAAAAAAAAGTGCACTTTTATATTCCTTTCTTGTTTTTCATCAGTGTAGTTTCAAGTAAAGTATCTAATTCTTCACAGAAAGATAAACTGCAATGGAAAGGGGAATGTCATCAACAATAAATATATATTAATTGAAAAACAAATCATGAAGGTTCTTGACCATTTTAAAGGTACTTAGCTATACAATGAATGAAGAGAGCATTAAATGTGATGCACTTCAAGAATGCTATGTTAGGGTAAAAATGGGTCTTATTATCGGCTAATTTCTAACTAGTGTCATGAGTCTACATTACACTCAAAACCAAATATCCATACTTTATGTCTGAGATGATCACAAAAATCAGTGTAACTTATCCAGTTCACTACTGGTGATTTCCAGGCATTAGTGTTATATTGCATCTACACAGCTTGTAGGATATTTTCACATTTGATTAATTTTTACATTCCAAGTGGTTTCAGAGGCCCAGGTCATCGCCCACTACTAATGTCTGTCTCAGCCCACCCCGCAGTCACATACACCTGGCATTGTGAATGTGCCTCCAATGTTTACTCGTGATCAATTTTATACATCTTCCCAGCTGGAAGAGGAAGGCTGTAGCACACATTTACTGCGTCAGTCTTTTGCGGCATATGTTTCCAGGCAAAATGTCCTGGGCCTCATTTACCTGTATGGGTTGTCTGAAACATTTCAATTGTGTGGTCTGCTAACAAAACATATAACTGAATACGGTATTAGACAATGAAGGAAGCCATGAAAAGCAGTTACTCTCATCTCTGCTGTTTTACAATACGATCAGACTACACAGAACCCTGATTTTGACACTCTTTGGCAATGGCCGAGAAATTCCCACCAATATATGGCATCTGGGGCGTCCCACTACACCCCGATGAAAGTTCTACCATATCAGAATTACTTGTGTTTTCTCACATAGTTTGACACCTTCTATGCCATGTTTCTTGATGTTTGTCTATAGCAAGGGTCTCCAACCTTTTTGGCACTGAGAGCTACTTTTAGAAAATAAATTATATACTTGCCCTCAGATATCTATTTTAACAGTCTATAAGGGTTTCGAGAGAGTCCATAGCCTCTTTCGACAAAATTATGCCCTCCG
>JAQMCW010000005.1:17785330-17797008 GCA_030068335.1 Chrysichthys cranchii
GGGTCTGAATACTTTCTGAATGCAGTGTGTGTGTGTGTGTGTGTGTGTGTGTGTGTGTGTGTATATAGAAGTGGGGGATGTAAGAGTTCCGTGTTCTTTCATGACACAACGCTTAGCTCATGTTTAAGGCCATTAGGTTTTGATTACAGGGTATTTTGTATAACTGCCAAATTTTGCAGATTGTGCAGTGTTTGCTTTACATCCATGCTGGGAAGCGTAACTGTTTCTTTTAATGTGGGGTTATGGGCCTTTTGTTTTCTCCATCTGTCTTGGATCATAGAAAGATTTTAATGTTGCCTAATATGATTACTCACTTCATGCCCCATTATTTTATGGTAGGACAACTTCGCTTTTGCTTTACAGAGCAAAAGTGTGATTTATTTATTTAATTTCTCCCCCAATCTGGGTGTTCCAGAAAATCAGGAGAGCTGTTAATCATTCCCAGTTTGTATCTGGGTGTTAAGAGCTCTATTGTCACATTAAGGGGGCAGTTTGAAATGTCCAATTATAACTCAGATTTGCACTTCCCTTTTCTTTATATCAAATGAGCTTTTAGCAATTAGCGATTTAGAAGTTTGGTTAAATATCTTTTGGACCTGTATCTCACCTGCAGTCCTTTAATGTCTTTGAAATAGTGTGTAATATTTGTAATCCCTCTGATTCAGGACTTTATTTAAAAGTTCCCTTTAAGTGTAATTAAAGGCTGATTTTATGCAACTCAAAGAACACAATCCGTACTAAAGTAAACAGTCATACAAGCGCTACAAATGATTCCAGATTCAATGGTTTTCATGTGACGTTGATAGAAAGGAAAATAAATAAATCAAAGCAATGAATGTGCAAAATAAATCTGGATCAAATTACATTTAGATGCACTGTCATTATTTGTGTTGAAGGATGTTCTAGTTCTTTGCCTGGGGACATACAAAGCTCAGCTTAAATATTTGATTCTGAACGTGAAAGTGCACAGAAGTGAAGCGCTTGTCTGCCAGCAGACCCCTCCTTATAGCTCAATGATCAGACTTCCTTGGATGCAGGATGATGTCTGTAGCAGTGTCTGAGAGGTTTTCCAGGCTTATAATGAGCTGGGAGTTGAAGCGCCATTATCTACGTCAGTAGATTGTGGTTTGGTCTCTGAGCTTGCGTGCTTCCCTAACAAGATTTAAACTAGCTGAGTGAGACTGGACAGTGACCTGCTGCTGTGGCACTGAATATTGCCTTTCACATAGTGCTGGTCATGATGAAATTCCCTGTGCCACAGTGTGAGCACTGTGTTTAATTTATATTTGGCATTAGCTGAGAACAAAATCAACTGCTGGAGGAATTATTTGCTATCTTAATATCCCTTTAGATATCATACCACTCCTATACCTACTTACTGTTGGCTATGTTTTTCTTCTCACTGTATAGACTCTTGGGCTGATATTAACCTATTCGCATAGTTCGCTTCAATCAATCTCATTTTTCCTCTCTCTCTCAGGTGCAGTAAGGTTACAGACCCCACTCCTCCTGCCCAGGAACAGGAAGTTATATGAAGGCTGTGAGATGGCCTGCTTTATGGACCACAGTGGCATGCTGGTCACGCTTCCCTATGACCTGAGGGTGAGTGTTCCAGGACCTATTTGGATGTTCATGATGCTGAATCTGACCCCAATGCAGGTTGCATCATTCCAGCAGAAGAGATGAGGGTGTTTGTGCAGATGTTTTCTATTAACTGTATGGTATGTTCATGAGGACTGCCATGTCTTTTCTTATTTTGTCTGTCCCACATTTTCTTTTCATCAGGTCCCGTTTGCCAGGTTTGTGGCCAGAAATGGCATTTCACACCTCAAAAGGTAAGTTATATGCTTAAATATATACAACTATGGATTTTTACTTGTGAGGTGTCTTATGTAAATTGCATGTATTTGCATGCAAGTGTATGTAAATGCGTATTTATGCACATTAACGTTAAACAGCCTCTCTTTTTTTTTTTTTACACTTGTGTGATTACACAGCATTGCATGCTATGAATCACATGATATGTTCATCATTAATAAGTCCTGGTGTTGATCAGGTACAGTATTGAGCGTGTGTTCAGGCCACGAAAGTTGGACAGGGCACATCCCAAGGAGTTGCTCGAGTGTGCTTTCGACATTGTTGTGCCTGTGACGAGCAGCTTACTCCCCGATGCCGAGACCATCTACACCATCTCTGAGGTTATCCAGGAGTTCAGTGTGCTTCAGGTACCTGACGAAAGCAGCTGCTATATTGAATAATTAAAAATGTTAAGAAGTATTCAAAATATTATGAATTATTAAAAATGTTGAGCAAGTTGCTAGTGGACACATTTGTTTACACTTGTGGTGCTAATTCTACTGGAAGGTAGCAAAGATGTGTTTTCAGTGATCCTTGATGATAAAGATGGCAACTGTGTGGCTTCTTAGTACAGTGGAACAGCTGGTCACAAATGCCTTCGAAGATGGAACAAATCGGTTCCCGACCACAAATTCCGCCAAAATTTTGCATCTGGTCACGACCACATAATCGGGTGCCGAACGAACACAGCCCCAGCCAGTTTCCCCTTCCGCTTTACACATGCCAATGTTTTCCCATTTTCTGTTTGCGTATTGCGCCATTGCGTATTGCTCACCTAACGAAGACGTGTACGTGTCCCTTTAAATCGGTCTCGGTCAGACGCACGTTCACTGGCTGTACAGTAACCTCCTCTCCCCATCTTCCTCTGCCACCGCTTCACATAAACATTCAGTTCTGGTCAAGCACTTGTGGTGTGAATGTGTTCAATGCATTTTTTTGTTGTGTTTCTCTCTATTTTTGCACTATAAGCCTTCCTCATGGGTCCCAAGAAAGTGGAAATGGTAGTGAGGGTAAGAAGCCTAAGCGTATAACAGTTGAAATAAAGAAAGAAATAATCGCAAAACATGAGAACCGCCACCATATCCGTCCTACACCAGTCCTGGAATGAATCAAGTTCGTGACCAGAGGTTCCACTATACATTGGTTCTACCAGAGTCATTGGCCTTGTATAGGAAATGAACAGCAATTTCTCAGAGGAGAACATCACGATATAGTTGAGCAGTAAGGCCATCTAAAGTAGTACATGTTAATGCTATTGTGTCTCATATTGCATTGCAGGAGAGGAACTACACCATCTATTTGAACCACACCAGCCTGTTCCGAGCCATTCTGCTGCACAGCGGTGTGCCGGAAGACAAACTAAACCAGGCTTCCAGTATACTGTGTGATGCCATGGTAAACTGACGTTTGTCTTACTATCCTCGCAAGGACTTTTCCTTGACATAAATACTAATACAGCTAATTAGTGCAATGTCTAAAAGCAAAATTATCCTTAACATCAACCAAATTAAAGCTTTTTTTTTTAATGAACAATTGCAGTGGGTGGGGGTTTGTGCATTTTTTTAATATATTTAATATTTTATTATCCATGTGTGTTTATATTATCCATATTGATTGATTGGCCTATAGATAATATTAATGAAACCATGGTCCTTAGTTGTTGAAACCTGTACTCTGATGACACCCCACCCCATGATATACATGCCACCATGCAGCTTTTTTTTTTTTTTTTGGTCTTTTCCTCACTCTTCTCCTTGTCCACTTGTGCTGTTGATCCTCTCCATCGTTTTTCACTTTGAGCAATCAAGAATTTTCTTCTTTAATGATGATCATTAAAAGAGATTCAGCTTGTGCAACATTGAACCGATACTCAAAGCAATCCTTGAATGCATGCTTGTTTCTTCTCATCTTAGTAACTCGATGGTGGGAATTCTTTGTAGCCCTTTCCACTTCATCAGTAGTGCTTCAACTTTTTTTGCTGCAATTCTGTTTGTACCTCATTAACATTTTTGCCCTATTTCAAAAGTTTCTACCTTCTCAGTAGTCCTAGAGGTTTCAGTCTGCTGATGATGTAGGGAAAAACCTTCCAAACTTGTTTATTTGAGGATAGTTTTGAATCTTTAATATGATCCAGATCTTACATATTTTTATGTTTGCTGGAAGCAAAATCACTACACATGCAGCCTTAGCAATAGCCATAAGAATATCTGAAATAAAGACAAAACAACTATTGTTGATAAAAGATAGATTATCTGAAATATACTGTTTATGCACGTAGCATGCTGCTATATACAGCATACCACAATAGCAGAAAACTTTTGACCATTAAATAACCTCCCAGTATTAGTATTTTCTAATAAAACCTTGAATGAACCGCAGTGGGGTTTTGGCCCAAAAGGAGCAGACAGGTTTTTTTTGTTTTGTTTTGTAAGTCCGTTGCAGAGCCTAAAACACACCATTAGCTCTTTATTACATTCCTGAGATTATTAATGAGCACATAATACAGAAATCAACAAATAATGCGCTAAAAACAAAAGCTCACCTCACCAAGCAGGGAATACATTCCTAAACTGAAACTAAAATCAAAATCATACTTTTATGTACGTCTTGTATTTTGTGTGTGTGTTTCTTTTTCACTCACAGTTCAGAGTTCACTGGTTTGCTTATAGTGCTAATTTGCTGCCTCAAGGTCTCTTCATGACATAACTTTTCAATTTCAATATCTCTGTCTCTACAGAGTGAGAAACTGACGAAACGCGAGGTGGAAGCCAAGTTCTGCAACCTGTCCTTGTCTAATAACAGCGTACGTTACAGGAAATTAACAGCATCTTAGGTCACAAATCTAAATTGTATGTTGAGTATTTAAACTGGATCGAATCCTACAGGATGTAAACTGTAGGACTTAGGAAAGTTTTTGTATCGTACTTTTGTAAAGTTTTTGTTTCATAGGACCTAGGAATTTTTATTTATTTATTTTTTGTATCGGTACAGTGGTAGTTCAGTGGTTAAGATGCTACTGATTTGGAAGGTTGTGAGTTCAAATCCAAGCACCGCCAAGCTACCTGTGCTGGGCCCTTGAGCAAGGCCCTTAACCCTCAACTGCTCAGTTTTATAAATGAGATGGATGTAAGTCGCTCTGGATAAGGGCATCTGCCAAATAACTGTAATGTATAAAGAAAAACTCTACCCTGAAACACTTGCATGTATATTGTACTTGTACACATGTGATGTGTTTATATTGAAATACTTGTGAAGTGTTTAGTGAAGTAATTTAGCTGGTGTGGAGAAGTTAATGGTTTGCCATGCTGATGTTACAGGGGGACATTGCTAGTACAGTTTCAAAGGCTTTTAATTGGAGACAAAAATTATCAATTTTTTACCAAAAACTGTTGGATCCTAAAAGCTAAAGAGCTTCTTTTCTTAGTTATCATTTTCCAACGTTACACTGAGAAATCCAATGCAACCGTGCTGGATACAGTACGCACTGAACACAACTTCCAGAATATAATGTGGCTATACAACAGAGTGGAAATAGACCATCATGTTGCTGAAAGTTTAAACTAAAGGGGGTGGGACCTCATTATAGAATTTCATTATAAATTAAATCTTAAAAGCCAAGATTTGAAGATAACATGATCATTTGAAAGATGTATTATCTGAAGAATTCTTTATACTGCACTGCATCAGCTATTAATATCTGACATCATAGGATGAGTGCTCATCTGTTCTGGTTCTTATTGAATAATAATTCAGAAATTAATTTGATAAGGCACATTGGCATTTGCTGTTTCTGCATGCCTGGGCATTGTAAACGAAGACTCCTGTTCATTGTGCATCTCTGTGCAGTTGCAGATGCTCTACAAGTTCATTGAGCAGAAGGGAGAGCTGCGGGAACTCGGACCCCTCATCAACTCTCTGACCAAACAGAAGACCGCTGCAGTAACACAGCTGGCCAAGCAAGGCCTTAAAGATCTGGAGGAGCTTACTGGTCTGCTCAAGAGACTCGGAGTTAAAATACAGGTACAACTGCTAAACCTGCTGCTCTGCTCAAATTTCTTTTGTTCTCACAGTCTTGTGGGGATTTTTTTTTTCTATGAAAGACTGGCGAAAGAAACGGAGTTCAGCTGTTTTGAAAAATGGCTCTCTCTATGATTTTAGTTTAGAAGGGCTACTTGGTATATCATTAGGCGCTTTCGGACGAAACGGTTCTAGGGACTTACTGAGAGGAACTGCCCCCTGGGGAATTCGCCCGAGAACTACATGCAATCACCAAGCTTTCATTCTGTTTTGTTAATTCCTCCAATAGTTCTAAGAACCATGAAAATGTTTCTCTAGTCTGGAGGTGCCTTTTCCCCCCTGACAAACCTCTATTCAGATCAGCTACCAAAACTAAACCAAAATCAAGTAGTGGTGAGGTTTAAAATGCGGATCAGTACAATATTTACATGATGATTTAAAAAAAAAAGAGGATAGGCGATAGTTTATAACAAATTAAAAGATGCATGTAATTATTTAAATGATCTTCTTTGAATTAGATTGGTTGCAAAACTTTCTCGTACCCTCGAATAAGAAGTTGTTAAATTCTTAACATCAGACATAATAATGTTACTTTATCTACTGGCATCGTCTTGCCCAAAAAAACATGAATAATGATGAATATTTATGAAAATTGAGATATAAATTAATGAATATAATAGACTATTAACTAAACTATTAACTATATTAACTAAAATATTCTTTTAATTATAAAAGAATGCCACTAACCCACTTTTTCTTATAATTGTCCATTGGATATTAATAATGAACATTTCTGAAGTCTGCAGTGAGCTTAAACACACAAAACCTCCATTTGCTTCTTTTTTTTCTTTAGCTTTTGAGAGTCTCAGAGGTTTTAGATCTGTCTTTTGAGAGTATTAGTACTGTTACTTCCACCTGTTGTAACGTCATGTGTGTCGTGTCGTGTAGCTTTCTGCTATCTAAACAAAACAGCAGTGGTAACGGTACCCTAGTGGTCAGAGCATTGGCCCTTCGACTGGAAGGTTGTGGGTTCAAAGCCCAGAACTGAGAAGATACCCAGAGCAAGGTACTGTCCCCAAGGACTGCTCCCCGGGCGCTGCATTGTTCGGCTGCCCCCTGCTTCACAAGGGTGAATGGGTCAAATGCAGGGGAGTTAATTTCACTGTGTCACACTATGCTATGCTATGGTGTGTTTCACATGTAACAAATAGTCACCTTCACTTCACTGAGTATCTAATATTTTTTTAATTCCATTGAGTCAAATTATGGTCAGAAATTTGTAATGCAAATTAATGATGCATGATTTCATTACATGCCTGTTAAAAAAAAAAAAAAAAAAAAAAGTAATGACTACTATGGCATGAGGATTCAACATCTTTCTTTACAAGGCGCTTTTATGATACGAACCATAATGCGAATCAGTTTGAATGAAGTCACAAAACATTTAGCAATAAATTTAATGGCTTTATATGGTCCTTGAATATAATAATAGATGGAAGTTAACTCCAAAATTGGACGCTCTAATGAGCATCTGAACTTTTTGCTGGGTTACAGGTTGTGGTCAATCTGGGCCTCATATACAAAGTGCAACAGCACTGCGGGGTCATCTTCCAGTTTGTGGCCTTTATTAAGAAGCGCAAGCGCACTGTTCCTGACATACTAGCAGCTGGAGGACGTTATGACAACCTGGTAGGTAAAACGAACACAAACTGCATTAATAAGAACTGCATGCCATGAGCACTGTCCCATTGTACACTTGCTCTTCAGAAGCTTGCTTTTGACTGCTCATTCAGATCCTGAACTTTCATGGACTTGCAACCACTGCTCCTGTGGCTTCGGCTGTGGGGGCAAGTGTAGCCCTCGATAAGATCTGTATCGCTGTGGCAGCCATGGAAGAACTGGTAAGATTGGTGCATCTGTTCCTTTGTCTGATTTTTCTCATTGATAGTTTGTGAGCATGCCTGTTTCTGATTGGCTCTCTCGTGTCTTGTCTATCTCGGCAGCCTCCTATAAGCTCGTGTGATGTGCTGGTGGTCCCTGTAGGCCATACGTCAATGAACCGAGCCATTAATGTCATGCAGAAGCTCTGGACTGCTGGAGTGTCAGCTGATTTGGTTTACGATGCGTCACAGGTCAGGGTTTTGATATTTGACCTGGGGGGGGGGTATAAAATTCTCACGCTTGTCTTGGTTTGCAGTTGACAGTTTTGATAGTCCTATCTTAGTACTGAGTTATTCAACTACAGCTAATTAATTAGTAACTACAATTGTTGTATTTAGTAAGTGCAGTAAAGATAAAGCCGCATGAATTTTCTGGCCGTGTTTGCTGTCACAGACAAAAATTTGCACATTGCAATAGAATCGTTAGTTTGTGATGACATCGATGGGCCTTCAGTGCATAGTGTCACATGCTTATTGGGGACCAGGTCAGTGTCATTGCGACCAAAGGCAAATGACAACAACGTTCGGGCGGCATCTAATGTTTTAATTATTTTGACGTTCGTCCAGAATCCAGCAACTGGAGGATGGAATAGGACTGCACAAAACCCGTAAGACAACTACCATGAGGGTGCCCCCCCCCCCACCCCCCCCCCCCACACACACACACACACAGAGAAGTGGTGATACATGCTAATGAACAGGGACAAAAATATCCTTATTATCTCTAGTTCAGTTTGAACAATGTGTCCGTGCCACTACAATTATGAAGACGTTAACATAATGTAGTCTTGGTATTTTTGTAATCGCAGGTCTGTCATTAGAGGATCTTCATTGTATAGGATTGCATAAATAATAGAGAAAAGAAAAGCTAGGATCACACAAGGTAAAACTGGCTATGACAAAGTTATGAATTAAAGGGGTTGTTATAGCAATAGTTAAATATACAGTGGAACCTTGGATTGTGAGTAACTTGGTTTGCGAGTGTTTTGCAAGATGAGCAAAAAATGTTGTTCAATTTTGACTTGGTTAATGAGCGATGTCTTGCAATATGAGTAGTATGCATATGCTTTGTCTGCTGGGCCTCACATGATCAACTTCTCTCTCTCTCTCACTCACTGTGGGATTGTGGCTCACTCATATAGTCAACATACTGATTTTGACCAGACTGAAATAAGACTGATACCTCACTTCAAACGAGATCAGGGAGATGTGTAAAATGTGGGAAAGAGTGCAGAACTTTGTAGAAAATCACCACCCAAATAAGGCTGTAGCAGTGCGAGCGATGAATCTGTTTAATAACAATGCAGTGTCACATTTCCTCCAAATCCTCAAAAGGAGGCAAAAGCAGCAATCATTGAATAGTTTCCTTGGTAAAGTCACACAAAAAGAAAAAGATTCCAGTGAGCCGGCAGACTGCAGTGATTCTGTGAGTTAGTGAAAGTCCTCTCCCCTCTCCCTAACACCAGCCACGATTCTTTTTAAAGGTAAAGCGCAGGGTTTTTTTTTTTGTTTGTTTTTGTCAGGTGTGGTGGGGTGGAATAACAAGAGACAGAAACTTAGTCAGAACGTGAGAAAGCAAACATGGGAATAGCGAGGCTTGGTAAGAGTGCGGAAAATGGGCACTAATGCTTCGCAGCCTTGGTGTGCTTGCGTGAGTCTTTTTATAGCTCCCGCAATCAGTCCCAATCCGGTACACCTGTCGCCACCCATGTGACGCACCATGGCGTTGCGGAGGAAAACCAGAAAGTAGTCTTTATCCCCCGAGTTCTGACATGCACCGCTATTGGGAGTGCTCAGAACAGGTGCATTTTGTATTAATCGTTTTTATGTAAATATTTGTGGGTTATGGAATGAATTATCTGAGTTTCCATTATTGCTTATGGGGAAATTCGCTTTGATATACGAATGCTTTGGATTACAAGCCTGTCTCTGGAACGAATTATGCTTGCTGTTCAAGGTTCTACTGTATAGGTAAATGATTATATGTGGAACAATTCTAGGTGAATTAAATGTAGACGTGTGTGTGTGTGTGTGTGTGTGTGAATACACATTAGTGTATTGGCTTGGTGCTAATTATGTTAAGTCTCCTTACTGTTGCCATGGTGTTGTCACATTCTGCACGTCCGTAGCACTCCCTCATCAATACGAAGCAGCTTTGCCTCTGCATGAGTAGGTACTCTCTACTCAGTTCTCACATTATCTCCCCATCACTTATCAAGCAGTCCAAATTGCTATCATATTCATTTTGTTTTTCATCTTGGTCCTACAGTTGCTGTGTTGGCCTGTGTTGTTTTTTTCCGCTCTTCATGTTATTTTGGTTTTATTTATATGCTCTGTTGTGTATCTTGGCAGACTCTTAACCTCAAATCACTCAACTCTGAGGCTCAGAGTCCAAAATCCACACCATCTAATTGTCTTTTTTTGTCCCATTATAGCTTTCTTGACTGGAAAGGGAGTATGTTGATCCAAAATATGACGATGCACTGAAGTAATAGTTTTGAAACAGACACAGTGAGATACTTTGTGGAGGTAGACATGAGCAGCAGATAAATAATGAAAGAAAAGCATACAGGGTGTGACTTGATAACACTCCGAGTCTACTGCTAGACTGTCTGCATGAATCTCTAGTAAAATGTCTTAAACCAGTGGTTCTTAAACTTTTTTGGGCGCGACCCAAATTCAGGTTCTGACGCTGTGTCGCGACCCAACCCCCCCCGCAGAGAAAATTCTGCAGCGGGGGGGGCGCTGTTAGAATGCTGCGACCGGGGTGGGGGAGGGTTATAAATCCCAAGCATGCTTCTCAGAAATTATCTTTAATTTGCGGATATCCAAAACAAGCAGAAAAATGCTCAGGAATAATTATGAAATATAGATATAATAATAGAAAAGTTAATTAGTGAGAGAGTGAAGTAAATCCAAGATTCAAGAAGACTACCTTGTAAGAACACCGCCATCTTTCTTGACAAAAGTGCGCGCGGGGGAGGCTAAAGGTTGCGATGGAACGGCCTGGTACCACAATACCCATGCACGGCCCGCGCGCGCGCTCTCGTCCATCACAACGTTTTATCTCCCGCGCGCGCGCTCTTAATGTTTTATCTCCCGCGCGGGCGCGCGCTCTTGTCTATCGCAATGTTCTATCTCTCGCGCGCGCGTGCGCTCTCCTCCATCGCTCAGTTGGAAGTTTTTTTTCATGACTAAAATTTTTATTTAGCCATGCCTTCGCGACCCATTCTTGGTGGCCTCGCGACCCATAGTTTAAGAACCCCTGTCTTAAACTGTCTTGAAATAGAGGTGTGCACAGGGCTTTTTTTTTTTTTTAATTATTTATTTTTTTAAACCACCCATTCCCAAAGGAATCCTAACCAACCCTGCTATCCACTACCTGGCTATAGATTGTCTAGAGCGTTAATGTGTGGGTTTTTTCTCTTTTTTTTCCCCCCCACCTGGTGGAAAAGCCAATTTGATGCTCTTTGAGTGCTCCATCACTTGTTGAGCCACATTTGATGAACATGAGTGTCTGTGAGTTATATATATACCGTAAATCTTCTATTAGTAGCCCGGGCGTTTATTCAAAATTTTTTTTGGACGGCCCGGCGTTTAAAAGAGGCTGGCGCTTAAAGCGGACCGGCTCTTACTGTCACGGGTCCGCACGGAGCGCGCGCACGGAGAACAACATCAGAGAACAACTTACAATACTCCATCCATTCTATGTCTCCTTTATCGCACACAGTGTGTGTGTGTGTGTGTGTGTGTGTGTCAAGTCGTCTTCCTTTTACGTGGTTATTTGACTTGTGCTTTTAATTTCCCCGACTTGAATAAGGATAGACATTTGATAGAGATAAGGGAAGCTGGGTTCCACTCAAA
>JAQMCW010000005.1:17813977-17827993 GCA_030068335.1 Chrysichthys cranchii
ATATATATATATATATTTATTTATGTTTGTGTATGTGTATATATATATATATATATATATATATATATATATATATATGTGTATATATATATATGTATATATAGTGTGTGTGTATGTATAGAACCCTGACTGTACCTTGCAAATATACATCATTTATAAGTTAGCTGGCTAGCTTGTTGCTAACAAAATATAAACATGGAGGTCAGAAGTGCTGCTTTATTGATTTTTGATTTTGTAGGCAGCCATGTTGATTTGATGTTGCTTCATACACTGTGAAGTAACTCGTTGTGGAGAAGACTATCCCAGGTTGATGTGTAGGAATTTCAACTTGAAGGGCTTTTCCTGGCTGGAGGTTGGGATCTACAAGTTGCGTCCTTGAGTCAAACGCAGCTATAGTACACATTAAGTCTGCAATTATACATGTTTGGACCCTAGTAGACTGCATGCTTTGAAATTTGACCAATGCTAGGTCCTAAAACCACAAACAACCCACATTTGAAAAGCAATTTAGGCTATGGTGGAAAGATTTATGTGGTGTTTTTTTTTTATTTTTTAAAATGGTGGTTGTATGTACACCGTCAACGCATCAAGATTGAAAATGATATCAGTTCAATCTGCAAATTGCCATTGACCATAGACAACTACAGCATAATACAAAAAGTGTTTTAGTGCCATCTATGCTAGATGAGGATAGGTCAGATTTGTGGCTTTAATAAATGTTTGTTCTTACACATTCTTAAAGAAAAAATGTTACATTTGGGGTGCAATTTATGTGAAAAATTCTGAAGAGTGGTTACCACGGGCACGGGTATCTTCACAGCTATTGAACTGCTGCCCGTGATACTTACTCATGAGACAGCAAGGCGTATGCAGTGCCCATCTGAAGTGAAATCTGATGGGTTTACCCAGGCTGCCAAACAAATAAGTTACCTGTATTCTCTGCAAAATTCTAGTATTTGTTGCCTGTGAAAGCTGAGCCTCAGTAGCTCTGGATCACTACGGCGACTGTCAGTAGTGCCCAATGTCATAAAACCTTTTGGTCCATTGGTCTGAGTGCATTACAGGATTGTATGTTGAGCTACCTACTCTGTACAGTAACTAATCTCTGCTCATTGGAACTTGGCTGGCCTTTTGGAAGTGTTGAGCATTATGAGAGATGCTAAGACATTTTGGGAACTTCCTGTGACCTGGTACAGTGTGTTTGTGTGCTGAAAGTGTGTGTTGCGTACATAGCACATCCTAGATAAGACTCCATTGTGTCTGTGAAAGTAACATTGTTTCCCTTCACTCCCAGGTTGACTTGCCCAAGGAAACCCTCATCAACTTCCTGTCTCTGGAGGTTTGTATCCACTAGTCATTATAATGAGCTGTTGCAAGTAAATAAACAGAATTCCAGGAGAACGGAGTGGGAGGGTGGGAAAGGCTGTGGTGGCACATAAACAGGAAAAAGAGGGGATCCTGTCTGATACGCAGCATATATAGGAAACCTGTCTTGGAGGTGTCTGCATACTTATTGTGAGGGGAAACCCCTGTGCTCTAGTTGCTTTTCCATTTCATTCTCAGCATTGATTGAGCCACTTGAGTAGAACGGAAAAAGGAGTTTGTCTGGCTGCCAGTGTTGGGTGGTGGAAAAGAATGCCCCGGTCTTTGTTTGAATAAAAAAAAATATGTAGAGCTTATGCGGTTTCAAGAAATGTAAGTCCAGATGAGAAGTGTAGTTGACGCAGTCTGACGTACTACACCGAATGAATGGATGTCTTGTCCTTGAATACATGTAGAGCAGTGGTATATAGGAAAGTATGAAAAGAATCTATGAGGGTTTAAAGCACAAAACAATATACAATGATCAAACCTATACTTCAGGAACCCAGAGCTGAAGGTGACTAAATGCAGTCTCTTATGAAAACACCACACCTCATTTATTACCATTTCGTGTAAATGTGCTTGTATTAATAATGTGCTAGTGAATAGTTCTGTCTAGTGCGTGAACTCTTAATAAATGTATCAACACTTCTACTATTATATATCTAACACTCTATTCTGATCATTGCTTAGTCTAATGGATGGGGAATTGACCCGGAACTGTGTTCATTTCTATAGCAATTCTTCTCTTACCTTTAACACACTAACCAGCCACTTTATTAGGAACACCAACGATTGCATCACATAATTGTGAAAATGTTCTCTCCTTGTCATGTTTGTGGAACCACTTTAAGATTACTTGTGCTTTCTGACATGACACATTATCATGCTGGACCATAATAAGATGGTGAAATTGTGGACATTATGGGATGCACTTAGTCAGCGACAGTGCTCACATGTCCTGTGGCATTTGAACAATACTCGACCAGATTTAAAGAGGTCTAGTATGTACTAGGAAAACGTTCCTCACATCAACACACCACCAGCAGCTCGAACCTGCTGTTTTTCTGCTCCCTGCAGTTGTAAAGAGTAGTTATTTGAGTTGGGATACATCTTTTCAGCTCAAACCAGCCTAGCCATTCTCCTCTGGCTTTTCGATTCAGTAGTGCATTTCTGCCTCCTGAGCAGTCACTTGCTGGCTTTTTAATTTTTGCACCATTTTGTTAACTCCAAGGACTGTTGTGTGTGTGAAAATTCCAGAGCAGCAGTTTCTGAAATACTTAGACCAGCCTGTCTGGCCCCACCATTCATGCCAAGGTCAAAGTCAACCATGTCATTGTCAGTCAAGGTCCATTCTTTCTCCCATTGTAATGTTTGATCTAAAGCTCTTTCCCTGCATGATTTTGTGCATTGCTTGGCTGATTTGGATAATTGCATGAAAGAGCAACTATACAGATGTTCCTAATGAAGTGGCCAGTGAGCTTGTATAGTATCCCAAGTCTTAGCAAATGAAAATATTTCACATGAGATTACAATTAAACAGATTTTTATGCCTATTTTAAACACCTTTACTATTTTTTTCTTTTTATTTCTAAAAAGAAGCAATAAAATTGTTCTGACCTTAGCATTACATAGCAGTTATTAGCAGTAACTAAATATGTTGAATTCGACAATTTATTGCTAAAATGTTTCCTGTAAAGACAATGCAGACTCTGCTCTTTTTTTTTTTTTTTTGACTGATGCAGTTTGATGGAGAGGAGCAGTTCAACGTCAGCGTTAAACACTTGCTTGCACACCTGCCCAAGCAGCGCTATCTCAAGTCCATCTGTGAGGAAATCCACCGTTTCAAGATCAGTAAAAGGTAAAATCCTATTAAATGAGGTCTTTGTGTTTATAAGGGTCATTATTCAACAAATGCACCAAACTTACCTCATCTCTCTGAGCAGTCAGTCAAGCTATGTTGGAAAAAATCAGAAAGATGCAGAAAGAGTCTGAAGTCACCCACTCACTGCTTTATCTTGGTCAGGTTTGCTGTAGACCAAGAAAACACTGGATGTGAGCCTGAAATGCTCCCTGGATGGGACGCCAGTCAGTTGCAGGGTGCCATGCATGTGCACACGTTTATTTAGGAGCAATTTAGTACAGGCAGGCCATCTACATGCATGTCGTTGGGAGGTGGGAGAAAACCAGAGAATCCAGAGGAAATCCACATAGACATGGAGAGAATATGTATACCAGCTGAAGTTATTTAGTACTTTAACATGCAACTTATGTATTTAAAAGCAATGTAAATTTTGTGTGGGTCTCTAGTCATATGCTTAGTACAAGACTCGAATGAGAGAAAATATTCCTGTCCTCTAGGACCCCAGTTTCAGGGATTTGAAATTTCACCAGATTTTATGCATGAAGGCTTACATGAGGAACTGAGTTAACTCCGTTGCAGGTTTTTTTTTTTCCAGTGCTTTGCACTTCAATTCAATTCAGTTCAGTTAAATTTGATGTGTATAGGGCTTTTAGCAATGGGCATGATCACAAAGCAGCTTTACAGAGATGAAGATTTCTAAAATAAAAATATAAATTTTACACACGAGTTCATAAATGTGTCCCTAATGAGCAAGATGGCGACATAAAGAAACATTGAGAGGAACGTGGGGGTGATGCTGGATAGTACAATTACAAAGAACTCCCTTCTATAACTATGGTCAAATGTATAGTTGTGTAGCAAGGAAATTCATTATAGTTATAACATGAAGTCTGTTTTGTTGAAGTTATTAACTGTTCTCTCTTGGATGCGCGAGTGCAGAACTGTTCATAGCAGTTGAATCCTCAAGTTATCACAACAGTTGTGGGCCTAAGCAGTCATAGCAGCTGTTTGCGTCAACTTATGGGACCTTCCTCAGCAGGAGTGAAAATGCACTTATGTTTTGTCTGCTTGTATTCAACAGTTGTGTATTAACATGTGTATATAAAACTGGCCCACTCCACCCAGAGTGTCTACAGATGTTTGTCAGATTCACTCATGTTTCAGTTTCTGGCAGACACAGTAAAGGGAAGGTTATAATTGTAGAGTGTAAATTTCACTTTTAAAAAAGGACCGGAATCAGTATGACTAAGCTGCATTTGGCACCTCTGGGAGTCTCCATAGATTAGACAGAACAGTTGTTTCTAATTTGTTTGTTTGCTTCTACAGTCTTTCTAAGTAGTGAAGGCCATGTTTGCTGCACATTAGCATAGGAAAGGAACAATGGAGGTATTGTAGGGAATTTTGGGACATTTGGAGTCGGATGGATCTTTGTATGACGGGAAGAAAGAGGCTATTTCCAGCTTTTAGGAAATCAATCATATAAAGATGCTTAAAATGATAAGGGAGTAGTGTTGTGTTGTACTTGCCTTATATTGAGACGCACAACTACATCAAATGATGTTTATATTTGGAAAAGTCATCATTGAAATCATAATGAAATTGATTTTTCAAATCTGAATGTGTTTTTTTTTTGTTTGTTTGTTTGTTTGTTTTGTTTTTTTCTATCTCCAGGGTTGCAGTTGTTGTCTTGTACAGTTACAGAGATGACTACTACAAGATTCTTCTCTAAACTCAATGTCATATAGTGTTCAAAGACTCTTTAAGGACTGAAATTATGTATGTTCTTGATTTAGGTTTTTGACTGCAGTTTGCGTCTCTGCCAAAGGTAGAAATTGTTCATTGTCACAGGGGTCCAGTAATTATTACCAGCTTTGAGCCTCTGCATTATACAATTCCCAAGTCTGAATTCTCTCCATAGTGATATTGTGTCAATCTTTATTTTCCAAAACAAAAAACTGTTTAAGAGGATTTCAAAAGTGTTGACTTGATGTATTATAAATGCTGAAACAAATGCATTAAAACTTGTATTTTTCCTTACAGAAATATGTCCTTATTTTGAATGTGTGTTTAAGCAGAATGGTGTGAAATGTACCGACACAAATCTTTCTATTTCATGCCTCAGTAAGTGGCATTTACTGGAGCTGGGGTTTATGGATCGGCATATGTCTCCGTCTTGCAAATTAAAGTGTCAAGCTCAAACCATGGGGGTTTCGTCAGTGGCAGCAGGAGTAATAAAACAGTTTGAAAACAGGCACTTATGATGTTATGTCACACATTATATTTATTCCTTTTCCAAAAAAACAGATAGAAATGGAAATGGTTTACAAAATCAAAAATGTACAGCAGCTTTGGCTAGTATGGTTTCTGTCAACATCCAAACAACACAAATTTCTTGGTACTCAAACTATAGTTCAGTATTAATAAATAAACTGTTTGAAAAAATAAATAATGTACTCTTCATCTACGGTTTATCTACCTTTTTACATTTATGAAATACAACCTAGAATGGTCATTATCATTTTAAGCCAACAGCTATGTAAAATTTTTCTTGCCTTGTTTTTCCCCCTTTGCAAAATTATTTTTTCATGCCCCCCATTGCAACACTGCTTATGGGGGGGGAAACCCTAACAACTGTATTGTGTAACAACTAAAACTTGTACTGTATTGAGTAACACTCTAAGGTTTGGGCTTAACCCTTGGCAGTGAAACCCAAATAGAAACACTGTTTACTGAAGCAGTTTACCATCCTGATAGAAACATCAAATCAATGTCCATGCATCAGGCTTTCCTGGAATATTTTGCAACATTTTAGTAAGCAACTGCCTCTTCTGCATCAGTCATGTGGATAATAATTCTGTAGACATGGAGACAATGACTCTGTGTCCTCAAAGTTATTCTGATAATCCGTTCAGTACTGAAATGGGCAAAAATAGTAGATCATAAATCAGTTATCTAGTAATTTAATTGTCTTGTAGGCTACAGGGGAAAAGAGAAATATCTAAAATAGGTCCAAGCACACACCGATGACAGAATTGATGGTCTGAATTCTCTGAGCTCATTGGTTTTGATAAATGGTTGGACTTGAAATTTTATTATTATTATTATTATTATTATTATTATTATTGGCTCACCAGATACTGAGGATATGTTTTAGGTAGATGCTAACCCTCAAAGGTTGTATTGAAATAGTTTTTTACTCTATGTTAACTGACACATCTTACTACTTAAGGAAGCCATAAGAGAAATCATAAAAGTCACTAAGACTACAATTAATACATTTAGAAGTTTTAAAAAATCCTTAAACATGAACCAGAGTTTCTTTATATCCCCTCCTCTTATAGTTTGCTGATGATTCAGACTCTGCTGTTCAATATATACACTCAACAACCGGTTTAATAGGAGCACTGGAACAACCTTGTGTTCATGCAGTTTTCCTATAGCCAATTGTCAAGCAGTGCAGTGCATAAGTTCATGCAGATGCAGGTCACAAGCTTCAGTTGATGTTAACGTCAAACATCAGAATGCTGGAACAAATGTGCTCTCTTTGACAGCGATGCAACTGTTGTATTTCATAAACTGCTGATCTGTGATTTTCACACAGTGGAGTTTACACTGAAAGGTGGAGAAACCAAAAACATCCCGAGAGTTGTAGTGCTAGTGACAAAAATGGCTTGTTGAAGAGGGGACCAAAATGAAAATTGCTGGACTTCTTTGAGATGACTGGAAGTTTATGGTAGCTCAAATAACTACTCTTTACAGCTGTGGTAAGCAGAAGAATATGTCAAAATGCACAACACCTCAAACCCTCTGGTGCATGGGCTACAACAGCGGGTGACCGTAATGGGTTCCAATCCTGTCAGCCGAGAACAGGAATCTGAGGGTACAGTGAGCAGTGACAAGTGACAGCTGATGACTGGAAAAAGATCAGGCAATGTTTTTCAAATCTTGAACAAAATCATAGGAGATCAGCAGTTACTGAAATACCCAGACCAGCCCCTCTGGCCCCACCCACCATGTCAAAGTCATTGAGATCAGTCACTGAG
Source organism: Chrysichthys cranchii (assembly GCA_030068335.1). Lineage (NCBI taxonomy): Eukaryota > Metazoa > Chordata > Actinopteri > Siluriformes > Claroteidae > Chrysichthys > Chrysichthys cranchii. The sequence goes on from JAQMCW010000005.1 coordinate 17,821,247, forward strand.
ATCACTTTTCTCCCTATTCTGATGTTTGATGTGAACATTAACTGACATTCTTGACCTGTATCTGCATGATTTTATGCACTGGCTGATTGGACAGTTACATGATGCAGTTGTTCTGAATACAATGGCCCATGAATATACTTTAGTCATAGTAATTTCCATTCTGTTCATTTTTACCCTGCCAAAGTCCATTAAGGAGTCTGCCAAGTAGCTGCACTCCATTTTGGGTCACTGTACATACCCCAGTTAAGTTTTGCCTGAGCAAACTCAAACCTTGGTTGTAAACTTCTAGCATAAAGCATTATAACGGATAAAGCAAGGTAGCAATGTTCAGTCAACGTTTTCATAAACTCCATCCCAGCATCTCTCCAGAGTGAACTATTCTAGCCTCATGTCCAAATAAGTATGCTTTCTTCTCCTATTGCTCCTGAGAGCTATGAGAAGAATTTATAACTCCAAAAAGGGCTAGGAGGGGAAAATAACAGGAATATAATAATGTAAAATGCAAGGTTTCACAATACTTCTTTCCTCCACTGGACACCAAAGATGCTTCTCAAAGGAAGGCAGAAGAATTCTTGGCATGTGGTGTGAGTTGCTCTGTGAACTCCATGGATGTGTATGAAACCATTAAAGATGAAAAGAAATATCCTGTAGTCCCAGCAGGAGTCTTTAACGCTGGTCTCTCACATGTCCGTTGCTCAGCTTGGCCCGTGGGATGCTGATCCTCTCCCCATAAGGTGAACTCGTGCTTGGTGTAAAGGTCATGTTGCAGTCGTTCTTCACGCTCTGGAGCTTGTTCTCCTTGGACGGCTCGGCGTACACAACCGAGTTCATGTTCACGTGCTTCTTTAGGATCACAGTCTATGGAGGAAAAGGAAAAGTACCAAAAGGCATCATTAAGGAACACTGCTCACTTTTAGCAGGGGAGGAAATCCCTGCCAGCTTTTCAGCTTAAGTGTGTCTTACTGTGAGTGGCAAGTGATTAGATGGAAAAGAATAATTGCATCGACCATTTAGAAACGTCCTTAGTTGTAAGAGTGATACTTTTAAGAATGTCTTCTCATAAATCATGGATGAATATATACATAAATTTCATTTACAGCTGTACAAATGACATATTCATAAACAATGATTATTCTAGGTCATTCCCCACCCATAAAAAATACACTTGATTTACTATGTCTATGATATTCTTTTCTTGGCTTGTGGAAACAAATCATTAGCACACACTTACCTTTTTGGGTGCATCATAGCAGGACATCTGTATGCAGTTTTTCTTCTTGTTTATGAGAAAAGCCACAATAAAAAATATGACAATAGATAGGAGGAGGGCAGCCAGAATCCAGGCTACTGATTGGTAGATGAGGGACATTTCCACCTCAGCTGGGACTTCCTCACTCAGACTTCTGCCATCTTGAAAAGATGAGAGTTTTGCAATAAATGTCACATTTATTAACACTGTTATGTTATGTTGTTCATGTTCTAATCAGTTAAGTGAAACCATTGGGTTTTCACTCCCATTACTTGCTCGATTAATAGTCAGCATGGCTAAAAGGAAAATCCAAGGCAAAGGTTTTTTTAACCACAAATACCTTGGCATGGATAGCTATTTTCTCCCAGATGTTTATTGTTCACCAAGCAGCAGTAAGAAAACAGTGAGGTAAATGCTGTGATCAGTGTGATTGCTACTTAATAATTAGTAGCTCCTCCAGTACGACCTGCTTAGTTTCTATTGACTCACTAGTTTGGTGATATAGTCAATGCGAAACAAAAGTAACCATTATCAGAGGCAAATATGTGTCTTTCACGTCCCCTGTTCTTTCCTTTCTGAGAATTTCCTTTTCTGCAGATTTGCTTGGACCACTACTATAGTTGACAAAATAATTTACAGCTGTCTCTCATATATACATGGCAAGCGGTCAAAAAAAAAACCCGTAAATGTTTCCGCTAATCTGCAGATGCTGACACCTCTCCTTCTGGCTGTGTCACTCTGTTTGACTGAGTCCTGGCCTGGGTTTTCATAATCTACAGTTGTGGCACTCAATTCCAGACATGGGGACTCCATGCCCATTGTGTTTTGTTGCAAGTCCCCTTACACACCCAACTCGACCCACAGCTTATCAAGTCCAGGTGAGTTCGAACAGAGAACACAGTAAAATCTGCAGTATGCCAGTACTCCAGGCCTACAATCAAGAACCTGGGTTTCACACAGCATGTGGAAATTTCTCTTCAGCTCATTATTTTTCACTGCTTTTGCAATGGAATGATGTAAATGGCATGCATTATACAACAAATTTAGCTTTCTGACTGGAGAGACTTATGGTGGTAATGTGTATCAATGATCATCTTGGTAGTGTTTGTGCTAGGGTTGTACCTGTACCAGGAATCACTGTATGCACTGTGATCCAAACGTCACTTTCAGTGATTGCAACAGTGTCACTGGCTTTGCTTTTTGGTTTGCTTGTTGTTGTCAATGTCACGGGCACTGAGGTGGTTGTAACATCTGTGAACAGAAGAAACAAAAAACAATGGTGTAACTGTTGGGAGTTTCATGAGAATTACAGCTAGGTATTCATTTGCAACATGGGAAGGCTCAAACAAATTCACCTCAATAGTAAATTCTAAGTTATGGCTGAGTCTTATAGCACAGGGTCTCATGATATATGTATAAAACTATTACACACACACACACACACACACACACAGTAACACTGACAAAAAGGCAGATACCTATCACACATTTGTGGTTCCTGATTTTGTAAGTGCTTCATATCAATAATCAAGCTTTGTCTTTTCTGAATACAAAGCATGGTAAACAAATAAGCTGTTTCTCCTGCAAATATATTTCAGGAAAAAGAATTAAATCAAGACTGTAATCCATTCATGTATGTTGCACCCAATATGGTGTATCATGTGCACTTTCTTAATCACTGCTGATGTGTTCTGATGTGTCAGCAAAGCAGGCTTATATACATTATTCTCAATGGATATTAAATCTAGAGGGTTTTTCATGCTCATGATAACTGATACAACAGGTAAAGATAGGCTGTGTTAATCTACAGTTTGTGCTAGAAAAAAATGTACGGTGATAGAAAAGCCTCTACTTCATAAACTTGTTCCTTCTTACACCTGCTTGAAATAATTCACCCTTCTTAAAATATTTCAACTCCCCTTAATGCCCTTGTGCATACCAATAAAAAGCACTGCAATTTGTTAAAGTTTGCTGAAGAATGTGTAAATGTATTTTTCTTTCCTCTTTAAATGCCAAACAGGAAATTGCGAATAAGCAGATACTGAGGAGATATTTTTGTTGCCCAGGTTACACAAAGCAGCCCCTGTGCACCCATATGCAGCACTGTAATGAATGACATCAGTGCACCTGATTTTTGTCTTTTTTGCTAATTACATACTGCTTCAGCAGAGTGAATCGTCTTCCTGGGTTGAGCTACCTCATTAACCAGGTTCAATTAATTCAATTTTATTTACATAGCACTTTTAACAAAAAGCAGCTTTACAGATATAACATTTGAATTTATATTTAAAGATATACCTTAAAAGGAACCCAACTCAAAAGAGAACCCATCTGGGTGACACCAGATAGTGTGAATATAAATCATTACTGTTCTACAGCTGTATTTTATGGAGTCAGGTAGTGTGCTAAAAGGAACTTGAGAATGAGCATCATTAGAGTTTTAATTTCAAGTCTCACTGCATCAAACTGAAGTTCAAATCAAGTGGTACGTTTCACACAGGAAACCTATATGAAAATCTAAAAATTGTATTAACTAGGTTTTATAGATATTTAACATTTTCCTCCTGTTTTGATCATTTGCATTCACACTAGTACTCTTACTTTAGTTCTCCTCCACCATGAAAGCTACCATCTGGGAAGGGTGAAGGCCACCACAGAGTTCCTCCAAGACACATGAAGCCAGTCACTGGATCATTTTGAACTGCCGGTCATGCTATGTCACACACCCTTTTTAACAAACTAGAAGTGCTAAATACCCTATTTCATGTCCATGAGCTTTCAGATGGCCATGATTGACTATTGTCACTGTTGTTGACAGGGAAGACAGTAATGCCATCCCTCCCACACAGACAACATGGCCAGTTTTGTTCTGTTGGACTGCTGGGTGGACGTTTTTCTGATGCACCACCTGTGAGCCTGAGCGAGTTTTTTTGAGTGAACTATTTCATTAAACCTGCAGGGTACCAGTAACTGTGTCTCTGATATACACCATCCTTCAGCTGTTTACATCCGGCCAGTGGTGACTTACCTAGACACTGTGGACAGCACTGTCCCTTACGAAGCACTGGCACTTTGCATTTGGCAGCTGGACATCTCTGGGAGAAACACTGAATAGTCCCATTGTTGCAAATGCAACTAGTGCAGGCATTCGGTTTCCATGAATCGCCGGCCAAAAGGATGTCTCCATCACTGGAGATACAGTATTCTCGTTGACTGTTATTGACAGGAAGGAGGGAGCTGATTGTGTCCTCTGAAACACAAGTATAAAGAGTGTACATGGTAAACACAAGTGCTTCATTCCCATTTTCAAGTACCACAGTAATGATAGAAGGCCTTGGGTTTGCAGATAAGATTTCAATGCAATGGTTTATTGTAAATTTCAGTCATCACCCTCTGAGTGGTTGCTGATGAGCCACCATAGCACTAAAAGCTTAGGAGCACTGTGATGAATAATCAGGTCCAAGTAGCACCTCAACATTTCACAGTTAGAATGTGACGTTTGGCAATCTATATTTAGATCCATTATGAGGCCTATTCAAACTGGAATATTTTCACAGCTGGAAGTGTGGTAATGTAGAGTGTCTCTGGGATTTTAATCCCATCCGAATTTCTGTCATGTAAGTAATTTTGCACTGACTTCTATAAAATGTCCAATAGAAATGGTTCTCAGACATTTGTTCAAGACTGATTTGGGGTTGAAGCCTCATACCAAAGCACTTTTAGTTGTTTGCTACAGGGTCGGTGTTACAGGCTATCTAGGAGATCACAAAGTGGTCAAAAAAGAAAAACAGCCACATTTCTTTCCCTAGGGTATACGCAGAAGGTAGTTTGGGCCAGTTGATTTAGTGGTCTGGGGTACATAGTAAAGTGCCCCATACAGAGTGTTGCCTCACACCCATCAAACTGCTTGCAGAAATATGCTAATAAAATTCTATCCTTCTGCGCTTTGCTGTACATCATATGGACTTGAACCATCCTCCACTCTGATTTGATGCGTAAATGTGCAACTGGGGAAAAACAGAAGTTCCAAGTTAGGGTACCATCTGTTTACAATAAGAGTTCTTTCATCTTATCTGATGACTATACCTGCATTTAAGGTGTCCTAGGAAAGAAGAAAAAAAGCCTAGAATTGTTTCCAGAATGGAAAGATACCTTGGCAAATGTGGCAGCAGGTCCCTTTGGTCCTGGTTGGTGTCTGGCAGAGGGCAGGGGGACATACTTCTGTGTCGCACAGCACTCGGCCCTGCCTACATGTACAACGAGTGCATTCGTCCAAGTTCCAGGTATCACCTTCCACATAAAGCTCGTCTCCAGGAGCTTGGCATACCACCATGTCCATTCCCTCAGGACGACCACTGCCAAACTCCTCTGAATCAAACCCAGAGAATTTAGCGTTGGTTAGTTAACAGTAAATGTTTAATTATGTTGTGGTTAAAAACCTTAACAAAGTGCATTACAGAGAAAGTTCTACTTTTAATTATTGCCAGGTAATATTAAGATATATGGGTTGTGTTCATTCATTTCAACTCATTTTTAGGCTCTTGGCATTCTTTGCCTTTTTCCAGTTTGAACATTTTTTGCCAGGCATTTTTGAACCTTTCCTCAGACACATACTTACACATTCAGACAGAAACAGTCTCTAGCATCTCACAAGACATCTCAATAAGTCAGATGATGAGAATAAACTAAAGTTTATTACATGTGGTAGGTAGCTTTTTGGCATTTTGTGGGGAAAGGATGGATGATACTGGAATTTGGTTAAGGGCAGGTGATGTTTTGATTTGGTGTGGCTCATTCCATCACTTTCTAGTCAGTTAGTTGCCCATAGTGGCTGACACAGTTTATAGGCGTGGCATTTTTTCTTTGTGACTCACTATTTCAGATGTTGTAGAAAAATATAAGGCAATGGAGAATTAGGTATGAAACAAGTATGAAAACATTTGGGAACATATTGAAGTTAAAAGGAGCTCATAGCTGCCTGATTTAAGATCACCTCACCTACTAAGAGAAGTTACACATCAGAGATTATGATTTCCACATGATTTTTGACTGTCCACTACTTAAAATGCAGGTAGTATATCTGTCATCTGTGTGTCACAAAAAGCCCTTCAGATGGCAAACCTAATCATTCAAACTAGGGTACTGACAAATATTGTCACTTAATATAAAACAGCAGTATAAATTAATACTCTAGTTAAATTACAGTGGGTCCAAAATTCTGAGACCACACTGAAGATCTGAGATTTCTTTCTTCTTATTTTATACTGGAAATATAAAGATTTATAATCTAACATTTACAATTAATTAAAAAAAATTCTAAAACAAAAACAAGTAAATGTGCAACATATTGGGTATTTAACCCTGCTCTGGTACCATGAAAAAGTCACATTCTTGGTACCATGGGGTCAGTTTAACCCCATGGTGAAAAACATGCTATATGACCAGAATAACACCACTTTATTGCAATATTTTGTTTTCCTTGAAATAATATGGTATGA
>JAQMCW010000005.1:17946814-17957229 GCA_030068335.1 Chrysichthys cranchii
GTGTGTGTGTGTGTGTGTGTGTGTGTGTGTGTGTGTGTGTGTGTGTGTGTGTGTGTGTGTGTGTGTGCGCGCGCAAAAGGTTTAGAACCAAGCTTGCTGTTTTACCTTTGTTGCTTAAAAGTGAACTGTAACATCGCAACAAATGACATCTGAAATATATACGCTTCATACACCCCAGGTACAGGAATAATACCCTCCATTTTTAGGTGAACACGCCATCACACTAGTTTACAAAAAAACAAAAACAAAATCTTCAAATACCAATAAAAAGTTCACAATGCTCCTTAACCCTAAGAATAAGCTAATGGACTGGAACAGAGAAGAGTTCAGTGGACCACACAGACAATGCTCATGGCTCTGCATGAGCTTTATACATGCAATAAAATAAAAAATCTTCCAATTCAGTTCACAATATTCCTTGACCCTAAGAAAAATCTACAAATCCCTGACTTTGAGAAGGCTGTGAAGATTTTTTTCTAAACATTACTTTACCACCTCTTCAGCCTTTGTCAAAGTGCTCCACTTATCCATCAATGTGAATAAACTTGGCTGACAAAATAAGATGTTTTGAACAAGCAAATTAGGGAAATTTCAATAAACATTAAAACACTAAAACATTACAAACCTGATGCAAACAGCACCCAATACACAGAGCAGTAGTGAAACTAGTGGAAAGCAATGTTCTACTCTGCAAGCTGCTTTTTCAGAGTCTGAATTTTGGGTGCGAGCTGACCCTTCCCCAACTTCAGCATTACCTGTTGCACAAAGAGGTAAGTGTACTTCATGCACTTGGGGTAGTCCAGATATAATGCGTAAATCAGTCTAAAAAGGACACAGAAGGCCTGAGGGAGGTTGGCCAGCTCATCAAACACCATGTTCCCTTCCAGTCTGGATGGGTTCAGTGGTGAGTTTTCCTCATCAATACAGATGATTCCCACTGGAGTCTGACTGTATGCATCTTTGTCAGCTGCATCCTAAGAGGGAAAGAAAATGATTGACAAGGAGAGGACAGAATCATGCTAGTTAGATAATACTCTTTCCATAAAAAATGCATTAAGATGCTTACAATGAAACCCCATGTCAAAACTAAACTGTATACTGACAGATGTGAAAAGAAAGACTCACTGCTCATACAGGATTTGAGGCCTGGCCTTAAGGATTTCCTTCAGTACAGCCACCGTAAAAATATTTAATGTTAATACCGAAATATTCAGTTTATACTGAAGCACAAAGACATGTCTCTAACAGCACTCCAATTTTAAATGAGATCCAACTGAGTCTACGTTTTGTGTCAAGCAAATGCAGCAATTTTTGTGTGTTGTTTTTTTGTCAGCAATGCTTATGTGACCTACCACAGCTCTAACTATTAATAGTAACTGCTGAAGATTACAGATGCCTACACTACTATATGTTTACCTCTTGGACCAGCACATCAAAGGTTTAGGTTCGTCACTGGAGAAGAAGGGTATCAGGATTTACATTTGAGTAGAAGAGCAAAAACGCACACAAATCACAGGTAAATTGTGTGTACACTGTATTAATGAATAAACAAAAATAATAAATTGTCCTTCAGTGCATGAAATGTCACAGTAGCAGTCCAAAATTGCAATATCTACCACCCAGGTGGATAACAAAATCACAGCAAAATTACAGTTCTGATCTCCAACTGGGTTGGCTCTACACAACTGCTGGAATCTACCTCCACCTCAGAGTACAGAAGCGATCACCGCAGAAGAATCCATGTGCAGACCTCAGGTTTCACAGAAGGGGGAAAACCATGAAAAGAAACACACAAAAAAGAACCTGGCCTGTGTAGGCCAAACCAAGATTACAATAATGTTCTTAATAAAAACTATACATACATATCCATATGAATTACAAACATGACCTGAAATAAAATATAGGTAAACATTAACTTTGCCTAATGTCTTGCTCCACGGCCACTCACTCTGAAAACATATAGGGTGAGAACCAGACAACAACATGAACAAGCTAATATTTTCTTAGCATGGACATTTCTCTTTTAATACAACTTGTTCCTCTGTACTAAACAACTTAACTGGCATATATATATATATATATATATATATATATATATATATACTGTATATAGATACAGTGATACATCACTTATCTGGGAGTTAGGTTCCAGGGCCCGCTGCAAAAAGTCTACCTCCACCTCAGAGTACAGAAGCGATCACCGCAGAAGAATCCATGTGTGAAGAAGTACACATGTAATAATATGGGTTTCTTTAAAAATATATTTTAAGCCTTTATAAACCCTCCCACCCTCTTATAACCATTACCTGCACAGTTATACAGCATAAACATTTTATATTCTCTTAGATATTGGATAAGATTAATTGAAATTGTGTACTGTATGTACAGTAAACGAACAACAACTATTGTATGTCACTGAGGAGTTTAACTTACAAAAATATGCAAAACAGTTTTAAAAACATTTATTTTTCCTGGAAAAGAACATCGTGATAGGCAGTTGCTGGTGCTGTCTTTTCATTTGAGTTAGCAGGTTTATATACACTTCTTCTTCTTCTTCTTCTTCTTCTTCTCCTTTGTGTGCTCAATCCTCCTCTTGTTCTTTCTCTTCTTTGCTCACTGACTTGGTCATTTTGCCCAGATCTTCATTGGTCAGTGGTTTTGAGTAGACCTCAAGCAGCTCAAAGATGTCTTCGGGAGTCATGTCATCAAAGTCTTCTCCTCCTAGTTGTTTTGCCAGCCTAACTGCCTTATTAAGTGCAGAGTGATGAATTTCTTCAGCAGAAAAGCTCTCGTTACCATTGACCATTCTCGCCACAATTTCTTCCAGCAGGCATTGACAGTCTTCTTCTTCATGTCCTTCAGTGCTCTCTGTACATTCACCAAGCATGATACGATGGTGTAATTCTTCCAGTAGTGCTTCAGGGAATAGTCTTCACCTGTTTCCATGGCATCAACCATGTGTTGCAGGGCATTCTTAGCGCAGAGTGCCTTGAAGGCCCGGATAACCCCTTGATGCACTGATTGAAACAGTGGCGTCGTATTTGCCGGCAAGAATTCTACTTTAACCCCTTGGAAGGAAAGATCCACAAGATGACATCCGGCATTGTCCAGCAGCACTTTGATCTCAAGGCTCCTTTCTGCCAGATAGATCTTTACCTCCAGGATGAAACATTGGTGAAACCAATCAAATGTCAGGAGTTTCTTAATCCAGGCCTTCGGGTTGTGCATCCAGGAGACAGGCAGCAGGTTCTTATTCTTGTTTTTCAGGGTCCAGGGGTTTTTGGACTTGTAAATGAGCCCAGGATTAAGCAAAGCCCACAGCATTGCCACACATGACTAGCATGACGTGGTCTTTATGAGTCTTAAAGCCCGGGGCTCTTGCCTCCTCCTTCGTGATAAACATAAGAGACGGCATCTGCTTCCGTCTGTTGAAGGTGTCGCTGACATAAATTTCTGCTGCAGCTTTGTCTGCGGAGCCAGGCTCTCCATGGAGACTCATGCTGGCCAAGTTGATTCGTCTCTTGAATTTTTCAAAGCAGCCCTTGCTGGTGGCAAAGTCACTTTTCTTGCTGGGGGAATCCGCAGAAGTTCCAGGTTGAGGCTCGTCCTCCAGCTCAGTCCCGCCATCTGCAAACATTTCATGAAGCTGCTTGGCCTTCTCGCAGATTATGTGGGTGTCCACGGGGATATTCTTCTTCCAGCAGTCCTCAATCCAGAGTCCTAAAGCAGATTCCATCCGGACCACAGCCTTATTATGCAGGCTTATGATCTTCTTTTCAGCCTTCTTTTATGTAGTGAACTGTGGACTGTTGATGCTGTAATGGCATCCTACAGCGGCACAGCTGGTGCTTTCCTTTAACATGTCCAAAAGTTTTATCTTTTCAGAGATTGTTAGCATCTTCTGTCGGTGTTTGAGTGTGGCCCTGGAATAAGTAGAAGGCGCAGATAGCTTTTGTGACATAACAAAGGGCTTTACTACCCACAAAAAGCTCAGCAAAACACGCTGAATGATACACTTCGCTTAGTCAATCAACACCCAGGTGACTCTATTTAGCCACGTGCTCTGATTGGGTAGCCAATTAGGAAGCATGTAATCTACCAGAAAAAGCCCACAAACCAGTGGAAAAGCTGCAATATATAATTAGACATTACATTGCACTCATTTTGGCAGACACTCTTATCCAGAGTGACTTACATTTATCTCATTTACACAACTGATCATTTGAGTTAAGGGCCTTGCTCAAGGGCCCAACAGTGGCAGCTTGGTAGTGCTTGGATTTGAACTCCTGACCTTCCGATCAGTAGGCCAACATCTTAACCCTCTGAGCTACCCCCTGCCCTAATTATATATAATTAGACCAAAATAAATAAAATCCCACAATAGAGTGAAGGCGCAAAATTTGAGACACGATATGGCGAGGGATTACTGTATATCCAAGTGTCATTTATGAGCTAATATCAATGTTCACTCACCAGAGATCAAAATAGTGCACACACCTACACTGGCACTAAGATCACAGCTTACGCCAGTCCAACTTCTCACCGCTTCAAAAGACACAGGGGACATGGGGGTTCAGCAACATGAAATTTCGTGAATGGAACTTTCCATTGTTCATATGCTAACAGCTTAACTAGCAGCATAGCCACCAATTTGCTTACATTTCTTCTAGACTCCATCGCAAACGCAAAATCCTCGCTCAGCCAGTGGGCAAAACAATTATTATGATGTTCACTCTTACAGTTATGGCAAGAGGAAAGTAAAATGTTGACATTTCAAGTGCTAAGTTATCAGAATCGTCAGCGAACTTCAGCATGCAGCCACCTTGCTCTCGTTCCGGCAGGACAAGGAGAAAAAACACTAACAGCGCAAGGCCACTAATGGCCTCTGATTGGCTCAGCTCATGTGCGTGAACTCCACATGTCACCCATGACTTTATTACATTTAAGAAAAGCACATTCATTACTTTTAACATAAAATGAAGTGCTCCTTCATAATAATATAAATAACCTGTATGTGTGTTTATTTTTATTTATTTATTTACTGTCTCTTTATTCACATGTCATGAACTACCGTATATGAATTTATTTATTTCAGAAATAATCTTTGGTCAGCTAGACTAATGACTAAGACACTGTGATCAGGGTTACACACAGGTCTGAAAATGCAAGAAGCTTTCTGAAGCACCAAGGTAAGTGAGTGCTGGAAAATGTTTGCTGGGAAAAAAATAAACCAAGAAATACAAACTGGAATGGTGATTAATGTAAGAAGTTGATTCACCTGAATGGATTGTCACTTGAGGACAGAGCATGCATCAGTTAGAGAAATGCAACCCTTTACATTATCAGTGTCTTACATTCATATATTTAAGATAAGGTAGGTCTGGCTTGGAGCAGGGTATGTATCCAGGGTTGGATCAGGGACTCTTAAAGCCCCTGGACACATGTCTTTTAGAGCCCCCTCTCCACAATTCCTTTCCTATGGGTACCTTTCTTGCCTTTCTCCTCACAAATTCATCCACTAGGTCTTCACATCATTTGAACTAATAGTAATTTTTTTAATAATAGCACTAGTAGTTAGCTAGCTAGTAGCTTTGATTTTAGCATCATGGCTATAGCTTGCTGTTTTAACATTTATTCAAACCACTAGAGCCAGATACCCATCATATCAATTTCACACAGACAACTCACAAAAAAATGCCACATAACTACTTTTAAATTGTGTGCCACCTAACTATTTAGATAGCTAAGGTTTACACTGATAGCTATAGTTAACTAGCTGGCTTTTTAGTGCAACTTATTGTAAGGGCAAAGGGCTGACAAATTTCTACTAACAAGCTGAACATGTTGAGAAGCTAGCTATGGAAAATGGGCAGCTAGCTAAAATAAAGGTATAGCTAGTTACAGTTATGTAATAATGAAGATCTTCCCATAACATGATGCCTTTCAAACTGTCCTGTTATGCAGAATGATTTGACTAGTTGATGAATATTGTATTATGTCACAGCATACAGTAGAGTGCCAACAAGTGGCTCAGTTGCACTGTACTCTCTAAAAGGCTCTCCTTTTAAACATGCATTGTATGTACCAAGGAGATCAGGTGTTACTCTGAATGTACACACCAAGGGGCATGAAGGCCCTACTGGTCAACTCACACTGTAAGTAACTAGGGCCCCAAGGGCCCTTCTGGTCAACTTACACTTTAAGTACCGGGGTGCCTCACTTCACAGGTGCTGAGAGGCCCAGGGGCCCTCAAGGTCAGCTCACTCTTTAAATGCCAAGGGAACTAGGGGCCTTCACACTTTAAGCACTATTGAGCCCAGGGGCCCTAGTGGTCAGCTTACATTTTTAGACACCAAGTGCTTTGTGAGCCCTTATACTGTAAGCACCAAAGGGTTTAAAGGCAGTAATGGTCTGCTCATGTTTGAAACAGCAAGGGGCTTGGGGGCCCTCACATTGTAACACTGAGGAGGTTGGGGTACCTTAGTGATAGGCTCACATTTTATACACCAAGGGCCTCAGGGGCCCCCACATTGTAAGCACTGAGGTGTCTGGGGGGGCCTAATGGTTAGCTTACACTATAAGTGCCCAGGAGCCTAGTGGTCAGTTTGTACTGAGCACCCTGAGGGCCCTGGTGCTCAACTACCTTTAGAAGTCTTTGGCCACACACATTATGTCACCTTTGCCTTGGAGGACCCCTTGCAGTCCAAGGCCCCAGGGCACTAGCCCCACTTGGCTGGTCCATAATGGAGAGGTATTAGACTCCATATTCAGTATAGTACACTCATAAGCACATTCAAAGAAATTATGTAAAGTAAGCATGACTTAAAATAAATAAAAATAAATCTGTAAACAGTAATAAAGTAAACCAAGACTATATTTGGTATGATGAACATTTGCTTTTTTTCTTAATTAGTAGTCCCAGGTACAGTGTGTACAGTTTTATGAGGAAATGAGCTGGTAAATTTGACTGAACACCTTGGAGAATTTGCCACAGTTCTTCTGGAGACTTTGACTTTTGCACTAGCTTCTACTTCTTTTTTGCAGCAAAACCCAGCAACCTTCATTGTTTTTTTTTTTGACTGATTTTTTTTAGAAAAGCAATGTTCAGAATTTAAAATGTTTGTTCAGAATGTAAAATGTTGACTCAGTGATGCATTCATGCAATGCATTATAGTTATTCATAAAATAACTGTATAATAAAACTATATAATAAACACAAAAAATCTAAGTTCTTCAGACTTATGTACAGTACTGTATGTTATATACATCACTTGCTGATAATATCATCTTAAAATGATGTTTGTGATGTGAGTTAATGTTCAAATGAAAGCAAATTTAGAGCACCCATAATTTCTGTATGCTCCTACTCATACTGTATCTGTTACATGATTTCAGTTAAATGGTTTATGTAGAACAGACTACAAGACATTAATTTAAGTACAGTACTAACTAACTTAGTGTTCATGTACTTACATTATTACTTCATTGATTCATTTTTAAAGTTCAGTAAATACTGTGCATTTAGATTATTCAAACATTTATTTGTTTAATTCCAAACCCAGAAATATTCATGTTACAATTTTGACCCCTACCGCAGTCTTAGTAACACATACTTCTGTGGTTTCATACTGTCACTTTGTCTATATAAGAACCATTTTTACGTCCAACAGAGAATTTTCACTTATGTGATAACAGCTTAGCTAAAACCACTCTTGCAATACATAATTGCTAATAATAGACATTGCATTGTCATTGGCAGTCACATTATAAGTCAAGCAGACTAGCATTGTAAGAGGGATTTAGTCAGGTCAAAAACTTTTCACACTGTTACACTAAAATGAATGGAGAAACTATTACCTAATAGTTTATAAATATAAAGTAAGCCAGTTTAATTTTTTTCTCAAATAAAACATGTCACACATGTTCTAAAGAACAGCTTCCTGAAAGCAATCCATAAAAACAATTTCCTGACTTTCACAAAGGATTTTTGCAATTATGTAGTCAAATGAAACCAAAATCAAACTCATGCACTTCACCTCTATGGTCTGCATATGAGGAAAAGCCCTCAATCGCACTGCAAAATGTTTAATTGGAGCTGTTTTGCAGCTGTTCAGGCTGTTTTGTGAAAATTGATGGCATCTTTAGTACCAGCATATTTTTACCTCAAAACTGGTTGCTATATAATGACCCCAAATATGCAGTCAAGTTAACACATAAATGAGTGCACAAAAGGAACACAAAATCAATGTTTTCAGTCAGTGGCCAACACAGTCACGGTATTTGAGCTACTGTGGTCTGAGTTTAATAGAACAGCCAACATGTGCAAACTTAAGAACATAAAGCAGCTTAAAATGTTATGCATGGTAAATTTTGTAATTGGCTTAAAAATACACACATGCACAGACCAATGTTTATGGAAAACTAAGAGGTAAGAGCAGAAAGAGCCATAAAAGAGATTTTACAATTACAGAAAAAAGTCTTTACCAGTCTTGCTATGACTTAACTGTTAACATGGCTTTAGAGTGTTTCCTCTAAGTGTCTATGTGCCTCTTTCTCTGAAAAGGCACACTGCACCATGCCTAAATCTGATGTGGTGTGTTGAAAAGTAAGTTGAGAGAAAGAGAAAGAGGGAGGGAGGGAGGGAGAGAGAGTGAGAGACTGAGGCCGAGACCGGACCTAAGGCAGACATATTGTCCGTGTATCCTGAAATGACCCTGTCGGGTTTATGTTATTGTTTAAACCCATCCCAGCCCATGGATCATATTTCTCTTGCCTGTGCCAAGACAAACAATCCTACTTACCTCTCAATCTCTGTTCCATTTCCCCCCCTCTTTTTCTCTTTGCATGATTTCAAAAAGCCTGTTTATGTAGACCATGTCAGCAATTATACAAGCTCATAACACTACGATAATAATGCTGAACACTGGGATCTGTAAACATTCAAATGGGAAATGAGGGCAAATTGACATCCCTTCATTTTGTCTGCCATATACTTTCCAAGTCACCCAAAACGGAAACCTTACAAATGAATTGCCACTCTCCCCTCACCTCCCTCCTCCCCTCTCCTGTCCTCTTATTTGTTCAGCGTGGAAGCACGGCTTTGTTTTCCTTGGACTTGGATTGTACCAGTAAGAAAACATTTTCATGCAATGGGCTTTCATGCAATTTTAAAACAATACATTTTGAGTGCATTCAGGTCTGACTTGCTTCAACAGACTAATACAGTGTGATTAGCGAAGCTGGAGGCAAGCCAGAAAGACAATCCACTTTTGCACCCTGACCTGACCCTGAACACTGTTTAATTTCCTCATCTTTGGCACAAAAAAATGATATCTTTCTAGAAGGAGGAATAATGGAAGAAATGCATGAGGAACACTATGCCAACATTTTCCTCTGCCAATTTCAGATGATTTTAATAGGTTAATTAAAAAAAATAAACATAGGCAAAATACAATACTCCTGAAACTACCATTAATTATGACAGTCATTTGATAAAAGTGGTATAAAAAATAAATTTAATTGAATTTATACTTTTAAGGTAGTGAAATGTCATAAAATGTTATAAAAGCTATAAACAGCTGTTCTCAGACCAGCCTCAGTACAAAACACTGAATCTGGAGATGCCTTCTTAGCAGGAAACTTCACCATAGTGCCCCTGAATAGCACAGAAAAAAGTTCACTCTATTGTCTGACAGTCATGAGTTAGAATCCAAATAATTCAACAGCCATCCATGGCCACAAGTCAAAAAAGCAAAATTAGCCTTGCTCTCAGGGAGGGAGGGATGGTTTACACTCTCTCACTAGCCAATCAGAGCAATACTAGCCAATCTTGGGCATCTGTGTGCTCAAGTATGCAGAAAAATACAGATAGCACTTTCTTCTGAGTGTTATGCTACCCTGTGTCACAACATGAGCAGCACGTTGCAAAAAAATGTGGTTTACTGACTTCTTCACACATCTTAGAGGAAACACATGTCAGCATTCAGTGTCCCTAATTGGTATCTGTCATCTGATGGGGAAACATGGCTGGTGGGTAGAAATTGGCCAAGACCAAATTAGAAAGAAAATGAGGGTGATTTCAGCATTTCACCATTTCAATAACTAAACACATTTTTTTGAACAAACATTTCTAGCTAACACTGCTCTCAGAGCAATGCTGTTACTTGCTTTCTGACCAATTAGAAACATGTATTCAAGACTGCTGTGTAATATTAGTCTTCTGGCGCTTAATCCTTGTCAGGGTCGCGTGGGGAAGCTGGCGCCAATCCCAGCTGACATCGGGCGAGAAGCGGGACACACCCTGGGCGGGTGGCCAATCCACCGCAGGGAGACACACAGAGACAGACAACCATTCACACCTACGGGCAATTTATAGTCGCCAATTAGCCTAATCCCCTCTGTGCATGTCTTTGGAC
>JAQMCW010000005.1:17988420-18002180 GCA_030068335.1 Chrysichthys cranchii
CACACACACACACACACACACACACACACACACACACACACACACACACACACACACACACACACACACAAAAGGAAAAGAGAACTATATAAACAGGAAGCTAGAAGGATAGTGTGAGCTGAGCTTTAGCACGGTATGAGAGATTAATAAGAGAGAAAAATAAATTCCAGACTCAGATAATGTCTATGTGCAAACTGCTCTGAAGTCCTAGTCTTAAACCCTCAAGGCTGGAATGATGGTCGACTTCTGTTCCAATCTTCAGCACCTTGCATGAGCATTCACCCCCTTGAACACTACCTGAACCCACCATTATTGCTGTGGAACCCCTAAATTACTTCTGGTCTAACTAGTTACCATTGGTCTAACTAGTTACCACAAGAAGTCACGTAATTAGTTGAATGGAATCCAACTGGAAGGCCATAGCGTTTGCTGCAGAGCACACCTATACAAACAGCATCTTATTGTTTTGGTCATGAAAAAATGTATCAAAGTTGAACAAGAAAAGTTCAAGTCAGGAGAATTCTGCAGCAAGACACCGAATAGAGTTTTAAATGGCTTTCGACTGAAGTAAAGAATAACATCTGATTCAAGTAAAATGTACAACACACTGTTGATGAGCATCCACAAAGCTCATAGCTTAAAAAAAATAGAGAGAAAAAAGAAGAAGCTTGGCAAGAGAAGGATGACATTAAGAGGTTTTAGCTGCTCACAAAGCTCCTGATGTTATCACCACTAACCTTTAGGGCAGGAACTAAGATAAGATGTGTGATGCTCTGCTTCTCTGTGCACATGTATGTATGAATGATGGTTATCACCAACTTATGTTCCTAAAAGGGCTTAGGAGATTGGTGCTCTACTATAACCACATAACAGATATTTTACTGCATTCTACTGGATTTTTTTATTCTGCAGTAATTTTTTTTATTCTGCATATATCACCCATGCCCACTGAGAACAGAGTTGTGATGTGTTGAATTGCCATGAACAGGGAGCATGATGTTACTCACCAGCATGTGCTCTTGATAAAACTGGTCCCCAATCATCTGGAGTTTCCGGCCGATCTGAGCCTCCACGCTGTGCGCAGGGCGTCGCCGAGGCTGATTCTCTGGAAACATGGCTTCCTCGAAGCGGTCGGAACGGGCAGACGGCGTCAGCAACAGCAACCCTGCACTACCTAGTGAGAGAGAGCACAAGTGTTCAAATCCCAATGAAAGCTGCAACACAACACAGCACCTAAAAAGGGACTACATAGCAAACATGACAAACATAGCAGCAGCTACTGCTAGATCTCCGACACTAAAGCTCTGAGATCTAAAGTGAACCTCTAACCTCATAAACGAAACAACTAGGCCAACGTAGAAGTTGCAGGAATTAAAAGCACTGACCAGATCATTATCTTTGCAGCGTGTGCTTAAGGCACAAATAAATCAGAATTCAGAAATCAAATTTCCTGTTTGTTGTGGTTTCTATACCTTAGGCTCTTCGGTTTTAAAATAAACTATAAATTGATAAATGATGAAAATGAAACTTTTTTTTTTTAACAAAAGCTTCAAAGAGAAGGAAATACATCACAAGAACACATGAGTCATAAAAGTTTTAATGCTGACATTCAAAGAAGTTGAACAGGAAGCCGCTGTTTGGGCCAAAGGTGAATTCGTAATGGGAAAAAATCCATGTGGTAATTTTGTCCCTTCGGCTTGAGCTCTAATGAAAAATAACCCTGTGAGAGTGCAAACATAAACAAATGAAATAGTGCAGTCAGGTTGTAGCTCTCTTGATGTCCATGACTGGGCCCACAGCCAGCAGAACAACCCTTGCGTGCAGTCATTTGAATTGCAAAGCAACTAAGTACACACACACACACACACACACACACACACACACACACACAAACACACACACACACACACACACACACACACACACACAAAGTAATAAAAGCTGAAGAGTCCAGGACATTCAGACGCCACAGGGGAGAGGGGGGAGAGGACGAGAGACACATAAGATTGCTCTCACAGGTGCTGGAGTCTCTCGCTCGGTTTCGGCATACTCCATTAGCATAAAAAATAATGGTACATTACTCATAGTTTGTTTAAACACAAGATTTACATTATAGGCAATTTAACTGTTTAATTCTCTGTTTTATCCCTCAGGCGTTGGTAGTGTGAAGACAAACTGTGATGCCCTGAGAACAACATTTTCTCAAGTTCCCCTAACTGATAGTAATTTTTCGATTCTTGCCACACAGTTCCTGATTTTGTCTCTAAGTCTCTACCAGAATCTGTCACTCCATCTCTATCTCGTTTTCCTGAGGCTCCGATTTACCATAGAAGAGGCGTCTGGGCTCCTCGGCCACGCCGCAGGGCAGCATGCCATTTAGACGTGCAGCGGGGCTCCCTGGGGTCTGCGTGCTGTGGTCCTCCTGCTTTATCTCCCTGTTGGAGGAAGGCCAGCACTGTGAGACAGCCCCAAACACATCATCCTCATCCTCATCCATGAGCAGGGTCTTGCACACTCTCCACCTGCAATCCAGAAATTTGCCAGCATGTCAGTGAATATACAGACCATCATAATCATTGTGGTAATAGTGGTGAGACACATGTACTTATGATTAGCCTCAGTGGAGAGCAACAACAAGTGATTGAAATAAAGAGAAAGATCTAAAAGTACATGCACCTGTATACAGTACACGTCCATGTACAGTTCTGCTTTCATTCGTTATATCCTGTGAGAGCAGAGGTTTGCGCTTTTTCTTCAGTTTAAACGCTCTACAGGAAGCACTTGCTCCTTTCTAGGAAGCCCTCACTCAATCCTTCCCTTCACCAAACCAAAACAAAACCAAATATTAACAGAGTTTAAAGTGCAAAATAGTAAAAGAGACAACATTTAACAAGAGGCTACCAAGTGTTTTAGGCAAGCAGTTGAACTACCGACATGCGTGTCAAGGTCATACGACCTACTAATGATCAACAGCAAGCACTACAACAAGCACTTATAAGAAAGGTCAAAACAATCCTTTGCACTAAAGTGAAGTGAACGTAGTACGTGTGTGACATCCAGACAAACGTTGTGAACACTGGCCTCAGTGATTTAATTTTGCAAATTGATGATAATTACTACACACATTATCTGTTAACACGATCTTACGGACATGTTCTGTCTCTGCACTTTTGATATATGAAGTGAAAAGCAAACATGCGACACCTCTATGATAGCTACAAGCTAGCCTGCTAACTGTAAGGAGTGATGTGTATTTTCCTCCTCAGTGAACTGTATAAGTAATGTTATGTAGTTGTTTAACAAGTGAATATGTCTGGATACAACCTGTAGCAAGCATCAAATTTGAAATGAGCTCATTTTGTGCATAAAATTATAAAATTTCTCAGCTTAAACATTTGTTATCCATGTTCTGTTGTGAATAAAGTATTGGCTCATGTAATTTGAAAGTCTTTTAATTTTCATTTTATTCAACTTTAAAGAACGTCCCAACTTTTCTGGAATTCAGGTTGTACTTGAGGAGGCGTTATTCTTATGTTTTTCCTGGCTGACGGTTGCGAATTACAAGTTGTGACCTCGGGTTGAACTATCGTCACTCCTAAGCAATTTCATGAGTGGCCAGAGAAGAGAGGTGTCCAGGTATTCAGACATGTGGTAGGTACACAAACTAGTTACCTGCATACCTTTTGTACACCTGGAGGATTATAAGATCTATCCACTAGGGGCAGGTCAGAGCCAAAAACGTACCGTATTTAACCGCTGCATCACCCTTTTGGCCACACCCCTGGACTGAAATGTACACACAAACGTGCAACCACATTGTGAGGCCTGTGTTTGTACTGAACACGTGGTCAAATCAAGTCAATGCCTCTGACTCTAATAACTGCAGGGCTTGAGAGAGAATACATGCAGTCCAGACCCTAAGCATCAGTTATAGCATAATGACAGTAACGATTAGCTTAGCTTGTGGTACTCATTTAGATAAATAGTGGCCATGAAACCACACCACGGGACTGTGGTTAGACAACTGCTTTACTATATATAACCTTACAGAGACTTTGGCAAGGCAGAGGCAACAACCGTGTCTCCTACTTTCTCCATGTTTTGTGGTAGAGGCCTTGTGGTTTTTGCAGATCATGACAATTCTGGGTGAGTAGTAGTTATTTGTCCCCAAAATGCTTCCATGTCAATCCCTTATAATATTACACTGCACAAGACACAGTGGAAGGAAAATGAACACAAACACAAAAAGAACAGAAGTTTTCCATCAATTGGTTTAGGTCATGACTGGGGTAAGTAGGCGGCAGCTTAATAGGTATGTACAAATTTAGAAACTGATAGGCCTATGTCAGAAATTAAGCCAGCCAATAGCTAAACACAACACAGCAGTAACAAAAATAAGAATGATGTCAATGGAGAATGGAGATGAGCCTTACTACACGCTGCAACCCATGTTGACACAAAAAGCATGTGCTACTTTCATAAAGACATGAGTCAATAGATGTTCACAGCTAATTTCCAAACTGAAAATGAAGGTCTCAGTGTGGCGTCTGAAAGCTGAAAGCTTGTACACACTTTCATAAGTACAAAATGTGCTTCATGTGTGTATATGGAATGACATTGGAGAGTGTGTGTGTATTTGTGTGATCCACTGGTTTGCTTTGTGCAGATCCCTTCGAAAGTGTGAATGAGACACTGAAGCAAGCGATATACAGCTCCCTCTGCTGCCCTGCGCTCTGAACATGTGTGTGTGTGTGTGTGCGCGCGCTCAAAGCACAGAAACCTCTGACCCTGCTTAACACAACACCCATTTATCATCAATTTTGTGATGTACTGACCCAGTGCTATACAAGTATTGATACTGCACCTGATACCTCCCTTGTATAGGACAGAATTTCCATGACACGGACACATTTTATGCAGGTGTAATATTGAAACCCACAACACAGATCTAGCTTACAAACAAGAACAGGCTGTCATCATGTGTCGTTCGTGGCACATAACCTAGTAACAGAAGGTTGACGAGACTTAGCATGCTCACCATGAAGATGTTAGTATTGTATTGAAAATGGGAATGTGACATCAGGTAATCCAGAACACTGTATCCACTTAAAAAACCTTGAATTTGTCTTTTACCCAGTTTTATTCTCACTTATCTTACAGATCACCCATTCAGACTAAAGCCTATGGGGAGAAAAGGGAAATGAAGTGATGTCTTTGAAAAATACACACACTGACACATCTCATAGTGTCAAAAAACATTTTGCTTGAGTCAGACAAAAAGTGGCAGTATTTATAATCAGAAGCTATTTATGCAGCCTGCTAGCGGTTCCCTAACCAACACTTCCCGGGATGCGTCGACTCGTATATCGTATTCAGCGTTCCAGAGTTCAAAATTCTGCATTCAGCCACTGGTAGAAAAGCTGAAATGAGATAAGAATGTTAATGACAACTCCACACAAACACAGAGAAGCCCAGGCCACATGCAACTGGTCATAATTCGACTTCACTAAACTTCAGCGACTTTTTTGCTAGCAGGCTGTCCTGCACTTGGTACAGTCCTCCAGCGCTCAACACATCTGCTTGTTGTTCCAGCTGTGAGAGCAGGTTCACTCAATTCACCCCCAGTGGTTGTGCTTACACGAGCCTTTGTTCCCAGCGACCAATCACTGACTGCCACTGTCGACACCAGTCCCTGAGCTACTAATTTGTATCCTGAGAACACTCTATCCTGTGTGTCTTCAGTAAACCTTCCTACTTCATGGAACTCGTTTTGATGTACAAGTGATTCACCTGATATGCAAATCAGGCAGTGACGTCACATGGCGAGCATTCTAGAGACTTTTCCCTGAAAAGTGCTGGCAAACATTTCCAGAGGCCACAAAGTGCTCCACATGCACGCGTGTGAACATCTGAAGCCCTCCAGGTGACTGAACACAGGGACAGGGGGGCTGAGAAAATGCTTCAAAACAAACCGCAGCACTGAAAGGAGCGTGTCTCGTGATCAGTCTGAACGGTTGTTGGAGGAAGCCCCGCCCCCTCAGGGCACGGTTCAGCATGTTACCCGTCAATCGTGTTAAAAACACCGTTTATTCGAGTGGTTGGTCCGGCCCACATTGAGCGCAGATTGCATCATAGTGCAACAACACCGTTTCTGCACCATGATGATGTTCATAAAAGGTCAACAGGGTCATCCTGATAACCCCACGTTTAACCGCTTCAAACATCAACCGCACGCGCGTCCTTCACTTTACTTAGTCTGATTTTATTGGCTACTAGTTGCCATGGTGAGAAACGGGCTTAACCAATCAGAATCAGCTCCTGTTCCCGTGTCTGTTCGAGCGCTGCTAGCCAGCTAGCATACAGCGGGTGAAGTACTGCTGCTTTACTGCAGGAGGCGGAACAGATGCGCGGGTTTGTATGATATTACGTCATTTTCCGCATGTCTTCCGAATCGTTTTCATAGCAACGTTATTAAGGTGAAGAGATTAAATGTGGTGAGACGATTGCCATCTCGTGCCGCGCGTGCTCATCCACCCAATACACGCGCACGCCCGCCCGCGCCCGTGCACTGGACCACACCGTGATTTCACCTCGCCACCGGGGCCGGAGAGCTCGAGTCGCCGCTGCAACGCAGCTTGTTTACTCGGTACAAAAACAATGGTCGGAGTGAGCAGCTGAGAACGTGAGCTCTGAGTTACACTTTTGCAAAACAAATGAGTTTATACTGCGTTTTGGCTTTTACCTCACATCAGCCGTGTGACTGGGCTTCACTAAGGACTGTTTTTTTTTTTTTTTTAAATATACATTTGTTTGTTTGGTTTATTTTTAATTTACGCGCGCCCCGATCTACTCTCCTGCGGTCAGAAAAGTGATTTGTTAGTAGCTGAATCAGGAAAAGCGTGGCAGTGTTTACAACTAGAAGCTGATAGCGGTTTCTAACCAACAGTCTCGGTATGTGTCGACTCACGTATCGACTCAGTGCTCGAATGAATTCCACGCTTTTTGGTTTTGTTTAGTTTTATACTAAAACGCGCGTGCTATTATTAGATCTCAGCCAGTCTTCTGTACGCTTTCGCACTTTCGCCTCCTGTTGAACTGACGCGCGGACCGGGATTCGCGACACCGCAGCACTTTCAGGCAGTTAGGGAAGTGTCTTCAGCATGTAAACAACTATTCCCCTCGTAATCTGACAGCATGTCGGTGCTGTTATTAACACCAACATAAAGATCGGCTCGAATTCAGTACAGCACTTTAATACAGAGCCGAAATCCAACATCTTACTCCGGTGACTGTGTTAAACTCAGAGTGGCTGCAAAGTTTTGTGACAGACCGGTTAGCTACACTAGCATACTGGGTATTTAGCTCCATCAGAATGGTTTAGCTGCCATTCAGAGCACATCTCAGCGCGCACACACACACAGCCTTGTCATGGGTGTTAGCTTCCACATGGAGCAAATCCGTTCAGATCCACTTGAGTTATTAAAAACCACAAACTACAGTCCAGCAGCCCAAACCCCATCCGTCCGTCCGCAGTACATATATGTGTGTGTGATGAGTGAGACCTACCTCTGTTCGCTCTGCGTTCAGATCCGTGATGTCTGTGAGCGTAAAGCAGATGGGAGCAGCTCCGAGTGAATGCAGGTACAGTCAACAAGCTCCTCTTTCCTTCTCGACAACTTCCATTCTGCAATTCAGCCCCCCGGCACGCTCGTTTCATGCCGCTGACGTAGGACTCCTCCCACACACGTCACGCAACCCTAGACAACAAACCACCCTTAAAGCCACACGCCACTGTGTTGTTCTGTAAACATAAGCTCATGTCTTTTGATACTTTGATATTTAATTAGGTAGCATTTACATGATCGTGAAACGCTATTTATCTTGATGGGACTTTAGCTACAGCTGAAGTCTATAGGTGTTTATCTGCAGCAGCTTCTTAATGTATGTACCGTCTATGGTGTGGATTAGGATATGAAATATAATTCCAGCAAAGAGCTGTTTTAATATGTGGAACCAAACAGGATAGATGGCTCAATTTCCCTGTGTTCAAATTGTCCAGTGATACTCTTGACGTCTGCAAAAAGATTAAATACCTTGGTCACTGTATTACAGACGATATGAATGATGATGATGATATATGCAGACAGTGTTGTAAGTTATATGCACAAGCAAACACCATTGCACACAAGTTTCGTTGTTGTTCTACTCAAGTTAAAGTGGCTCTGGTTAAAGCATAGTGTACACCACTCTACACTGCCCATCTGTGGTCTTTTTATAAAAAAATCCAGCATGCAGATATTATAAGTTTGCCTACAATGATGCAATGAGAATTTTACTTAAGATTCCCAGAGGAGGAAGTGCTAGTCAGATGTTTGTATCTGTAGGAGTGAGCACACTTAAAGCACTTTTAAGAAACCTGATGTTTATGTTTATGCGACATCTGGATGAATCCACCAATAGTATCATGGTGGCGCTCTCAGATCCCATTGTGAGTTGCTCCCGGTACACATCCAGACTGAGAGTGCATTGGCTGAAATGTATTTTTAGATTCTTTTTTTTAATCTGCCCTGTCTTGTGTGGTTATGGACATGAGTCTGTCAAATAAACTGAATTGAAATTGAATTGTAGCTCTAGACAGTACTTCATTGTGCTTTTGCACATATGAACAAAAATTCGGATCTATTGTTTGTGCTCTTGCTGATATTACTGTCAATATTAT
Organism: Chrysichthys cranchii; assembly: GCA_030068335.1. Classification (NCBI taxonomy): domain Eukaryota; kingdom Metazoa; phylum Chordata; class Actinopteri; order Siluriformes; family Claroteidae; genus Chrysichthys; species Chrysichthys cranchii. The sequence continues at coordinate 17,997,140 of JAQMCW010000005.1, forward strand.
TCACTTTCAGAAACTGTTTTATCTTCACCAGGGCCATTGTGGAAGTGGAGCTTATCCCGGGAACACTGAAGTGGGAATGCCCCCTGGATGGAACACCAGTCCACCACGTGACACTACACACACACATACACACTCACTCACACCTCAGGACAATTTATCTTAGCTAATTCACCAAACACCATGCTTTTCAGAGATGGAAGAAAACTGATAAACTCAGAGGAACCCCACATGGACAATGGGAGAACATGCATTCGATTAACCTGAGTTCAAGATCAAACTGGGGACCCTGGAGCCCTAAGACAACAGTGTCTTTATACATCATGCTGCTGTCAGTAAGTTGTATTTTTGCACATGGACAATCCTCTGAAATACTGAACCAGTTCTTCAGTCTTTTGCACGTTCCAATTATTTCTCTATTTATTTACGGCCCAACATATAATACTGCTATAATTAATTGTGTATTATACAGGACATTAATATGATTACTGTCATATTTATGGTTATTTACTCCATCACTTGTTGCTGTGCCACTTCATTTCTAAATGAGGGATTAATCAAAGTGTAGCTTTTGAAATGCTGTGTTTGACTCTACAAACTGTTTGACTGATGTGTTTGATTAATTTAATGAAATCTTTTGTGAGACTTTAAACAAGCTAAATAATAAGCAATATTAACAACATTTAATAATCCATGAACAGGATAGAAACATTGTGTACCATTTTGGGGATTACATGATTAGAAACTCAGATTAGTCCAATCAAAATGTTCAGCTATACCTTTAAGAATTGGTGGTCGGTATTTTTGTAGCCAATCAGGGTGTTTGTTTTGATCCCGCCCCTCTCTCGTGCGATCAGGCACGTGGAAGGGAAATTCCCCCAGTGTCAGTACTGCTGAACGGTAGTGTGCTGTCGCACATGATCAGAATGCATGAACATTCGATACATCAGATATTTATTTTGTCACGAACATGTTTTAAATGCATGATTAGCTATGCAAAGCAATTTGCACCCAGAAGCTTCTGTCACCATAGTTTTAGTTCACATGGTGTAAATTTACTAGAATATCCAGTATACTGTATTTGTAAGAACTTGGCCTTATTGTCCAATGTAGTGGCAATTTATTTTGGATGTCTTGGCTTTTTTCCCCCCGATCTATAAGTTACATAGAGAAATTTTTATGGCCATGTTCCTGGTCAGGTTTGTGGTGGATTTGGAGATGGTGGCCTTTCCTGAGAACTTTGGACACAAGACAGAAACACACCCTGCTTGGGAGGCTAGTTCATCACACTCACTCACTCACTCACTCTCTCTCTCTCTCTCTCTCTCTCTCTCTCTCTCTCTCACTCTCTCTCTCTCTCTTACCTACCTAGGTGCAAGTAGCTAATCCATTTACCAACATGTTTTTGGGAATGGGGGGGAAACCTGAGAAGATAGGGGAAACTCACACAGACATGGCGAGAATATGTGAACCTCCACACACACAGTAACCTGAGCTGTGGGTCACACTGGGGACCCTGGAACTGTGAGGCAGCACTGCTACATGTTGGGCCACCATGCCACCTGCTCTGTAACATAACTACTGTAAATGCACTGTAATCATGGTAATAAATGGAGAATAAAGGACCTACCCTAAAATAATGAATATAAGACACGTGAAGGTATGTCCATGGTCCATGGTGTATCATGCAATGGTGATTTGAATTAACACTAGTATCTCAACTACATAAACAAGTCTCTTTTTATTCTCTGTTAAACTTAACTGATCAAACAGAATCTGGCATAAGAGAGGGGATTCTCTACTGTGTGGCAGTTCTGTTCATGCCCCTGTGGAATCCTGTGAAGTTATTTCTCCACCAGGCAGCAGGGCAGGTGCTGGATGTTATGATCTGGCCTTTTTAACCCTCTGGGGCTACGACTGATCAATAAACACTTGGACAGCTGGGGCAGAGTGCAACTCAACATTCTCTCACTAAATAGAGAACAATTCTCCACTACACACACATACACACACACTCATAGGCACATCCCTCCCCCACCCATTAACTGACACTGCAGCAACTTCCTTAGAAAAGAAAGATATATTTCAAGCAATTTCATTATATGTTGAGCCAATTGCATGTTGAAACATGAACCACGACAAAATTGTGTGTGTGAGTGTGTGCAAGAAGGTTCTGGGTTCAAACCTGCCAGTCGCCTGGGACCTTTCTGTGTGGAGTTTGCATGTTCTGCCTGGGTGGGTTTCGTCCAGGTGTTCTTCACTCCTCTCGCAGTCCAAAAACATGTAGCTTAGGTCAACTGGCTATTTTATAAATTGGCAAGTTGTCCAGGGTGTACCAAGCCTCTTGCCCAAAGTCAGCTGGGATTGGCTCCAACTCCCCCAAGACCCTGACCATAAGCAGTATCGATAAAGGATGGATGGATGGATATAACTATGGTTCACTTAGACAATTGGCGATTGAGGTCCAATATCCCTCATACAAATGGACTCTTCAAATTTCTTTTTTATTTGCATTAATTTCACTTCATTTGACTTAAGCAACTTATTATTATTACTACTTACAAAACCTTACAATGATGGAGTAAACAAATGCCACAACTATAAATAATTTGATACAATTACAGTACAGCACAAAAAAATGCAATATGCAATGCATCACATAAATACTGCTAGTGGTGAAAAGTGTGCAGATGATGCAATGCATATTATATGATCAAAGTAATGAATAATTAACCATTGAAAAAGTTTTTTAAGTGCATCAGCCTTCTTTCCTTTTGAGTATTGGTTAAAAAAATTCTCTTTACACCTCTTTAGACCCACCATCATCCACAACGTGTGAAACTGTGCTCCTTTTGTTAATTGCCCCTGCATGCTGCTGCCCCCATTCTCTCCTATCCCACAGAGGGGACAGCAGCAGGGTTCACATGGAGTTTGCTGGAGCTTTGCCAAAATTTCTAACAAGTTCTGACCAAGGCCACTGACACATATCCAACCAGTGTCAAACGTGTAACAGTTTGAAATGCGGAAAGAATTCAAAGAGCTGCAAAGAAATAAAGAGTTAATGCTGAGTGAAGCCAGCAAGTAAGACGAAACTGGAGCATGATCTTTATAACCTGTTGCTCCAGTCAGTTCAGAAATGTATAAAGCCTCTTTCCATACAGACTAGAGCTGCAGCAGCCTTAAAAATAACTGTCACCCTTTTTCCATAATATAGGCGCCTCAACACAACAAGGGAATAAAGGAACAGAAAATCAGCGCAGAACCTATAACATCCATTTTCATAAAGTCTGCCAGTAGGTTTTGTTAAGCAGTGTGCATTAAAGATTAATGTGCATGAACGTATTATTGTAAGTGGTGTTTAGTCACATGACCAAATGTGAAAATATTTTAGTCCAGTTTAATTTTTAGAATCTTATTTTAGTAAGATTACAGCACTTACCCTGAGTTCCATCTGCAAGCTGACTGTGACATGTTTAAAATTATCTACTATCAGCACAAGCATCCAGCTTCCCCTTCAAATCAATAAAATCAAATGAAATACAGTCATGTAGTTTGTGACTGTGTACACACAGACGGTCTCCACTGCATGGCCAGGAGTTTACTGTTTTAGCAGCATGCGTTCTCTCAAAACATCCTTTCGTTCTTATTTATATAGCTCTATAAACAATAGACTTTGTCATCTTTTACAGATATCCAGACATACAACCCTAAATGAGCAAAAGCAGGGGCAGTATGGAAAATGCAAAAAAAGAAGAAAAAAAAAACAGTGTTTCTTACATCCACTTCCACTTTTATTTCTTTGCAGACAGACTGAACCCGAGATATTTTGTCAGCTTAATTTCATTTGATAAGATACATCCATTCCTGCATTTCATGCCTACAACATATTCCAAACAAAGTTGGGATATCTTTTTTGGAAGAAATGGAGATGAAACGAAAAGTGTAACAACGATGACCTGTACTGTTGCACACCTTAAGACGTGTTTGCAGAAAGAATGGGACACATTAACATGTGAAAGGCTTCATTGTTTGTATCCTCAGCACCAAAATGCCTTTTAAGTGTTGTGGGAAGGAATGGCAACATAACAAAGTGGTAAAGGCTTTACCATCCCAGAATGTGTTGCAGGCCTGAAATGCATGAATGGATGTATTTTTACAAAGAAAATAAAGTTTATCAGACAAAACATGAAAAATCTTGGATTCATACTGCAGTGAAATCAAAGTAAATGTAAAAAAAAACCCACTGCATTTTTTTATTTGCTCTTTCCATACTGTTCCAACTTTTTCTGATTTGGGGTTGTAGATTTAGATCCCCAGTGAGCAAGCCAGAGGTGACAAAGTGGCAAAAAAAGAAAGAAAACTGCTTGAGATGGCATGAGGAAGAAAACTCCAGAGGAACCAGACTCAAAATGGAATCAGTTTTCTTCTGGGTGACATTCAATAGTGTCATAGTGTGTGCATTACTATTATTTATTGCATTAATGTTTCATTGTAAATGAGGCACTGGTTTGTAGGGCTTGTGATGTGGTTAAAGTGGTCAATAAGCTAAACCTGTGAACACCCACTTATATACGGCATGAATAATGAATCCTTACCCAAATATTATAGGATCATCAATCTGGCATTTACCACAACATGTGAATGGCCAGATGTTGTGTTTGGAGTAAATGGATCACCTTTGGCATCCATGCCATGATGCCACTACTGATAGAAAGGCAGTAACAATAAAATGAATGATTGATATGATCAGAGACAGCACAGATTCAAGGGGTAGTGAGTTTCTATGGAAACAGGGTGTAGAAGAAAGACAAAGTTAACCAACTGTGTCTTGCCATCTCTTGTCCTGTTCTGATGACAGCAGTCATCACTGGGTTATGATGTCAAGCACCAGTAAGTTATATCAACATAGCTAGCAGAGAAGCTAAAATAAAGGCTATGACCTTATCTTATAGTTTTGAAATGAAACACATGATGAAATGCAAACACACACACACACATGACTGAAGAATCACATGCTCAGTTTCCTGCACTCAGTCGGGGGGGG
>JAQMCW010000005.1:18006966-18023413 GCA_030068335.1 Chrysichthys cranchii
CCAATCAGCTAACTAAAGAAAAAAGAGTGGCCATCAGTACTTTAGGAAATGAATGGTCATGAAAATAAAGAAACACATTGAATGAGAAAGTGTGTCCAAACTTCTGGCCTGTACTGTATATATGTATAATACATAGGGTGGTAAGAGTAACTACATTATGTAAAGCCACATCACACCTCCTTATCACTGGTCATTTTGCTATAACAGCACATCCTGAAGCACTTTATTCAGCTCAGTCGTAACTTAATCAAGCTGAATTTTAATTATTGAATTCATTTATATTAGGCCATTTTTTTCTGTTCCTTATACAGTACAATGTTAAATCAAAGTATTTTTGCTGATCTAAAATAAAATGAAAAAGAAGTGAACAATTTTCCTACATTTTGGTCTAAATAATCATTATAAATCATCATGAATTTAAAATTGAGCAAAAATATCTATGGTTGTAACTTTAGCTATCATGACACTGTCTGTAATCAGATTGAGCATCAAATGAAACAATTTTCCCAACTAGAGACAATCTCACAACTGTAATGATAGTTTTGGTGGTGGTGGTGTTTTTGTTTTTGCTTGCTTTTCTCCCCAAATGTCTTAATTTTAAATTGTCAATTCATAGTAGTTGATGACTGGCATTTTCAGGTTTAAAACATGAAAATGAAAAACATTTCCTTTACTTTACAATTCTAACCCTTGCTATACAGTCTATCAGTCCACTTCTTTCTGGAAATTGTAATATCAGTAATTCAAACACAATAATATACAAAATGCCCATATTTATACAAAATTAAAACAAAATTATTTTTACTTATATTTTAAGTCATTTTGGACATTTTGGTGCTATCCCACTTTTCATGCATACATCTAGTGGTTGAAGAAATCACAGTATCATTGTACACAACATAGTGCCACCTGTATTTATATGATGGTATGTGCTACCAGTTTTGCATTTTCAGTGAAAATTATATTAAATTACATGAAAGGCTTAAAACCTTGTAGCATCAGTGTTAGTATTGATTTTGTTCTTTTATTTTAAAAATAGCTCCTTGACTATAGTACTTGGAAGGTGATAACTCTATTTGATTATGAATTGTAGATTTACAGTATATTTTATCTGAATGTAACTACTTTATTAGAACATAAAAAAAACTTTCAGTGAGCTTGTAGAACATCTTCACTTTGTTTCCCAGATGCTTCACCTTTACCCTAAATATCAGTATTTTTGAGATATAAAGTTTAATATTTCTATTTAGGATTCTGATTTTTTTTTTTTTTATCTTAAAACTGCAACCCATAATGTCAAAATAACAACATAACTTTAACAACTCTTGCACCTGATAACCATGGGGACAACATTAACTACACCAAGACAGTCAGGGTGTAATAAAATATTTGGATCTGTTTCCATAAATTAGATTTGTCCCAGAAATGGGTGTGACCTGGACCAAAAGTGGTTTTGTATATTATCCCTATGACAATGCCCTAAACGCTAGAAAACGCTGGAACGCAGGGCTTCTGGGGGGTAATGTCAATTTGCAGAACCTAACTTTATTCAATACACCCTGTTGGCCTTTCAGACAAAGATTTCCATCTTCTGTAAATTATGAAATTATGTCTTTCTCAATTAAAAGCTGACATCAATAGCCATCTAATAATATTTTAGCAAATTTACTTCAGAAACATTTGCGATCTGAATCTTCTACAAAGCTGACACACTTTGAATTTCAGCAGGATGGATCTTTAAGTGGAGTTTCCCTGTAATGCCGGTATGATTTTCTAGAGAAATGTACTTTTAATGGTATTGCAAAACAATCAATTAAGAATGGCAGAAACACAATGTACAAGTTTTACAGTACTTTTTAATATGGATTAAATGATTGTATTTCATAGCAGAGATATGCCTCTCTGTGCACAGTGTGAGTCTTAGGGAGCAATGACTCAACATACGAATGCACACTTCATTTATTAGTAAAAATGTGGAGCTATTTTTTTTTCCAACTGTCCAGCTTTCTTAAAAAGAAAGAATACTATTTTTCACATATTTAATTCCATGTTGTTATTGGGGTTTTTTTGTGGGTTTTTTTTACGATGTTTAATATCCTATTATGTTACAAAATGGTAAATGTATTTCAGATTGCGCCCCTGTATTTAAGTGAGTATGAGCACTGGGACACATTGCTGATGTGTGTTATCATGGTAAATGCTTCCAGGTGCTTTGACTGAGAGCAGAGTGTGGAGCTATGCAGCTAACTAAGTGCCCTGAATGAAAAACTATACATTTATGGGTGAAAGTTCAGAACACTATGTCACTGCACCACATACGTTATCTCACAGTCTCTTCCAATCACTCAGCTCTACCACTAATCCCCAGCAGCTGGAAATACTTAATGCATTTGTCTGTGCATTAGCTATGAGCTGTTTGTAAGTGAATCTGTACTTTATCCATGTGCCATGCTGCTGACTGGACTCTCTTGTATTTCCTGCCTGACTTGTTCTGTTAAGGTCAGTCATTATGTGCGAGTGAGACCTCGCATGGCTACCTGCTGTGCTTTTCGTGGAAACATGTCTTTGATCTCTTTAAGACCTTTGACCTCCAGCTGGACCTTGCAGGGCAGGATTTGTAGGTTTGGAACGTCTGATGTTTTCTGCCACATTTGCTTCTGAATAAACCTAATCTTAAGACTCAATCGCTGATACAGAAAGAATTTGATGTATGGCCTGGGTAATCAGAGATAGTTAATAAAATAAACAGGAGGCAATTGAGTTTAGTTAATACAGCTGAGTACTTTGAGCACTTAAGAGCTATTAAGACATAACTAGTATGCTAAATGTTTTAAGAAGATTGAAGAACTACCTCTGCATTGTTTTATTGTTGTGTTAAATCATTGTGTCACATCCCCATGCTGTAAATGTAAATGTAAATAGTGTCACATTTACAAACAGGAAGGAATAATTACAGAGTATATACAGGGTGTCCCAAAAATGAACTCACTGTTTGACTGCCCATTACTCATTTAATTATTTTATGTTTAGGTGCAACTAACTTGAAATAATGGCAGAAGTATGACTGAATTTTGACGAGAAAAAGAATTTCTTGCTCATTCCCCAGACCTCATGCCAGTGGAGTTTTTTTATGGAGATACCTCAAAGATTAGGTTAACACCACAAAACCAGCAACTGTCGACGAGTTGAAAGAGGAAACTGAAAGACAATGATTTTCAATTCCAAATGAAATGATTCGTAACGTTCTCGAATCCATTGGTCCGCGTTATCAGCTGTGTCTGGAAAAATGTTGAACATTTGTGAACATGCAGCAATGAGTAAACTAGACTAGGGGGAGAAGGCTAAACTTTTCATTAGTTTCATTTAATTTTCTTTCATTTAAATCATTAGATTTGTATCTATGTAAAAAAAAAAAAATACATTGCATTTACTGACATTCAAAGTGCCAGTACATTTTTGGGACACCCTCTGTATTCGGTAACGTTTATGTGTGTATAGGAGAAGAGTTAGATTGTGTTTATAGTAACCATGAGTAACTTTCTTAGATTCCATATGACATATATCATATATGTATTATAAGAAACCTGGTAAACCAACTTATGTCATAAACCTTAATGATTCTTAACAAAGATAGATTTGTATTTGCAAATATATAGAAACTATGTTGGTTTTTGAATGAACAGAAATAGCCAAACATTTAGTAGTCCTAGTAGTATATGATGTTTTTATGTCCAACTAATATTTTCATTTAGCTTTCAATAATGAATGAAAATGTTCATGATCTTTTGTTCTAAACAATCAAACAAATGAAATACAGACTGCTCTGAATCCACACTCTAATCTACAACACAGTATAATCTAATAAAAAATAAAGCCTTTACCCATTCACATAGACAGTATTTCTTATTTGCATGAGTGAATGTTGAGTACTGTATGCTCAAGTATAAATATGGACTGCAGTGAAGTGAAATATTTATCTTTTCCACAAAACACACTATTATACAGTTATTACTATAATTATACTCTCAAATATAGCACTACACGCATAACTATTATTAACAGTTAAGTGCAACTACACTGTGCAAACTGAAAATAGTAGATGCTATAATTATAATGGTTTTTACTATTTATTTAACTTCTATTGTGTATAAATCATGTGTAATTGGTGCCTTGTATAGACATTACAGGCCGCTTTACATTTATTTAGTTAGCTTTTTTTACAACAAGAACAAAACAGCAGCTAAGCCAGTTGAGGTTTAAATTCAGACCCAGACAAGGTTTTGTGGCACTCTTGAGATTTACTCTCGGCGTGGTATAGTATGTCACTTTGGTGAATATTAACCACTGAGCTACTACTATCAGTGTTCCCTTTCTGAGCATCTGTCCTACATTCAGTTCTAGCTATATTTATTCTAATTGTCATCATTGTTAAATATTGCAGTTACCTGGCTGGGTTTTTGTTTTTGTTTTTGTTTTTTTTGTTTGTTTGGTTTTTTTGAGTAAACAGAGCTGCTGAGATTAATTCAGTAGTTAATTAGTGATGGCTAGCCTAAACTGGGCCTACATGAAAGAGGTGAGGGGCCTGGGCAAGTGAGGAGAGGCCTCGCTGAGCCAGTCTCTCAACAGCTGCTAATTATTCTGAGCCGGTGTTGGCCTGCACTCTACCTACTAAACATTTATCTGCTGTCATCCATATTTTATGAAGCACCATTATCAGCCAACAATGCAGGAAGGAGCCAGACCCTTACCTGATACCAGACACAATGCAATCACTGAAGAAAACAACAGCCACAAGATCTCTCACACACACACACACACACACACACACACACACACACACACACACAGTGCATACATATTCATAACAGTGCATGCATATTCATAGCTTCAAAACTGGATTTAAAAAACTAACAATAATAATTGATGCAGTGTCTAAACCTAAACCTATCCACAACAATTACCTCAGAAATTAAAATGAAACTCCATAATAAATAAAATCTATAGGGTTTTTTCCCCCTTTTTTTCTTTTCCTTTATCTTTTTCTTCTTCTTGCAGGGATAAGCCAAATGTCCACACAAACTCAAAATTGCCAGACATTTATATTCTTTGTTGACACTTGGTTGCCACCAAGATATTAAAACATGCCCACACACAGCTACAGAGAGAGAGAGAGAGAGAGAGAATAATAAATACACACATAAAAAGCAAACACAACACATACCGCTGCATAGAGAGCTGTGAAAACCGAATACACACCACACAGACGATGAAACAACACATTTTTTGCCAATCAGCCCTTTTGCTTGTGAATTATTCTTGCATAAGGTTACAAAAACTCTGCTGGGGCATGACAGCTGAAAACTGTGTTAGCATCTGGATGAAAAATGTCCATCATATAAATATGCAGGTTTTTTTTTATATTTGTGCCTCAGAAGTCTCCTGTGTTCATACTAGGTTAATAATAAGTTGTTATGCAATGCCTCCTTTTTCGAAATCATTATCGTTTAAAATCATTCTGCCAATTTTTGATTAAAAAAACAATAGCAAAAAAAAATCTGAGAAGAAGAACGCTAGCCAACTTTTAAGCATTTTTTCATTCTCTATAGACGTCTTGCACTGACAGAAATTCATATATGGCATTGTTTTTCAAGCCATCACATGATACGCAGATATGTCATTCATTTACATATGCAGTGAATATTAACAGTTTTTTTTATTTTGAAGATGAATGAATTGTTCCTGAATTCAGTTGAAATTGAAAGATAAAACATCTTTTAGATGTAACATTGCACTCATCACCTGTTCACATGATAATGATGCTGCTAAATGAGGGAGTCTGTTGCTTGATTTGGTGACTTTTGATGCACATTTCTCTGGGCTATATTCAATACAGTGTATAATAATATATCCTAGTATATTGCACCCTATTATTTAGTTGGCTCTTGTTGTTTTTCAGGCCTATTGGCTGGTCTTTGAATGCATGTGCTAGGGTAATCGAGTATTACGAAGGTGTTGTATTGATAACATACAAAAAACCTGAGTCAACCTCTCTCTCTCACTTGCTCACTCATTTGCTGAGTAGTTATATGTGCACACATTGGAACCTAGACATTAAAGCTAGTCTACAAGTGGGCAGGCGATTCTTGTGCATACTTTGAAATATAATCCTGCCAGCTCTGCTGGCTGACAGCATTTCACCTTTAGCCAGGTATCATACTGACTACCTAATTGCAATCAGTTAGTTATGTAGGAGCCAGTTTATCAAATCCTTAAGCAAGGCAGGGGGTTAAGACGTTGGACTACTGATCGGAAGGTTGGGAGTTCAAATCCAAGCACCACCAAGCTGCCACTGCTGGGCCCTTGAGCAAGGCCCTTAACCTCAAATGCTCAATTGTATAAATGGGATAAAAATGTGAGCCACTCTGCATAAGGGCATCTGCCAAATGACTGTAATGTGTGATGGGCAGCAGTGTCACCCTGGCAAATGTCCTTTATTTTCAAAACCCAATATTGACAGGTATGTAAAGGTAAATGAATGAAACCCCTTTATTTCTATAAGTTTTGATGAATACAGTCACTGACAGAGACATGTAAAAAGACCAGGGAAAATTAAAACCTGCGACTTAAAACCTGAGAAATAATCTCAAGCATAAGGACTGAGTACTGAATATGTATGTGCTTTCAGAATTGCTCACTGCTACACTATATGGTCAAAAGTTTGTGGACACTTGACCATCATGCCAATATATTCATTTTTAACATCTGATTTCAGATGCAATCCCCCTTTGCAGTTATAATAACATCCACTATTCTGGGAAGGTTTTCCACTAGATGTTGGCTGTGGAGATTTGTGCTAATTCAGACATGAGAGAATTAGAGGAGGCCTGGAGTGCAGCTGGTGTTCCAGTTCATCTCAAAGGTGTTCAGTGGGATTGAGGTCAGGGATCTTCCACTCTAACCTTGGTAAACCATGTCCTCATGGACCTGACTTTGTACACACGGGCATTGTCATGCTGGAACATGCCTCTTACTTCCAGTGAAAGAACACTGGAGCCTCTTACTTCCAGTGATAAAACATTGGAGTGCAACATTGTACCAAGACATCTTATAAAATTATGCGCTTCCAAATTTGTAGCAACTTTTTGGGGAAGGACCACATGTGGGTGTGGTCAGGTGTCCACAAACCTTTAGCTATATAGCATATTTTATCACACAGGAAAGGGTAAGTCCTCATTCTAACATGAGCAATAAATTGCCCCTGAGTGAAATTTGTATTATTCATTCCTGTATTCATGCTTCTCATACTGATGTGTGGAACATTATCTCCGGTGACGCGCAAGGGTTCATGAAGCATAGGCAGGGGCTCTGTACATATTTTTCTTTGTTTTACAGTGGTGTAAATCCCAATCCAGCATTATCAAAGTTGTCATATTTATGTCTGAGGTCTTATAGTTATTAGCCTGTTTGACTTTCAACATAAACTGGTTTAATCCAAATCAAGTTCAATAATTTGCAAACAAGTCACCTTATCAGTAAAAAAAACCATTGGCTTTACTGTGTTCTGCCTGTGCAAATAATATCGTATACATTTGAATACTGAGGTGACTGTTTATATCTGAGTAGCTGGACTACGTTCACGAAATAAATCTGTACTGAGTGAGCTCAGGGAATTTATTTTATGGCTAAAGGGGGTAGAGTTTAGTATTATCTGAAATGTTTACTGTATACTTTAAAATATATTGCATGGCCTATTGACTTTAAGGTATTGTATTTACTGTCTTTGCACATTGTAACTGTGTTTCTTATCCTCTTGTCACTGTCTCATGTTAATTGTGGTACTGTGATTCTGAAGGAACTATATTTTATTCGTAAAATTATATCTGTATGCATGAGATGAGTGACAACAAAAGCTACATTTTTTATTCCATTTTCCCCAGTTTAGTATTTTTGCCTATTCCCACCCACTAGCCAGCTCTGGCCAAGTCCCCTCCAAAAGTATTGGAGCAGTGACACAATTTTTAGATTTTTTTGCCTCTGTGCACCACTACAATGGATTTGAAAAGAAGCCATTAAGATGTGATTAAAGTGCAGATTTTCAGCATGAATTCAGAGGGGTAAAATATATTGCATTAGCCATTTAGGAATTACAACCATTTTCACACAGTCACTCCATTTTCACAGCCTCAAAAGTAATGAACAGTTGAGTGATAAGCAGTTTCATGGCCTGTTATGTCCACTGATGGTCCAGTTTCATCATTATTTCTTGACAAAGTAAGGAAATAAAGAATCTGGAGTTGACTCCAAATGTTGAATTTGCATTTTGTAGCTATTCATAGAACTCTCAATGTGTGGTCCAAAGAGGTGTTGATGCAAATGAATGAGGCCATCATTAGGCTGATAAAACTAAGCAGACCTACCAAAGAAGTAGAAATTTAGGAGTGGCCAAATCAGTAATTTGGTATACTTTTAAAAAGAAGGAACACACTGGTGAGCTCAGCAACACCAAATACCTGGAAGATCACAGAGGACAACTAAATTGGATGATCATAAATATTTTCTTGGTGATGAAAAACCACTTCATAACATCTACCCAAGTCAAGAACACTCTCAAGGAGGTAGGAGTATCATTGTCAATGGCTACATTCAAGAGACACCTTCATGAATGTAAATACAGAAGGTTTATCTCAAGATAAGAAACACTGATAACACTCAAGAACAGAATGATGGGAAGAGAGGAGCATAGAGAAGGAAAGCATGAGCTTATGTTCCAAAGCATCCTCTAACAAATATGGTGGACATGGGCATGTGTGGCTACCAATGGAACTGGGTCACTGGTGATTACTGATGATGAGCCTGCTGATGCGGGTAGCAGGATGAATTCTGAAGCATATAGAGCTACAGTGCCCTCCACAATGGTTAATTTACTACAGAATCAAGCTTCGGCCATCTTAGTCATCTAACCTGACACCCGTGGGATAAGCTAAAAAGGAGAGTGCCAAAGAGAGGGTCTAGACATACTGGAAAAGGAATAAAATGATTTGTTTTTTTCTGAATACAGTGAACCCCCGCAATACTGCGGTTCACCTATCGCGGGTTCAGTGCATCGCGGATTTTCAAATTTTGATTCGCGGAATTTTTTGGCTTTCGCGGGACTCTGGAATATAAAATATAATTTAAAAAAATGTTAATTCAAACATTAAAAGTACATTTAAATCGAAATATAACAGTATGCACTGTATTTCATCAGTGGATGAAAAGTGAAAGTGGCTGTGTAAACCACTTCAGCTAGTAAGCAGGAAGTGAAGAATATATGAAGTGTATATAAATAATAAAATCAGGCGGACCAGTCATGTGATTGCGAGTGAGCGTTAGGATTGGTTACGGCGGTTGTAAACAATAAGTGACATCACCGGCGCTTTCGCTTTGTGTCCATGAGCTCTTGTAGCTCCAGTCCCGTAGCTTCATGTCCTGTGAGTCTATCTCCTCAGCACTCAGCTCCTCCGGTACCGTGAGTTTTTCCCCTCTTTCCTGTACTCTTTCCCCGTCGCCATTTCCGCCAGTTAAATCCTCCGTCTCCCGGTTGTTTTCCGCTTTGTATTGACAACGCGTGAGCTAGTTTGCCCACGTGAGATTGTACACGACACACTATTGGATGGGAAGCGTCAAACCAGAGAGTGCTGTGTTGTGTATCCTGGGCGCTGATTGGCTCAGTGACCGTTCATCTCATCTGGTCAGTGCGCTTATAGAATTTTATATGTTGTTCAAAATGACTTAGGTTTAAGAGTGTAGAAAGTGTTTAAGAGCATGGGAAGTGTTCATAAGAGTGGGGGGAAGGTTAATAAGAGAGTGGGAAGGGTTTATTAAGCCATAAAATATATATAAATAATAAAAGTAATGTAATGTCGCAACATCGCAGGTTTCACCTTTCGCGGGGGGTCACCGGAACGTAACCCCCACGGTAGGCGGGGGGTCACTGTAAAGGGTCTTGCCCAGCCAATTTCAGGATTTGAACAGCCAACCTTCTATATTGTCAGCATCTTAACAATTAAGTCAGCACAACAACACTGCATTAAGCTTGCATTGATTCAACTACTTCTAACACTGAATTAACTCCACTGAGAGATTGTACCGAATCAGTGCTGGCGAGATTAACTAGCTGCTTTGGTTGAGCTGTTAAGGCTTTGTGTGACAGGTAAGAGGGCCATATGGTCAAACCACAGAACTGCCAAACTACCTTACTTAGGTCCTTGAGTAAAAGATTCTTCAGCTGCACTGTGTTATTTTGAACTGTGTAAGATGTAACAGTACTTTACTGTAATTATGATTTACAGTTGTTTACTGTAAATTTTATGGTATTTTACTGGTAACCCAAGCTGCCAATAAATTACCACAAAATTTACAGCATTTTTTTTTTTACAGTATCGCATTTATGTACATACAGCAGATTTGTGATCCATTATAAATAGATACCTATTTATAATTGGCTGGCAATTTTGTAATGAATAACGGTTGCTGCCGGCTTTGGTGGCTGAAGTTGAGCAGCAGAGCTTTAGTGCCATGCTTCAGCAGCCTCTTTCAGGAGCCGCTCTCTCCAATTTGTACTTACAGCCACGAGAATAATTATCCAGTGCTGCCTGCGCCAGACAGTTCAGGCCCTCCGCCAGCAGAAATCTACACCATCCTCCTGAAAAATTCAAGAGCTATTAAACACAAAAAACAGGCATACTCTAATATCCCCTTTCTACTTGTGAATCAACAAGTCTGCCTGTCTCAGAGGTGTTGACATAAGAAGAATAAGTAACGACTTCACACCCAGTAAAGACAATAAAAAAAGAACATTGCATTTTCTTCTTGGAATATTAAAGTAGCTGTTAAATGATGAAACAACCTGTATTTAATGATTAATACAGACAGTTCTTAAATTTCAAGATTTGTGTAATTAACCGATATTAGTTAGTCAAATTTTTTGTAAAAAGGGCACCTGGTGTTATCTTCACATGCACACAAACAGCCCTCTGATTATAACATTGCATGCTTTGAAGTCAAATGCTTTGAAAAATATTTGACCTTTTTGCTTTCTGATTATGAACATCTATGAAAAACAGCAAAGGTAGGCTGCAGTGATATAGGATTTATTACTTAGAACTTTAAAAAGCATGCACTGAAAAAATGGGCTGTTGAGTCAACATAAAAAAAATCTTGTACATCAGTTGCACTTATTAAAATCATGTTCACTAAAACAAATTAAGTCTTGTTAAATATAACTTAATTTGACTTAATTTGTTTTAGTGAACATGATTTTAATAACTGCAACCGATGTACAAGAATTTTTTATGTTGACTCAACAGCCCATTTTTTTTGCAGTGTGCATAAACTAGATCGTTGAAGATTGGAAAAACATAACCTGTTCTTTTTATAGTCATTAGCTGTCCAGCTGTTGGTGAGCCTCTGCCAGCTGCGGCATCAGATTCCTGTCCTTGGCTGATTGGAGTGGAACCCAGTGTGACATTTTCCTGTTGTAGCCCATCTACCTCAAGGTTTGTGGTGTTGTGTGTCTTGCCATGCTTTCCCTCTCACCATGGTTGAAAAGAGTGATTATTTGAGATACAATAGCATTCCTGTAAGCTTTTTTTGCCCACAGTACCACTGCTCACTGAATGTTTTGGGGTTTTTTTGCACCATTCGGTGTAAACTCTAGAGATTGTCCTGTGTGAAAATCTCAGGGGATCACCAGTTTCTGTAATAATTAAACCATCCTGTCTTTTCTGTCTGGCCTTAACAAACATGCAGTCACAGTCACTGGGAGCACATTTTTTCCCCCATTCTGATGTTAGATGTAAACTGAAGTATTTTTAAATGAAGTGTATCTGCATGATGTTATACATTGTGTTGCAGTGTCATAACTGGCTGATTGGATAATAGTATGACTGCTCATGTAGTGAAAATGCACTTAAAATAACGTTTGCTTCTTTACAGATATATAGAAGCCCTATGGATTGTGTTTCTCTAACATTTTCTTTGTAAAATACAAACTACTTCTAGGATGTATGTGAACAAATACATCATCATCCTCATGTTCTATTTTCTGGTGATTTTTAAGGGAAACTTGGACATCCATTATGGACTTTATGAAACGTGCAATAAAAATAGATTTGCCCTTAGAAGAAGGCAGATCCTGCTGCTTTTGCTTCTGCTAACCTATTTATAGATTAAGCTAAATGTGTGTTTGGTTTTTAGAAATTCCAGTGAAGTGAGTCATTTGCATGATACCAGATGCATTGGCTCATACTTGCAGTTGAGATGTTGTCACAAGTTTGACAACAGTGAAGTCTGTACCACAGTGGTTAGGATGAAGGACAGATAACAACTAATCAAGAAATTTCATATGAAGCATTTTGTGGAGTTTTGGCACAGATTATACCCATTAGAGTAAACGTTCTTTGTTTGCACCTTTGTTTTTCCGATCTTTAATATTTGTCATCCCACTACTGGAGCTCAGTGGACATACTATATGCAGGTATATATGAGTTTATACTAAAATTTTGTATCCTTTGTTAGCATTGGCATTGTATAATAAATCCTTGAACAGTGCCACACCTGTAGTGGATCACACTGTGGATCTGTTGTTTCTTGCCATTTTTATCTGTTATACTTTGTCATAACTTGACACTTTTTAATATATTTTAATATTTAATAACATAAATAGAAAATAAATACATAAAAACAAAATTAATTCTAATATCTTTTAACATTTTAATGCAGAGAAACTCTGCAGTTGCAGCATTTTCTACACTGGTACTGATAATGGCACCAGACAAAAACAAAAACAAAAAACCCAACATTATTTCAGGGTATAGCATGGGCATTGAAAAATTCTACAGGATTTCTATAAATACGGAGGGAAAAATCATACTATTCAGATTGCTACAGTGTTTTGCTGAACTGATGAAGACCGAAAGCCTTAAAAAGCCGGGTTCAACAACTATTCTCACGTTTTCCTAAATCAAAAAACGAACACTGACAGTGTGTTTGTGTTTAAGGCGGTGTGTACGTCTTTCCTGCCGGCCTGTTGTCTTTTGGCTGTGGTGCTTCTTGTTGAAAGAGGAGATAGCCATATCTAAGGTCACTCTCTGATTACCTTTCCCACCCAGAGTCAAGTAACTCTTAAATATGTTGCTTACACTTCTGCCATGTCTCTCCTTGGACTGAATATTCTCATCTGTCTGACATTCTCATGCATTCTTTATTTGCCTAATTTTACAAGAGATATGTGTGAAGCCATTAATAGTATGTTTAAGCCCTTAAAAAAAGAACTTTGGTTTAATTTCGTGCAAAACCTTAATAGGAAGCTGACTGTAGATTGAATAAGGCCAGTGCAATATGCTGCGTTTCTTTTCCTGGTAAGGATCTAATTTGCTGTGGAATAGCAGCGCAGCCAGCTAGTAACATTGCAGAATATACAGTATCTTATTCTAGATATGTTGTTCAATATTATACTGAATTAGATCTGTTGCTTATATGAGAATTAAAACATAGACCAGTCTATAGTGTACAGACACCAGTCAGCATCAGTCCATCTGTTTTATCGGTATTTAGGAACATTGTACTTATCCAAGAATTTATGCTTAACATACAGTCTAACTGAGCTGCTGCATCTGGGCAAATATATAAATATATGTAAGGATGTATTATTCCATGTAGAAGTAAACACCAACCTTGTGTATTCATATAACCTGTTCTAGGGACTAGATATAAAAAATGAAAAGTAAGTGGCTTAAGGAGCTGAATCTTGTTGGACACCATAGTGGACTCTTTTAAGCACTGAAAGATATTATAATCAATAAGGAAAAGACAAATAAGTGCTGAATCAAGCAAAAAGTTTGTTTTCAAGCCTATTCAGTAAATAACGTAAAGTATGTAGAGGCACTCATATGTTCCTAATCGTTTCTACATGCAATGCATAAAAAATAAAAAGAAATTTAAAAAGTGGGGTAGAGAGATGTAGGCACAGACTGAGTAAGATTTATATCATATCATTATCAAATAGAAGGATTAGCTTGCAATAAAAGAGATGTGAAGAATGAAAACACAGTATGCTCTCATTTCTTATGAGTGCATAATCAGGGGATTCAGAAAAGAGTAACCTTCTATTGTAAAACCTGTCATATATTACTGTGGCTGAATTTCAAAAAATGACAGAATCTTTTCATTTTTGCTTACTTTATAACCTTGCCTATGCTATGTGCAAACATAATGTCAGATAAGGAATTAGTTTAACAAATGCAGTGGTAAAAAGCAAGCCGTCTATGTAAGTGAATGTCATGATGTGATCAAGTTGTCAGAAGCCAAAAAGAAACAGACAATACCCCTAATCAGTTTAGTTTGTATTCTGATACTGGCTGTCAAATGTTCTGCGATGCTCCTGCGCCATCACATTATCCTCAAAACATGGAGGAAAGTGATTTGACAGAGGAGAAGGTTTTAATAAGTTTGAATGTCCAAATAATATGATCAAAAATTGGGCCAACAGATCACCAATGTAGTAATTAACATGTGCCACAAATGATGTTTACATCAAGTGATGAGTCTGATATGGATGATGATGATGACAAAAGTGATATTAAAAAAATGATACTTATTTATTGTATCCTCAATTCAGTGCAAATGAAATCAATAAAGTACATTTGCATTTAAACAACCTAAACTTTGATGGGTCTCAGTGGATTTGGAAAGGAATCTTTAAATGCCATTTTCTCCTTTTGACTTTTGTGGGTGACCAGAGTTTTTAAATGCTACCTTGTATAGCCTATATAGCAGTATATCTTGTGAGAGATTTTTCTCTGTAGCTGGTTGGTTCTTGGAATTATTGGTGCTGCTTCTTCCACTCATTACCTACATATTGGATATGTGAGGAAAGAACAAAAAATAGTTAAAATCATCTAGCACAATGGAAAAAAATAAAGACATGTTGTAGTGTTAAGGTAACTTTGACACACAATGACCTGGATGTGACAGCAACAGGGTGCTGGTCTGACTGTGGAGGTAATCTGTTCCTTATCACTTTGGTCTGTTTCAAACAATGGTCATATTATCATCTGGCAGAAATCAAATGTGGCAACAAGGTTCAGTTACAGTAATGAATATGACAGAGGTGTCGCAAGGTATAACGCTCAATTATTCATCGCTATGACGGCTGCCAACAAGAAAGAGACAGAAAATAGAGAGAGAGAGAGAGAGAGAGACAGAGAGAGCCAGAGAGCAAGAGGGATGAGGGAAAAAAACGAGTCAATTTCTTTTCTTTTTCTGCTCCAGACTTAGTTGAAACTTTAGCTGCCTTGTGAACACCAACTCATGAATGCCTCTTAATGTATAGCTCATCAAATATTTACTGTGCATGCCGAGAAGGGAAGCCAGTTCAAGGTCCCTAGACTGGTTAGTGATATAGTATATAGGGTCCAGTATGTGCATGTCTGGGTTTGATGGGTTGAGGCGGTTATTTGAGGGGAGAAAGTGGCAGTCATCTCAAGCATTCTGTGCTAGCCAGCACGCACGACAACGCCGTGGAGTGTGGGTTCATTGCCGTGCAGCGGCTTGGTTACATGAAGCCTCGTTGTGGCTGCAGAGGTGAAGTCAGATTCCCTAATACACGGGAAACAAAAGTGCTGTCAATCAGCCTGGGTGAGACAACTCATCAGCAGCTCAGCGGGATGCCATTTAGCCTCTCTTTAGTTTGTTCCATCCCATTCCCTTTAGTTCATATGATATTGATGAGCGAAATGAGTGTAACAACATAAAAGGGGGCTTAACGCTTTAATAGCAGTTACAGCAGGATGTGGGGAGTTTTATGGCCAGATGTTTGTGATTGTTATTGGCTTTACAGTTTATAATAGTCTCATCATTATACTGTCTGTAGAACTACATCTGCTTCTAAGGTGTCGGGGTCTACAATTTAGGCTATACATTGGTTTATTCTATAGAAGAAAATGGTGATATTTGTTTGGGATTAAGGATGGCTTGGTGGTGCAGCAGGTAGCTCCGGGGTCCCCGGGTCAGTCTGGGGCTCAGGTGTCGGTGTATATGGATTGTCTGTGTGGATTTCCACTGGGTTATCAAGTTTTCTCCCACCTCCCAAAAACATGCCAGTAGGTGGACTGGCTAAGATAATTTTTTTCTAGGTGTTATTGGATTTGTGAATCTGTGTGTGCACAGTGCATGATGCCCTGTGATGAACTGGCATATTGCCTTATGCCCAGCGTTCCTGAGGTCCACCGAGCTCTGGATCCACTGAGACCCTGATCAGACTGCAGAAAGTGAATGAGAGAGCAAGTAAGGGAGTGAAAATGGAAAGGAAAGTTTAAAAGATGAAAGGGAAATAAGTGTGTGTGTGTGTGTGTGTGTGTGTGTGTGTGTGTGTGTGTGTGTGTGTGTGTGTGTGTGTGTGTGTGTG
>JAQMCW010000005.1:18065110-18079805 GCA_030068335.1 Chrysichthys cranchii
TTACAAATTACTGTTTTGATAAATGTGCTTAGATGTGTTTAGTATATGCTCTTCTTGTTTTATCCTGTTCATTTTGTATTTAAATGCTAAAAAAAACATATTTAGGTGTAATTTTTTTTAGGGCCGGGAACATATTAATTGGTTTTACATTATTTCCTATGGGGAAAATCCGATCAGAACTCGAACTTTTTAGGATTCGAACCGGAGCTCGGAACGGATTAAGTTCGAGTACTGAGGTACCACTGTATTGCTGTGGTATCAAATGCAAAATTTGTACTCCAGTGTAACCCAAAGTGCACTTCTAATTATGATGATAGACTAATCAGAAGTCTCTAATAGTCATTACATGACTTTGTTTAAAGGGACAGTGAATGTAAACTTTTGTCCCACTGGAACTCTGATTTAGTAAATTAAAGCTGAAATTAAATCTGGCTCCAAGTAATTATTTTAAAATGAACTTTGATGTAGAAAAGAAAATGCCCTAATTGAGTTGCCTAAAGACATTTAGGGTAACATGAAATGAAAAGAAAAAAAAAAAACAGGCTGAACATCATTTAGTCTAGGTGCAATAAAAGTCTTTATTTATTGGCTGTTACAACAAGGTATCTTATTAAAGTTCTACCAGAACAGCTTTAATGCTCCATAGCATACGTACATTATTTCTGGAACTGCAGTGGAGGATTAAACACCACTCTTCCAAAATCTCACACAGGTGTGCAATAATGTTGAGTTATGGTTGGCGTGAATGCCATAACTTGGGATTTACCTCATTTTTATGCCTATCAATCAATCAGCAAGTCTTCATGCTCTGTAGATGGGGCATTGTCGTCCTGCAGGAAACCACTTCCATCAGGATTGAAATGTTCATCATAGAATTATTTGTAAATGTATTTTGTATCACTGACTATTTCCTCTTGAGATGGACCCAAACCACTCCAATGTTTTCCAAGTTTTAATGCCCTCTCACAGCAGAACAGAGCCAGTTTTTCCTTTGGTTAGTCATCTGATTGTACATTGTATATCTTGTCTCTGTAGGGAGTTTTCTTTGGCTGGGTCAGAGCAGGAAAGACTTGTTCTGCATTTGGGACCAGGACCTGCAGATGCGTCCTCTCACTGTCCAACTGCCTGCAGACGTGGAGATTGTGCAGCTGTCAGCCTGCAGAGACGCTCTGTGGGGTCTGGACCAGCACGGCCGTGTCCACATTCGCACACTCACAGCCAACTGCCCCACCGGCCTCCATTGGACACCTCTAGACCTCAGCCAGCTTGGTATGCACACTCGCCCTCCCCCTGTAAGAGAGTAGCGTCAGCGGATCATGCGCTACGGGCAAATTTAGACTAGCGCAATGCCAAACAACCAAGTCTTTGTCAGGGGCATGAAAGCTTTGCTGATTTATTCAGTTTTAGGATTGTTGTCCGGACAACAAAGGTTGGTTGTGACAGTGCCTTGGGGCGATGTTGGGGATTGTCAGTAATGGCATAACTGAATAAGGCTGGATGTAACAGGATAACTGAATCAGCCTGGAAATAGCTGCATGGATTCCATTAGAAACAGTCACTAGGATGACTCACCAGTTCGATTTTGACATCATTGTACATGGACATTCACAGAGTGGCATGCTTTTTTTTTGTTATCTTTTTTAATTGTTTTTATTGAATTTTGTGGAGCTTATGAGCTTTTGAAATGTGATGAGAAATTTAAAACATGTTTCTTTGCATTTGAAATCTACCGTCCTTTGCATCTGGAGCTGTGTGTACATTGAGTGTACAAGAATTGGCACATCTGTAAAGCCCATCTTTCAGCTTTTGTAGTAAATGAATCGGTGGTTTAGTGTTGTTTAACACTCAGGGGGTGAACTTTCAACACCCACTCCTAGCTATCCAGCATGTTTTAACACGTTGTCTGGGTTGGACCTTTGAAGCGTCCTTTAGGCTGGGTTGTTTGTGACCAGGTGACCCACATGGAAAATTCCTTTCTGCATAGACCTTCTCTAGTTTCCATCTTGTCTGGGATCGGGCGTGGACTGCGCTGTACAAGTAATCTGTATTCTGTCATGAAATAGCTTCTTCAGAACATACTACGGTATCAAGGTTTTGCTGTTAAAGTTCAGTTACAGAATGAGTAAATCTCATCTGTAACTGAACTTTAATCTGATTTTCCTAGTTGCTCAGAGGGGTAGGTGGGATTCCACGTCACTAAAGTGCCAGACAGCGAGTGCCAGTTTCATGTATCAAGAACACATTCTGTTAAGGGATATGTTTATATTTGTGTACGAGCAGGTGGTTCTTGCATAACACTAATCCATAACACATCCTGCAGGCAAAGTGTCAGGGTTCAAGGCTGAGAAAGAGCAAAGCAGTTCTGCTTGTGCTGAGCTCAGGAATATTGGATTAACAGACAAACTAGGACAAAATTTCGTCAACATATTTGTAAAAAGAAACACATTCAGGTTGCACTAACCCACGCAACTCTTCTGAACACTCATATGCCTCCTTTATCCAGGAGCCTTCGATTTTCTCCACAAAGGATCGGAGTGCTGCAGGTTTTATTACAGCCAGATTGATGAACTGATTAAACAAGTGAAATCAGGTGTAGCTCCTGCTTGGTTGGAGTGAAGGTCTGCAGCCATAACAGCCCGCTGTGGATAAGATTGGAGACCCCTGCCTGAATCTTCAGATTACTTCGGCTGTAGTAACCAGTGATTCACCATTTGATTTGGAATTAATCACGCATTTACAGAAATATGTGCATTGAAGGATAATGGACTAAAGGTGTGGTCCATGGTTTTGTTTTTGTTTTGTTTTTTCCCTCAGCTTGTCACATACAATAAATTTACCCGCTCTTAGACTAACCACTGGGTGGTGAGAATAATCCTGAATCAGTTATGTTGTTTATTCTGCTGATGTGAGCAGAATCAACAGCCATTGTAAAGCAAATGAAGAACATAATCGGTGAGCATCACATACACCAACAGACACAAGAGTACTGATCTACTTCTGGAAAAAAAAAAGACTTTTAATACTTACTCACGTGGGTTTGAATTGAACTTCTTATATTATGCCTTCAGTAGACTCACAGTGAACTTAAAATAAGATTTGGACCCCAGTTACCCCAGCTTAAGAACATCCTGGAGTATGTGGTGTTTGTTTACGTGCTGTGAAAACGGTGGGGGTGCAAATAGACAGAGTCATGTGATGGAGGCCGCTGAAGCCTTGCCTGTTTTGGATGTGGAGCAGGGTGAAAGATGAGCTCGGCACAGCTCGAGGGTGCAGGCTCAATTTTAGAATGCAGAAACTGTTATGGTACATGGAGTTTCCTCTACTTTAAACATGCAGTGCAGTCCAAAGATCCGAGTCCACGACCAAGTGTTATTTTATTATATCAAAACCTAATAAAGAAATCTTATATGCTGTTATTTATGAACATATTATTTAATTTTAGTTTATTTTTATTATTATTACGTTTGAAAAATTTAATATATGAAAAGATAGAATTTATTTAAATAGCTTGATGACAATTTTTACATTTTTTGTGTATTTTCTTAAAATGGTAGCAGTTATTGTTAACAGTTGTGTAAGCTTTATGGTTTATTATAGCTACAAATTTCAGTAAATAATAATGAACTTCCTTTCGGTGAGTAACTGTGCAGTGCTGTTTAAAAATTATAAAGTTTTTGAACATGGATTACATTAATGTCTTAGATTAAAGGACCATGAGAGGATGTCTTAGATGAAAGGACCCTTATTAAGTGTGGGGCCTTGACTGATTTTTTTATGTTTTGTTTTTTTTAATTATTGAGCTGTTGACATAATTTCACATAACATAAAATCACATTAATCATATTAATGAGTTCATTATAAAGACAAAATACACTTGTGCTGAAATGTTAGCCCATTCTCTCAACAGCTAAGCAGTACTGTGTGCTAAGAAAAACTTCTAAAGGTCACTACGATGAGATGCTTTCTGCTTATTCATGAAGTCTTTGTTCTGCATAAACACCAGCTGAACTGCTACACTGCTATTGATCTGGTAGATAGCATTTATGTCCAGGTTTGCTTTAAGTCTGTCAAACATGCTGTAAAGTCTTAAGTACCAGATCAGAATGTGATGATGCTGCAGGTTCAGTAATGTATTGCAGTGTTAGCCAATCAAAGCCACTGTTTTAATCAAAAAACATGATTGTGTTGGTTTTCTGGTACTAGATCTACAAGTACAGAATGAACAGGCAAGAGCCTAGATTTGCTTTGGATGTAGTGACGTTGGCTTGTAACATATAATCATATCTCAGTATGATGGGAGTTGTTATCTTATTATGAGTCATCTTGTTATTATGAAGCATGTTTCGACTGGATATAAATGGAAGACTTAAGGGCACATCGTGTGGCTGTAATGGTCAATAATTTTTTGCCATTAATCTGCACAGAATATCCCATAATGACAAAGTGAAAGCAAATTTTTAGAATTTTTTTGCTTCAAATTTTTTGCTTCTCATTTAGATATAATATTCTTTGGGGTTCTAGGCTGTAGGTTCTTTTCCTCAAGCAAAAGCTAGTCCTGCATCGTCTTTCCTAAATTGTTCAGGTGGTTATCATACTGAAGGGTGAATCTTCACAGTCCCTGACTGTGCACTCTGGAGCAGGTTTTCTTCAAGGGCCTCTCTGCATTTGACAGCATTTATCCTTTCCTCAGTTCTGACCAGTCTTCCTGCCCTTACTGCTGAAAATCATGCATATGCCATGCTTCACCACAGGGATGCTATTAGCCAGTTGATGAGTAATACCTGGTTTTCACCAGATCATGTGTTTGGAGTGTAGCTCAAAGGGTTTCAGTTTTGTCTTAGAGTCCTGGTGGTCCCAAACTTAATTTTACAGTGCTAGAGCCCACTGTGCTATTGGGAGCACTGAAACCTTTAGAAATGGTTTTATACCCTTGCCCAGATCTATATTTTGTTCAATCTACTTAGTTTGAAATTGGTTGTCTGACATACACTGTGAATTTTCAGATCTTGCCCACACAGATACTTGGTACCATCTGGGGCGTATTTGACCAGATATCTTTTGTAGTGTGAATTCTAATGTGTCCTGATGCGTCCCAGACAAGAATGGCAGGAAAATTCGTCATCAGTGCAGGACGTAGTGCTTGAAAAATGGAGAGGAGCACTGATGTACGGAGTTGGAATGCACGTAAACCCAGAAGGCTTTTCTTAGCTAGCCTGTCTTAAACAAATCTGGTGCTTGACTGGCAGTAAACACTTGCGTAATTGCGCACGGGGCCCTTTGACCTATAGGTGGAAATGACAAAGGCAGTAAGAGAATTATGTCTAAGCAACTGGATTTGCCATAGCTGGACTCCTAGAGACATCTCTGAAACAAGTCAAAGCAAACAGGATTCAATGGAGCTCAACTTGGAGATTTGTAATATATTTGCAATAATTGATTTTTTTCTTACAATAAAATTGGTTTTTGCTTTGTCATTATGTCTGGAAAACTGTGTGTAGGTTAAAGACAAAGTACATCCAGTCAAGTTTTAATTTAGAAATCTGACACAAGAAAATGTGCTAATACTGAAGTGGATACTGAATACTGAATACTTTCCATGTTGGTGGATTGATGTACGTATATGTCACCAATCAGCTTATAATGCCGTTATAAAGAATATGCTTTGTGGGGGTTTTTTTGTTGTTGTTTTGTTTTGTTTTTAAATTATTCAGTCTGTATACAGAATCACATCAAAGTCTGTTGTAAGTTTTCAAAGATTTTAAGTACGAGATCCTGAATATCTTTCTCTTCCTTCAAGGCCACGTGAGGCTTCTGAGCTTTTCCTGTGGCAGTCAGAACGTGTGGGCATGTGACAGCAATGGCATGGTGTATTTCCGAGTGGGAACACAACCTCTAAACCCCAGCATGATGCTCCCAGCCTGGATCTGCATCGAGCCACCTGAACAGGTAAGCAGGCCAGTCTGACTTTCCCTGCTCAGCATAAACCGCATGAAACAAGTGATTTATGAAAGTAATTTTACGCTTTTACTTGAGACTTTTGTTAAATCCTGGCCCTTGAACTTTAAACACGTCAACACTGTAGACGTGATGTTTGTTTTAACTTTTGCCTGATTAAGCTGTTGAAGTAACAATAAAGGTTAAAATTACAGTGCAGCCTAACACGGTTCCTCCTGTGCTGTTTTGTTCTCTGGAGCAGCCTGTGGGTGTGCGCTTGGTACGTGTTCAGACCAGTCCCAACGACCGCATGCTGTGGGCTCTGGACAGCCGCTGTAACGTGCATGTGCGCACTGGCATTACCGAGGAGATGCCAGTGGGAACAGCTTGGGAGCATATTCCTGGTACACCATCATTATACTTTTCCTTTTATTTTTGTCTCATTTTCTTTGTTTCTTCTTTTGGTGCCCTAGATGTTCATGTTTGCTTTTTTAATTCATGTAACATTGATTAATGGACAAGCTTCTGACTATGACTCAGTTGTCTGAGCTAAGATAGTAAATTCTAGCTTAAACAAAGGTTGTGAAAATGCAGCAGGAGCTTTAAAGCTGGGTTGTTCAAGTGGGGTTTCAGGGATAGATGATAAATGTATCAGCCAGCCCACAGGTAGTAGTTACAGAAGAAAGAAGTACATTATGCATATTTATACACAATATTAAAAGAAAACCTTAGGGTTTTGTTTGTTTGTTTGTTTGTTTGTTTGTTTGTTTGGCTAAAGTAAATCTAGTGGACTCCACCATTAGGTTTGTTACTGTGTCAATCCATGACTTGAGTTTTACATTAGAGATGAGATCTCAAGAACGAGCGGTTAAATGTTTGTAGCATTTATATAGATTGATCATTGTAGCCAGCAGATGAAGTGGTTATATTTTGGAAATGATCCAAACAAGGCCAAGGTCACAGCGAGGTCAAATGTCTGAAATAGTTTTTCCTCAGTACCTTCCTTGTTTATTTTCTTGTTTGTCGTGCACAGATTCACATTTGTGTGAACTCAAGGTTTATTTTTGGCCGTGGAGACATCCCTGTTTACGCAAGTTTTCAAGTTGTCTTTTTTTTCTTTCTAGTTGTTAAACCAATGCACAAACTCTGATTATCTTGGGTACCTGGGTTACTGTTTTGCCCGCCCTGGGTATGGAAAGTTACTGAAATGGCTTTGGAAAAAATCGTTTAAAGGCATAGCCTGACTGAAGAAAATAATCTTCCTGGTAGGGGTGGAATATGAAAATGTTATAAATCCAGCACTGTATTCTACGGTACATCATGGTATCTGTCTACAATATTATTAAAGAGGAAGAAATTACATAACACCCCATTCACTTATAAAGGTATGAGTTTAGACTAAAGTAGCTTTATTGTACCTTATAAATATTTTGTGTATTTCAAATGATGTTTGAAATAATGCTTTTGTGACCTTATTATTATCTATCACAGCACTGCTGTAACTATTTTCAGATTTCTTCATCTTGGGATCTCATAATTGGGTCCCGATATAATCTGAATTGGAGCCAGTACAAGGCGCTTTCTAACGGATCGGTCCATGTCTAACCCTTTGTTAACATTATTTAAGCGATGTCACTTGGGATGAAGTGTCATTGTGTTGAATATCAGCAGCCGTGCTGATGTTCAGTACAACAGCATGACACTGAGTATGCTCTGTTTTCATCACCTTCTGGAGTTTTTGGAGCCATGGTGTGACATCCCCTCTTGACACTACATTTCAAATACTGCCACTGGGACATGGTTTTCATGAGAGGAGTTTGTACTTCTGTTTACTATAACGTTGCTACTCCATTGAAGGAGATTTTGGTTTTGTGATTCTTTTTGAATGTTCATGTTGAGCTACTAGCTTTGTTGTGATGCTGCTACACTCCATCTTGCTGTTAAGAGAACTTTTAAACAGAACGGTGCCTGAAATGGTATTAATTAGTGTTTTTTTTAGTTAGTTAGTTTATTTTTTAAGACATTTGATGGATATATTTATTTTCTGTACATTTTTGTTTGAAATTTGAAAACATTTAAAACATTTAAAGAAAATCTGTGATTGCTGTTTTCTTAGAAGGTAGATTGGACTCGATATTGACAGATTACACTACTTGAATTGGGGTCAGGTACAAAAAAAATTGGGACTCGGACGGCCCTAATCATAATACCTGCACGTTGTCACAGCTGTATTTTCCAGCAGAGATTCGGTGCTGGTTCTGCGTGGTTATATGACACAGAAGTGACATTATCCACATAAAAGATGGTTGGTCTCATTAACAGTGAAATGTGTATTGTGGCTTTTCTGTGCTGCAGGGCTCCAGGCTAGTCAGTTAGTGCTGAGCACAAGAACCGCATGGGTGCGCTGTCCTAACGGAGAGATGGCCCGACGATACGGGATTTCAGAAAAGAACCCAGCTGGGGACTACTGGAAGAAGGTGCCAGGCCCGGTCAACTGGCTGACGGGTGAGTGGTTAAAGGGTTTCTCAGGTGAAGATTCTGCAAAAGCTCACTAAATAATGCTGATCAGACATTTGTAGGTCCAGTAAAAGCTCCAGCTTGGTAGCATTTTTGATGTTGATTACATTTATTCGCAAGAAAATGTATATATTTTACACCTTGTACTTTCAAATGACAAATGTTATTGTTTAATTCAACCCCTTTGGACAATACTTCAGAGACCCACCTTTGACTTGCAGTTCCAACTTCAAGTCTTGTGGTTTATGTCTTATCAGCTTCACACATCTGGATCCTGATGTTTTGCCCATGTGGGCCAATGCAAAAGCCCTCTTGATATCTGAGAACTGTTGATGCGTGGGTCAGCCCGTTACCCGTGGGTCCCTCGAATGGACCCGCAGGTCACGTGTGTTAGGGTAAGCTTGCTAGAAAGTATGACCAGCCTGGGCACGTCTCATGAAAACGTGACAAAGCAGTGTCTGAATAAGTTATAAATAACTTATAAGTATAAATAGAATTATAAATTTCCCTCCGAATTGTATGCATTAGGCTTTGCCCTCTTCCTGTCCGCCGTCTCTCTCTCTCTCTCTCTCTCTCTCTCTCTCTCTCTCTCACAAACGCACATACATGTGCCATAATTCATCAGTGTATTATTGTAACATTTGTGCAAATAGCCCAAAAACTAAATAGAGCAACACTGCTAACTTTGCTGTAGTCTACAGTGGCTCGTGCAAACCCTTCTTGTCTACACGACCTGCACATGAGCTAAATAGGAATGTTATGTCTCAGTCTATGATCTGGATACCCTCGCTGTATAGTTTGGTGGTTTGCAGGTCTAGTCAGTTTCAGGTGTTTGATTAATGTATTTTTGGGGGGGTTGTGTGGTGCAGCTTGACTCTCATAAGGGACAGGTGAGTGTGGGTATTAATAACCCTTGACCTGCGCATCACTACCAAGAGCATGTTTTCCACGTTTGCTGAGACTCCAGCATGGGATTTCACAGGGCTATTTGTCCAGGCTGTGGTTGTTCTGCGAACAGCTTCTCTCATCTGATCTCTGGATCTCATTCAGATTCACCCTCAGCCTCTTGGATGCGTCTCTGATTAATCTGCTTACACCAGAACTAAATTAGGTTTTTCATAGCAACAGGCATGCATACCTAAGCAGTGAGACCTTTTAAGTTTATTTACTGGTGAATCATTTTATGCAAATTATATTGATCCTATACTACACAAGGGACTGTATTTCAGAACATGAGGAACTGGCAACACCAGTATTAGTTGCATAATAAAGATGAAATCAAAAGTAGGATTATTGATACATTTGTTATAAAGCTCACTTTCTTCTTACAGTGTTCTTTTAGATTACGGTCTGTAGACTGGACTGAGGCTTTTAAACCTACACAAGGATTTGAGATTGATGTTTTTGTTGCAGTGACTCCCATGGATGAGCTCTGGGCCGTTACTCCAACTGGTGCTCTGACCCAGCGCCTCACCAAGACCCTGCCACACAGCACCGGCAAAAATCACGTCAACACGGGCTCTCTGAGTGGGGAAGAACTGGAAGAGGAGTGGGAGGTGATTTAGACAGCTGTGTTGTGTCTTCATGTAAAAACAGTTCTGTTGATTTTGCTAGCGGGCACTTTTTTGTTGTTCTTATCCTGTGTACAGAAAAGACTGTCCTTACAGAGTGTACAGAATCTTTGATGGTTACGTTTTGAAGGGAAGTCTCGACAAAAAATAATAATAAAAAATAAATAAAACTATTTGTTTTATTAACTTATGCACTATTTAACCTTTTACCCAAAATGTCAGGATCCGTTACCTTGCTTTTTTTTTTTATTTCTATGAATAAATGGTCCGATTAGTACCGCAATGCAGATCATGAGGCGTTTCGGTAACATCACTTGGATGTAAAGGGGAAAAAATAGAAATCAGCATTCTAATCTTACCCATTTGATGGAAATGGGTTCAGGTTCACAGAAAGGAAAGGGAACAGGACAAAGCCTAAGTTTGATCTTGAAATGAAATGAAATGTCTCAAGGGACTGGTGGTAAAGAGCATTAACTGAATACTTAACATGAGTGAAATCATGTTCATGGTCTCTTGCTCTGTGCTCACCAAGATAGTGCTACATGGCAGAATGTTGTTTAGTAATATAAAGCGTACAAGGTATGTTGTACAAGTGTAATCTTAACTTATAAATTGTAAAAAAAAACAAAAAAAAACAAACGTTTGCTAACCTACATTTGTGGTGTATAACGTCTTTCCTGCAGCTGTTTGCATTGTGAGAGAACACAGCTTCATGCCAGAAAACACCGTTCTGAATTTAGTGAATTAACGATTGATGTATCTCTGGCTGATTAAGGGAAATGGACATAAGCCCAATCAGTTTGGTTTGTAATCAGATACCGTCTGTCAGAATGTCCACAATGCTGCAGTCTGAATGGACTCTTTAAATGTGATTTTTCTTCTTTTTCACGATCGAGAGCAGCCTGATTTTACTTTACGATTATGAACCAGTTTAGGAAAGTGTGTAGTTTTCAGAGCTGTATACAGTAGACAGTATCAGAATCTCAAAATGTGAAGGGTTTACCCAGGCCTCCACACATTTTGTGAAGCAACCAGAGACATATCCATGTTGCCTAAAAACCGAACATCTAGCTAAACTTGTTTGCAATAACACTTAACACATGAGTAGACTTTTGTGTAATTGTCATATTGCGAAAACCTAATGTGTAGAAATGTGACTGACACAGGAGTAAAATTACTGGGACCAACAGTACTTGGTAGTGGATTTGGATCCCCGTTCTGATTAATCTAGTGTGTATTTAAATTTCCCCAAGTTTGAATAACTGTAGAATATGAGAGGTTCAAATGACTGATACTGCACTTTAAAGTCCATAACGTCATACTCGCCATAAAACCACAGAACGGTCTCTATAAGACGGAATGAAGGAGGACCTATTTTGCTAATATGTACTGAAGTCTTTGCGTTCACACAAGACTAACCCAGGAATGTATGTAAAAATGATCGATATTGGTAATGGCTACTGAGAGCTGCTACCAGTGTTAATTCCATACAATAGGTCATAAGGCATGCTTGACATAGTTATTCATATACCTGCTGTTTGCCAGCTCAGGTCAACTGTGTGCATGAGTGATCAGAAGAAGAGGATGAAGAGGAGTGTTTTTATTTTATTATTATTATTATTATTATTATTGTTCTTTTCATTGCTGTAACTTGGTTCACTTGGTTATTAGTAGTCTGATGTTACTGTGAAAGCCTTCAGCACTCTTAAGTCACCCGGTTCATAGAAACGCTCATAATCCATTTTGAGTGAAGTGTAATGCTATAACTTTATTTAGA
This sequence comes from Chrysichthys cranchii, assembly GCA_030068335.1. Taxonomy (NCBI): domain Eukaryota; kingdom Metazoa; phylum Chordata; class Actinopteri; order Siluriformes; family Claroteidae; genus Chrysichthys; species Chrysichthys cranchii. The sequence goes on from JAQMCW010000005.1 coordinate 18,076,910, forward strand.
GAATGCACTTTATTAATGAATAAATAAGTGTATGAAGTGTGTCATAATTTGATAAGAGGCATATGTAAGGATACTTTGTGTCTTTTTTTTTAACTCGCCTTTTGACAGTTCTAATTTTTTTTTGGACTGCATACACCTCAGAAATATTATGCAAATGAAATACGGTGAGTTTATCAACATTGTATTAATAGTGTCAGTTATTTGTGGTTTTCTTTTTTTATCTGTGATATTCTGCCTTGAATTTGGGGCCCTCTGGGACTCTCGTGCCCTCTTTTCTTCTCCTCTTCTCCTCTGATCACAACGCTGTTGGCGACAACAAAATGGGAACACTAGCACTCATAGAGCACTGATTTTATGCGTATGGTATATTATCACTAATTACATTAGCCATGCTTTCACCGCTGCTGTCATCACTTCATGTCTATATGAACTTCCAGAATTAAAAAAAAAAAATGTTTACCAAACTCGTGTAAGCCTGAGTATGATTCAGATTCAGCCCAGGAGACTCACACAATGACCTGATAGTCTGCATCTTGCTGAAATGTGTGTGCGGATTTTTTTTTCCACCTCTAGAAACTGCAGTGTATGTGCAGGAGTTCAAGAAATGCACCATAGGTTTCACAAAAAAAATAAACATATATTTAAAAAAAAAAAACATTTTTAAAACAGTTACCCAGTGTCACTTGGTGTGCTTCTACTGTACAACACTGACACGTTTCAGAGCAGACTCTGAAATGCTCTCATCTTCCATCAGCTTTCGTCTTCCAAGACCTATGTTGCACCTCTTGCCCTAAGAGTGTACACACTGTTCAGATCCTGGACTTGTCCTGATGCTGTCAGCAGTCCAGCACAGCCTTAAGACGGGTGCAGTCTGAAATCAGGTGGTCTGAGGAAATCCGGCAGGGCCTCGAGCTGCTCGTCCGGGACGGATCGCGTCACTTTGCGCATGCACTGCACGAACAGCGATGGTGGACACTGACCCGAGAGCCACTGGAAGGCCTGCTCCCCGATCAGGCGGCTCCACAGTGCGGGGTTCTCCCGCAGCTCCGCGCGCATGCGGAAGCGTAGTGCGGGCATGAACAGCACCAGGTATCCGAGGCACACGCGCTTCGCACGCATGTCCATGTCACTCTGGCTGATTTGTTGCAGCAGGCAGTCCAGAGGCGTGTCCCCGGCGCGATCCGTCACGTACGGGCACGCGCCGTGGCCCAGCAGCAGCAGCACACACTCGGGGCGCGCGAGGTCTGCCGCCAGGTGCAGCGCCGTCTTGCCACCCTCTGCGTGCGCGCACCCGCGGTGGTCCAGCAGCAGCCTCCTCTCGCTTTCCCCCGCGGACTTCTTCAGGGTGTCCGTCATCATTTTGAGAATGTCCGTGCGGTTGTAGCGTACAGCCACGGCCACGTGCGGCGTGGCGGAGTGCGCGCAGCAGCGGAAGCTCGCGCTCGGCATGGCCAGCGCGTGCACGGAGAAGCGCTGGAGCAGGTGGCGCGCGTACTGCCGGTGGTCGTGGACGAGCGCGTAGAGGAGCGCTTCGGAGGGCGTGAAAGCGCATGCGCGACCTTCGTCTTCCCAGTGGAACGCCTCGGTGGTGCGGACGTCCTCCAGGAGCCACACCGGCAGCAGGTCCCGCACGGCCTGGTAGAAGGCCAGCGAGCTCCTCTGGCACTGCTTTTCGGATCGGTAATCTGCGCGCCGCTCGTGCAGGCCCACACCCAGAGGCATCCTGCACCCGGACCTACACCCCCACTCCGCTTTAGTTTGTTTGTTGTTGTTTGTTTGTTTGTTTGTTTTGCACTCGGGTGTGATTAAAAGTTGGGTGTTTTTGTGGGGTTGACTCTGAGGTCAGGGTGTAACATCTGCATCATCTGGAGCCTTGCTGGAGCTAGATGAGAGCTGTGTGCTGGCTGTCCTGCGGGTGACGGGGACATTCGGGCATCACCACGCGTCAGCAGCCAGACGGACAGGTCGGTGACGTCAGAAGTCAGCCGGACGGACGTTTCGGTGACGTCAGTAAGCCGCGGGAGCTGTCAGCAGGAACACAGAGGCTTGTCGCCTGATGACGCTGCTGTCGTCCGCCGTCAAAGCCCGCTTCAGGTCCATTCAGCTGTTTTTATAGTGCAGTGCAGAGCACGCCCCTCCCCTCTCTCCCCAACACTCTCACACACACACACACACACCGCGGGCTGTGTCATTGGCCACCGCAGTAGGCATGCACATTTGACGTCAAGGTCTGAATGAGCTGTAAAAGTTTCCACAGGGAGAAGAGCCTGAGCTTTAACAGGGAGGGGCAGGGTGTGTCATACATCCAGGGCTTGACACAGCAACTGAGATTTCTTTAAGGAAACGAAACCTAAACGATACGACCTGAAGAATTTACAGTTTCCATCTTATTCCATAATGATAATATGCCAGCATCTTTATTGGTGAGATTCAGTGAGCACTTCCTGATCATGCTGTGTTGGGTACATGAGTCATAAGGAAATACTTACTAATTATATAGCTCATAATTACCCTTTCTTGAATAAATTCATTTAAAACATATGCAGGTCATTTGGTGTGTTTCTTTTTCTAATAGGAATGTCTTATAGGAAAAGTTGAAATCCATATCATGCATATCTCAAAAAAGGGAATGAATTGTAGGAATGTTATTATTTAAAAAAGCTGGGGGGGGGGGGGACCATGGAGTTTGCATGTTCTCGCCGTGTCGGTGTGGGTTCCTCTGGGTACTGTGGTTTCCTCCTACAGTAAATACACAAGGTCTTCCCTGAAATAGACGTCGTCTGGAGGGGAGCATATGTTGCTCTAAAACCTTTATATACCTTTTCAGCATTCATAGTTCCTTCCAAAACATGCAAGCTGCCCATACCGTATGCACTTATGCCCCCCATACCATCAG
>JAQMCW010000005.1:18133008-18146060 GCA_030068335.1 Chrysichthys cranchii
TGTTGTGTTATTGTTAATTGGGGGATATTTTGAGTGTTCTCTGTGTGTGTTTGTGACTTCACCATCTCCGAGGTGCTATTTCGCTAGGGTGACGTGCGGCCAGTTCGGCCATGTGTAGGTGATTGACGTGCAAGTCTGTTCTTCCCTTGGTTGTATACAGACAAGTTCTATTTAAGAACTATGCTGTCTCTGCAGGCAGAGAGTAATAAAGCACTGTCTCCTAGCTGTTGCTTGGAGATTTTTCTAAGCGCTGGATGTTGTCTCTGCTGTAGTGTGGTCATCTAGCCATGAAGTGAGCCCTTCTCCACCATCATATCCATCTGCGGCTTATAGTCCGGTGCGGCAAATATATGGAAAAATCTATTTTCCTTTTGAAATTTAGTGGGTGCGGCATATATACCGGTGTGCTTTATAGTCCAGAAAATACAGTATTACTAGGAAGTAGTGTTTCTCAAATGTGCACAATAAGGTGACATGAGTGGCAATTCCCAAGGTGTAATTAATAAAACTATTACAGTAGAGATTGCACTATAGCATTAAATCTTTCTGCAATGGTGAAAACAAAGTAAACATAAAATGTATTGTGCAATTTATGGTTTTGTACAATTTCAAGTTGTCAGTAAGAATTTCTTCAGTCATGTGCCTTGTTACACCATTATTAACAGCCTATTAACCAATGTGTTCCTTAGTTTGATTTTTAAAATATAATCCGGTTTGGGGATACAAGAAATGTGTGGCCAAAATGATCATTGATTTGGACACCAGAAGGTCTAGGACCTCATTAAACGAGACAGACTTATGAAGATCAGCTAGCATTATCTAGCTAACAACTAGCTGCACTTTTCACTCTCATAAACCAAACCTATATTGTATGCCATGGTCACCTTAGAAAACATATAAATTCTGGCCTATGATAAGGCTTGGCATAAGCTTATACTGGTTATTTAGCATATTTTTCCTAATTGTGAATCCTTACACAAAAAAATGTTTCTGATAGCTTAGGAACTATACTCGGGTACAGATGATTTGTGTCACGTGTCACTCCTCTGATCATAGTAAATATACCTGTAACCAAAAACTATGTAAGCAAAAATGCTTCTTTTTAATGTCTCACCTGTCCTTTGTAGGCTACGATTTCTCTGAAGTTCTGCGATGGTTTGGTGAGCGTGTAGATCGCATCATCCTCCTCTTTGATGCCCACAAGCTGGATATCTCTGATGAGTTCTCTGAGGCTATCAAGGCCTTCCGTGGCCAGGACGACAAGATCCGTGTGGTTCTCAACAAGGCTGACCAGGTGGACACACAACAGCTGATGCGTGTCTACGGGGCCCTGATGTGGTCTCTAGGTAAAGTCATCAACACCCCGGAGGTGGTGAGGGTCTACTTGGGCTCCTTCTGGGCCAAGCCCCTACAGAACACTGATAACCGCCGGCTTTTCGAGGCTGAAGCACAGGATCTCTTCCGGGACATCCAGGCCCTGCCGCGCAACGCTGCCCTGCGCAAGCTCAATGACCTCATCAAAAGAGCCAGACTTGCCAAGGTAAGCTAGGTTTTTCAGCTGTAAGAACTCTGCTGTACTGTATGTCTCAGACTTGTAGAATAGCAAATCTCTATGGTGTGCTACAGTCCATATCATTTTATATTATCACTGTACTATTTTTGATCTATGGTAGGCTGTCTAAATTCTTTGAGCATACTTTCTTGCTACACATGGTAAGGTATGTGTGTAAATCCTTGGTGCCAAGAATGAACACTTGGGTTCGGAAGGAAAACCTGCTGTTACTTTTAAATGGTATCAGTGGAAATGTTTGGAATGATTACAGATTACATTGACCTTCACTGCACCATGTCATGGCTGTTTTGTCTTGCATATGACCTCAGTTCAAACACAGTTGTTTTTGGCCAGCTGTACTATGCAAACACACCCGCTGCACCACGTGACGTCTCGGCATGCTGCTTGCAAGAGTCTAGAACGGCACATAAGTCTGTACCCTTTCAAACGATCCATTTACGGATCTACCGCTGAGAGTGGCTCTTATCTCTTCCGCAGTGCTTCCCCCAAACTGCTCAACAAACAGGAATCCTTCTTCTGCTTCCATTCCTTCCTAAAATGCAAAAAGGCATGTGTGAAATAGTTACACACCCAATTTCATCTCCTGAAAGGGCCCAGTGTGACCCCTTTCCCTGGTGTGAGGAATGTGTATGACGTATACCAGTGTAGAAAATGCGCAGCTCTTATATTTTCTCACCACCTTCCACCCTCTTCTGCACTGCCAGTCTGCTTGTTTGTGCCACTCCTGCCTCTCTGTTTTTTGGCCGCTGGCCATATATTGAAAGAACAAGTATGGCCTTATTTTAGTCCTCCTTCAGGAAAGAGGTGTGTACACATAGTCACTGTTGACCATTTCCTAGGCTAGTGGCACTCTCAAGGTGGAGCAGCTGATAATTTTATATTTTGCAACGAGCTTGGAGACATTCAAGGCAAAGTTAAACATGTCTGACAGCTTCCTGATAATAAAAGAATTAATGTTACCGTGTTGTAAGGGTGGTGTATTTCAAGGTCCTTTTTGGTCTTACTGTTGTCGATCCTGTAGAGATCCTGAGGCATGTTTTCTTTTTATTTAAGCTCAAAGGAAACTAAACAAAAGAAAATGTAGAATGATAATCTGTTATGGATGAAATATGGTCTTAAGTTCTGTACAGTGTTGTGAGACAGTACAAAGCAAGAGATAAAAAGATTAATATGATTAAATACAAATGAAAAGTGGACAGAGGTCTAAATAAGCATCCACTAGTAGCCTATTAGCCTACTGAGAATATATTGATGTTGATTATTAAGGTGAGGATCACTGTAAGTTTCTCAAATTTTGACAATACTGGATCCACACAGAATGAAACAGCAGATCCTATTCCTAATGCTATTGCTTTACAATACAATACAATTATGTACAATACAATTATCTTTAGATAACAGTAAGTTACTCTGAATCATTTTATGCCTCTAGGTGCATGCCTATATCATCAGCTATCTGAAAAAGGAGATGCCTTCTCTGTTTGGGAAAGAGAAGAAGAAGGAGGAGTTGATTGCACACTTACCTGAGATCTATCAAATGCTGCAGAGAGAGCACCACATCTCACCTGGAGATTTCCCCAATGTCAGCAAGATGCAGGTAAATCCTGTGATCAATCACCCATCGACTAATAGTGAATCACTTTTTTTTTTTTGCTAAACTCCATTTATCAGAAACCTCCTGCCATCATACCATAGCTGGGGGAGATGATGGTCATCACGCTATGCTTCAGAAAAGAAAAAAGAAATAACAAGGCAGTTAACAAGGAAAAAAAATCAATATACAGACATCACAAGCATAGTGGATTTTATGAGGCTAGGCTTAGCACCATGTATTCCAACAGCTGAGTAATGAAAAAAATAGACACCTATCTAATAGACTGTAACTGTAATGTGAAATTGAAGATATTTTTGCCAAGGTATCAAAATTTTAAATTCTTTCAACCAGTCCATTCCATTTTCGTATGGTTATTCCGTTTTAATGGACCTGAGCTGGGTCCTAGGTCCGACACGTAGATAAAGAAAGTGCTCGCGATGGGTTTCAAAAGGATCCCTAACAGTGAATTGACAATGAGAGTTAGCAGGTAGGGTTCAAAAACAACACATTGGATTCTGGGAATGGTGGCCTGGCCCCTTTAAGGCTGGACTGATTCCAGGCAGCACTTACAAGCTACAGATTGGACTCTAAATAGATTTACATTTAAGCGCCAACATCGATTAGAATGTGTACAGCCCGAGAATGGGCTAAAAAAAGAACCACATCAATGCTTTTTCGTTTTTTCTCATTTGTCTCTCCAACATGCATTAATTTTCAATTCAGTAACACAGGAATAGTCCACAGAGCATTATATATAGGCAGTAATTAAGATGAATATTTCACTTGCGACAAGAAATATTATTTTAATAAAGATATTAATTTGTCAACTTTGTCGACATGTGTCTATGCAGGAACAGCTCATGCACTACGACTTCAGCAAGTTCCCCTCCTTGAAAATGAAGCTGATTGAATCAGTGGACAAAATGCTGAGCAACAAGATTGCACAGCTGATGAACATGATTCGGGAGGAGGAAGGCAAACAGCCGGCTCAGATGGTGACCGGCGGGGCTTTCGAAGGCTCTGAGGACGGACCATTCGGCCATGGCTATGGCGAGGGCGTTAGTGCTGGAGCAGACACTGAGGACTGGATTGTGAGTCGCGACAAGCCGCGGTACGACGAGATCTTCTACACGCTGATGCCCATCAACGGCAAGGTAACCGGCGTCAATGCCAAGAAGGAGATGATGAACTCGCGCCTGCCCAACACTGTGCTCGGAAAGATCTGGAAGCTGGCTGACTGTGACAGGGATGGCATGCTGGACGATGAGGAGTTTGCCCTGGCTCAGCACCTCATAAAGGTCAAACTGGAGGGCTACGAGCTGCCCTCAGAGTTACCGCCCCACCTGGTGCCCCCCAGCCACAGGAAGAACCCCACTGCAGATATCCTGTACAACCACCAGGAAGACTAAGACCCTGCTATTGCTAAAACACAGATTTTCATATATAAACATTAGCCAGCAACTCTCATTGCAGTCTCAATGGGATGATTCAACCAAATGCTAATGTGGATAACAAGAAATATAATGTTCATTTTGCTTTCTACTCAAGAGTAGCAATACCTAATCTGTACTCATGTTACAAATAACATTGCACTATGAACTAATGTATAGTGTAACATTATTCTTAACATGAGTACAGATTAGGTATTGCTACTCTTATGTAAGTTAACAGTGCCAACGCTGCAGCTAAAGTAAATCTCCTAGCAAAAAAAAAGCTGTGAAACTGAGATAACATATTTACATACATAACATGCACACACTATATGGCCAAACGTATAAGCACACCTGACCATCACACCCATGTGAGGGTCTCCTGTAAACTCTTGCCACAATGTTGGAAACACACATTTGTATAGGATGTCTTAGTATGCTGCAGAATTAAGTTTTCCTTTTATTGGAACTAAAGGGCCCAAACCTGTTCCAGCACAACAATGCCCCGTACACAAAGTGAGGTCCATAAAGATAGGGTTTCGTGTGTTTGGTGTGGAATAACGTGAGTGGTCTGTACAGGGCCCTGACCTCAATCCTACTGAACATGTTTGGATTAATTGGAACAGTGACTTCATGACAAGCCTTCTTGCTGGGCATCTTGCCCAGCCTCTTGTGCTCTTATGACTGAATGAGTACAAATCTCCACATCCACGGTCCAAAATCTAGTGAAAAGTCTTCTCAGAATTCTCCTTATTCGCCTGAGGTTTTAGTATGGGATGTTTAATAGTCAGCTGTCCACATACTTTTGGCCACAGTGTATTTAAATTAAAATTGTCAAGTCATTGTTATTCATTTGATCATCAGCTTGTATTGTGCAGGTATACAACTGTGAATGCAATGTTTTACTGGTAGGTAATGTGTTATACAACAACACTGGTATCTGCAGATCTAGCACACAATCTATGTAACAAATGAAATGTCATTTGAATCCTAATGGTAAACCTTTGTGAATATTATTTTGTATTTTGTTCCCTTTTGTGCCCTTATTCACCAAAGTTTCATAGAAATGAGCACAGGTTGACGTATGAAAAAATCTCCATCTGATTCATGAAACTCTTCCACAAGACGAGCAGTGATTTGAGCATAATTGACGAGTCAGCCTCCTGTCTGCTAATCCCTTTTTTTTTTTTACATCATATCCATATGAGACTATAATTTACCATTATATACATCTAATTTACATGAAACATGTCATAATTTCTGCTGTGGCAACCGCAAACAAATTAAAAGTAAACACTCAGCAGTTTACAGTTATTAAAGAATGATAAAAATCTACACTATTGACACAGTTTCAACATAAAGCAATAGTTTCAACAAAAAGCAAAACTTTTGTGAGCCTTTCTACATGTTTATGAAATAGTTGTACATCGCTGAATATAGATACTTATTGATTTAGTGTGTCAAGCAGAAATGTTTACTGATTTTAGAAATCAAATTGGTCAGATTTAACTGCAGTCAAATCAAACAGTGAAAGAAATTAATCAAATACTGAAAATTAGGCTACTTAAATACATATAATTGAATCTAGTAAGTTGTAATGTTAATGACGTTTTGCAATAACCTCAAGCAAATGACTATCCAGGCGGCCGTCTGCCCAACACGCTATATCCTGGTCAGAGCCTCATGATCGTTATTTTTTATTATTACTCACAGGCTATAAGTCTCCTTACTAAACTCTGCTGATACTCGTATTAATCATTTATCCAAATGGTTTTTTCAGGCTCCTAATATATTATGCTCAGATTCACAAGCACTCTGAGATTGACTGCACAGATCCAGCAAAGATGAAACTAATGAATGAAAAACTGGCATTGTAATTTACTTGACCGTCCACAACCTTGATGAGTAAGGGCCAAAGGGCATCTCAAGCTTTTAATCTATAGGCTTTCATTCTGGATGAATTGGTCATTACACACAATAATGTGGGCATTTTAACAACAAGAACACAATATTCGTAATAATTCTAAGGCTAACAGTCAGTTGCTAATGATAATTAGGACTGAGACTTCAGCTCAGGTTTGTTGGTCCAGGTGAAGCAAATTGTATAACTGGAAAATTCACTGTTAATTTATATAAGAATGAAAGGATGAAAAAGATATTCATTTCTTTCATCTAGACATCCGTAAAAGCAAACTGCTAGGCTACTGCAAACAAACTGCACTAAATGCACATTGTTTCTTATTGATGTTAGTGTATTATGTGGCCTTTTCACTGGATGTCAGTCTGTCACTTTTGCTTCAATGACTCAAGAGAAATGAGTGTAATATTTACAGTTACATATAGCAAGATAATTGCTAAATCCTAACTGGTTCTCATCTTTTTTTTAATGCACACTTTATCTGTTTCACAGTTCTTTTTTTCTTCTTTGTGTAATAATTCCCTCCAGTGTTACATCACACCAGATGCACATTGGTCTAGAGTTACACCCGACCTAGTTAGTAGCTCCAAAGCATTGTGATTATTCTTCGGATTAATCCCTCAGTATAACAGTGCCTGTTTTTTCATGATGAAATATTGTATTCTTACAGTATTCTTCAAATGATTGTCTTCACTTTTCTTTGCAGTATGTATTTATAAAGAGATAGGCTCTTTAAGAACACTGAATGTATTTTATATTCCAACCGTTAACATTATTGTGTAGGTGCGTAATGTAGAACTCGTTCAGTTTAAAGTAAACAGGTTTATTGTGTAGTGAGGGGAAAAGCTGCTTTTTAAGTTGTTGCATAAGAAGTGTGTCATGCTTACTAACCATTAAACGACTTACTCTTTTGATGCAGTTTATTATCACCAAATAGCAAGCTTTTTTTATGATCAATCATTTTTCATAAGTATGTTCTTTTAATCAATGAATTACTGTTACCTATGAGGCAAAATAGTGCATAACAGCAACCTGATTTCACATTGATTTGTCTAGGTTTATTTTATGTATTTCTCCACAGATCCAGTAGATTTTACTTGCTTTTTTGTTGTTGTTGTTGTTGTTATTGTTGTTTATTTTATCCAACAGCTGATTCTTCCATAAGTGTTGTCTCTTTTTAAGTACACTCAGAATGTTACTTTATACTGCCTTTTCTTTAAAGAGCCATGGCATTTTAATGTTCAGCATATCACTGACTGTAAAGAAATAACATTTATATACTCCTCTTTGAAATAAAGGAATGTGTAAATATTAAATAATATTTAACAACAAAATTCGCTTATCCTTATTATTTCATGATTTCGAGATCTTTTTATAGATGTTGATCTCGCCTCACATGCTCACTTTATCTGCCTTATCATTTTATGGCTCAAGTGTTTCCTTAAAAGTGCCACTGCTGAATTACATAAGTATGATGCACTAAGTATGATGAGCAACCTTTATCCCTCTCTTTTTACAGAGTCAGGTGAGTGATAGTTGCCCTCCCTGTCAATCTACTACTTGCTGTGGCGTCAAAGTTCAGTTCACTACTTCTCTGATCAACCTGCAGGAAGGAGCTCGGTTAAAATCATGACTGTCTCCACATCGTAGATCGACGCTTCGTTAGGCTGAGAGATCAGAAGAGGACATTGTGAGGGTTTGTGAAAAAGAAAGAAAGATAAACATAATGCAACAAATAAAATATCAGTGCATTTGATATTATGGTATATTGATTTTTTTATTTGATATTTATATAAAAAGAGAGTTGTATCGGTATGCTTTACTTCGACTGATCATTACATAGTATATTTTACCCATAAAGCTGACATTTGCATTACTCTTGCTATACTTAAGTGTTGAGTAAATTCATTAGTTCTAAAGGCTTCTTTCAATATTATATTGTTGTAGATTCTCTTCCTTAAATGCTAAAGATATAAAATGGATTTAGGATTTTCTGGATAAATGCGCTTGGTTGTGTTGACCCCCTGTAAGTCTGACTTTAACAATAATTTAATGGCTACCAGCTTTGATTTTGTTGACTCGTATAATGCCTGGCTATAAAAAAAAAGGTTCGCATAAAATACCAGGAATTTTTATTGCCCTTTGTATAAATTGAAACATGGAATGCAGAATCACTTGATTGATTAACAGGAAAATTAACACGTACATTTTTTTAAAAAATGTATAATTAAAAAGGATAACATTTGTTGTTTTTTTAAACTGACTGTAGAAAAGTTTCTTTATTCCTCTGCTCACTGTGAAGTTCAAAACACTCAACAGTAAAGGCCTCGACTGCAGTGTGAAGCTTAATTATTAATCTCATCCTGTGACTTCATTTAAGGGCACTATTCAATGTGAAACTACAATACTGTCACATATAAAGGAATATTTGACCGAAGAAAACCCTCTTATGGATCGGCCATAATTCTGTTAAGAGAATGCTAGCGTTATGTTCATCAGTAGCAATATTGACATTTTTACTATGTTGATATTTAATACTCAAACATACAGTTCTTCTTTTATCGCTTAATGATGAGTTTTTAAACAAACCCTCCCATACAGGCATTACTTACTTCTGTGAACTTTGCTGCGATCTGACAGATGTCTGAGTTGGCAGATGTAGATGAGTATGAGCATGGGCGCATTCGGGAGCTGCAGCAGCAGCGGATGGCCGTCCAGAAAAAGACCTACACTAAGTGGATGAACAGCGTCTTCTCTAAAAATGGGGTATGAACAAGAACCTGCCGTAATCTCACATGACCACTTTCAGTACAACATTCTGCCTAACATTAAAGAAAATATCCAATACTGTCCAAAATAAAAGAGTCAGCATTTGAAGGGGGGAAAAAATGCTTTTTAAAGTTGTATGCAATAGTTAGGGCACCCCTGGCCAAGTTCTATATTTTATTGATTTTTGAAATGACATAAACACAACCTCTGCATCAAACTATTTAAGAAATTGACAAATGTTAATGCACAATTACTTATTTATTTGATTAAATTTTATTTGATAAACAGCAAAAATTGAAAAAGGTATTCTGGCATGTGCAAAAGTTTGGACACCCTTTCCCTGCCACTTACTCCTGTTCAGGATCGCGGGGGGAAGCTGGTGCCAATCCCAGCAGACTTTGGGCGAGACGCAGGGTACACCCTGGCCACCAATCCACCACAGGGCCAAGACACAGAGACACCTATGGGCAATTTAGAGTAGCCAGTTAGCCTAATCCCCTCTGTGCATGATTTTGGACTGTGGGAGGAAACCCATGCGGACACAGGGAGAACATGCAACATACAAACTCCACACAGAAAGGCGCCCATGTCGAACCCAGGGCTCAAACCCAGGACTTTCTTGCTGTGAGGTGACAGTGCTAAACACTTAGCCACCGTACCACCCCAGGTGTAAAGTCTCAAAACTTAATTTATTCTTTAGACCTTAACTGACTTATTAGCCCTCCATAAGAAGGTCAAGAACGGTCATAAGAGGTAACAAATTCAGAGTAATTCAAAATATATTCAAAACGGACTCTTCAAAACTTCAAACAACCATGGGCTTCTTTACAAAAAGCAAGGCATAGAAAGATCAAAGCAATTCTGTCTCACAATTTCCATAAAATGTCATTAGAAAATTGTTAGTTAAAGGGAACTGTGGAAGTCAAGGCAAGATCTGGAAAACCAAAAAAGTTTTCAGATGGAGCTGCCTGTATGCCGTGTGGAAAGGCAAAGCAAAATCTCCATATGAGAGCAAGGACCTGCAGGAAGGTTTAGCTGACACAGGAGTGGTGGTACATCATTTTACTGTGCACCTTAGTTACACAAGCATGATCTTGAGTCATCAGAAGGAAACATTACCTATTGCTGTGGGCTGAAAACTATATGACCACAATTACCAAAGGTATGTTGAGGAAAAAAAGGAAGCAGAATTTGATGGGGTAAAAAAACAAAAACTTTGAGCATGGGGTGGATCCATTGTACTTTTAGGATTGTGTGGCAGCAGTGACGCGGGGAAAATAATATGCCTCAAATATTTTTTTCCATTATAATATTCATCAAACAAGAATGAATGAATGAATGAATAAATAAATGCTGCAGAGGTTGTGTTCATTTCTTTCCACTGGAAAAAAGCCAAAAAAAATATGTAAATGGTTGGGATACGTAAACTTTTGCATACAGTTATATGTGCACCAATGTACATTCTTAACATTTAAAGTTTTTAGCCCTTTGAATGTATATACAGGTATATAATATATTATATAATGTACAGTGCTTTAAACATCAGGCATTGTCACAAAGCAGCTTTATAGAACTCCAGATGTGGATTTATATCTCCAATGAGCATATAGAGGCAAAAGTGACAAAGAAAATAACTCTGTGGGACATGAGGAAGAAACATTGAGAGGAATCCATTCTGTCCTAGATGACATCTGATAGTAGGATTATAAATCTTTACAGTATGTGTGTGTAGAAGAATAAAGTTCAGCATTACTGAGTGTATTGAAAGGATGCTCAGAATAAAATAAGGGTCCTGAGATGAGCACAGAGCTGACTTTATGATTACTCAGCATTTCGTAGGTACTCTGTTATCCAGGTGAGATTATCCACTGAAGCATGCATCCCTTAATTAAACCTTTAACTGCATTGTGGCATTCCTTTCTGTGTTAATCATGTAAATAAAGACATTAGTTCCTCTAACGCTGGAGGATAATCGGGGTGAATAACCTTTGAACTCCTTTGTAAGTTCAATTATGTAAGCCTCTGGTGGCATCTCGGTGAGGAAAAACATAAAACAAAGAGGAGAGGATGTAGCTCGTAACTCAAGGTCTTGCATAAACATTTCAGCAATGCTGAAGCCAGGAAGGAAGAGGAGCTTGCAGTGAGTGTCTGTACTAAATGTGGTACATTCACTGATATAGCAGAATCAAAACAAATATAGAACAAGTTAGATCTTTCAGTAAATAATTTTCACTGAAATGACTGGTAGTACAATAAATCAGCTGATACTACAATGGACATCTGCTTGTTAGGGGCCAAGAAATATCCTAACAGCTATAAAGGTCCTGACACAGACCTCATATGCTTTCCTTTCCTTTTCTATTTTCACTAGTTGGATTTTTCACTCCTTCATTCTCAGTAAGCACTTGTTCCTGGTCAGGGTTTTGATGAATCTAGAGTTTACTACTCCTGTTAAATAGAATATGTCTGGTATGATCTGGAAACATCTGTACTTGGGCCCAGGATAGACGTGGACGTAGGAAGCATTGTAGCTTGTGTTTAATTAATCAGCATACATTATGTCCTCCTTTCTGTATACAGTATATGTGGCCATTTACAGAGATTTCAGCATGTTTTCCTATAGTTCTGAACCAGGACATGCACATGAACATACGTTTGTCTGAGAAATGCTGCGGGTTTTCCAATTTAGTTCAGAGAAGTTCTGGTTAGGCACTAAACTCCCATAGCTCAAGTATAAGAGAGTGGTAGTTAGGCTCTGAGTGGAACCGACACAAAGGGAGGAGTGTGTGAATCATGCTGGAATAGAGCATAGTGAACATTAGCCAAATACAATATTTAAACCTTGCCCACTGCTCCTGGAGCACAGCGCAGAGTACTTCCCATCTAAGCTTCAAATCTTTGGAAAATACCAGGAGCCAGTTCAACCTGTTCTCTGCGAGTTTAGGCTTGGGATATGGGCCACAGGACTTCATTACTCATTGTCTTCTTACAGGAACAGTCACATACCTGTACTTTTCCAAAACTTTCCAAAGGTTAATCTTTGATGTTGTAATTTTTACAAACAGCTTTGCTTTATGCATAACAGTGCTAGCTTCCTAAATCATCTAAATCCATAAATAAATCTGGAATATGGGGAAATAACTGGGAAATTATGTGTGATAAAAAATGGAGGAAACCAGAAAATGGCATTTAATTTAACTTTTATTTAGGGCTTTCTACAATTGACTTGACTTGTGCTGGTGAAGTAATACAGGTATCTCTCTGTTCAGGAGCAAGTTGTCCTGAATGATGTGTATACAGAGCTCAAGACCGGCATGCATTTAGTGCGACTCTTGGAACTCATCTCCAGGGAGAAGCTGCCCACTCCCAGCCGACGCACCCTCAGAGTACACTGCCTGGAGAACAACAGCATTGCCATAAACTTCCTCAAAACTAAGGTGTCATTGGCAGAATCTAATTCATAATTCTTAAACATGAAACAGGAAGCAAATAATTATACAGCAATGAACAGACTAAACATGTGGGTCTTTTCTTGGAGAATTTCCTTATTAATTACAGCGGTCCTTAAAGCTGACATAGCATTGTTTTTTCATTACTTTTGCAGTGTTCTTTAGTATGAATGAATGCCCAATGATTCGGTTTTGGTGAAAACAATGCTCTGGTGCTCCTGTTTCAGGCTGTTCTAGTTTGTTGAAATAGTGCTGATTTTGAGAACGACAGGTGTTCGGCTCTTACTTATGAATATTCATGACATGCAAAACGATTTAC